>JAODAL010002164.1:0-203916 GCA_025379985.1 Phyllomedusa bahiana | reverse complement strand
TGGGGGAAAATTTAAATTTTTGGGTGAAAACGCTTGTATATTTTTGGGTGTTTGAAGTTTTAAATTTTTTTTAAATAAATAATGAAAAATTTTAAATAAAAGTCAAGGCTTGATTACGCAAGAAATTTTTTAAATGCCGATCAAAATTACCCCAACTAAAAACAAACCTTAAAGTTTTAAAACCTCACTGTTCAAAATTAAATTTTATTATTTAAAGCATACAATTTGCAAAAAAACAACAACATTCAGGGTAATGCAAATAATTATTTCATTTTACAAACATAAAAGGGGCATAACAAAGTTTTAAAATGCTTCAAACCCCATTAAACCCTTTAAAAAAAAAAAATTTTAACTTTTCATTTATTCAACCCGGTACCACTTTTTTTAAAAATTTCAACCTTTAAAAAAATAAATACTTTTTTTTGTTTTAAAAAAAAAAGGTTCTAAAATATTCCCCCAAAATTAATTCAAACCCCAACAAACCCCAAATAAATTTAAGCCAGAGCAGACGATTTTTTTTTCCTACAAAATAATAGGTTTGTATTGAATATTTGTTTTAGAATAGGATCAGGAAAACCCTCCCAAAAAAGGTAAAAAATAACACAATTAAAATAACAATAATTATTAATCCCATAAAAAAAACCGAATCCAAAACCCGGTAAAAATAGGAAGGGAAAGTAAACTAGTGTGAGCTTTTGTTTGCCCGTCATCTTAAGATAAAGATTTTTAAAATTTCATGGTTTCGATAATCGGCGATGCCCCATTAAAGTCTATGGGAGAGAACAAAAGCTTAATTTTCTTACACCCAAAAGGTGAGGGGGGAAGCTGGAATTAACACCACAAACAGAAAACTGGATACGTCTACATCTTAGGCAAGACAATTAGGAAACAAGATACAGAAAAAATCACAGACCATTCACTATCCCTGTCTTGTACCACAGCATGCCCCTTAAAAATTGCATGACCCACAAATTAAAAAAATGCAGAAGGCAGTATTATTTTAACCACCATTTTTGTTGAACTGGACATTGATTTCCTTCCGGCCGCAAATGACCCTTAAATCTGATGACCCCGATAAAAAGGGGCCGGAAAAAGGATCTTTTTAACCTTTTGTTGAACGGACATTGACTATCCCAGTCCTGGGGGCTGCAGCATGACCCTTAAATTGCATACCCACAGATTACCAAATGTAGAAAGGGAGTATTATTTTTAACCACCTTTTAGTTGAATGGACATTGAATCCCCGTCCTGACGCCATGACCTTTAAACTGAAAAAATTTACTCAAATTATAATCCCTGTTAAAACATAACTTTTACTAAAAAATAAAAACGTACAATCTAAAAACCCCATATTTACCATACAACCCAGATGATCAGCACACTGTGTACATCTTCGTGGGTATTGCCCCCCAAAAGGGCGGCCCCGCTTTAATGCAGACATATCACTAATGGTGGGATAAAAACTTAATTTCCCCGCTATCCCGACGGTTTCCCCCCGTACATTTTTAGGGTTCATCGGGGGATTCAAAACTCCTCTCGCTGTGGAATAAGAGAAACGCTATATACAACGCATATACAACATCTCTATAACGCATTTTACCTCCTATTCAAATTAAATAGGGAGACTGATACTTAGCTTGATCTGCCAAGGTAAAAACGGATGATAATCCCCGCAGCCCCTTTGGTATGCTGGCACCCAGGATAAGAGGGATACAGACAAATCATCTCCGCTTCCCTTAAATACCTTTATGACCCCTCAAATGTAAAACAAAAAACCCTTTAACATTTCCAAATTGATGTATATTGGTTTATCCTATTGCCGGGTTCCTATATAATGTGTGCGCGTATCCTACAAATCTTTAATTTGCCCGGCGTTCCGGATACTGAACTGCGCATGTCCGAAAGGGAAATGCATGTCTTTTCCCGGGTTTTGGTGCCGCCGGGAATGACATTACGCATGTCTGAGAACCAGCCCAACCATGCGGCGCCCGGCGTTCAAATACTGAAACTGCGCATGTCTGGAAGAAAGATGTATGTCACTTCCGATTGATGCTACCGGGATCGTCACTGTACTTATTAGAAATACAGTTCGATCTCTGCGCTGAAGCTCAAATGCGCACCTGACCACATGTACTGCCCAACAGCAGCAGAGATCCCCTGTGGCAAGCGCACTCGTTCCTGACGCCACCCCATCCACTCCACTATATATTGATAGCAAGCTATTGTGGCGGCACGTCTCTCCTTAACTCTCTGACTTTCCCAGAGCAACTACTGTATAACAGACACACATAGTTTGACATGGGCTTAATACAGGGCCAAATATTTCGGGGTACAAACATTCACTGTCCTCAGCTGACATGAATTATCAGACTGTAAGTAATCAATGAATATAATGAAAAGTTAATAATATAGTACTGATACATAACCAATGGTCAGATTTGAAAAATCAATAGTGATCCTCCATGGAGAGTGCGAACAAAACAGAGCAAAGTAAACAGACCCAAAGCAGAGTTTATTCAATAAAACAACCAAATTGCAAAGTCTCATTGAGGCCCTTTGGATGAACCGAATCCATACGATATATCCATTGGGCCTCTTTACATAGGATACGTCTATCCCATTCCCCTCCTCTGGGGGATGGTCTCACAACCTCTAAGATCAAAAAACGCAGAGATTCCCATTCACCATTATGATATTCCCACATATGTCGAGCCACTGGCGTGTCTCTCCTGTTTCGTATATCCCCCAAATGTTCTCCCACCCTTCTTTTAAATATTCTCCTTGTTTTTCCAATATAATTGAGTGGGCAGGGGCATGTAACCATGTAAACTACTCCTTCTGTCCTACAGTTAGCAAAATCACGAATGAAAAAATGTTTTCCATTTGAGGCACTTGTGAAGGATTTGGTTTGTTGTATGTATGGACAGGCTAACAATTCTGCCCACATTAAAAATGCCAACCCGGTCTCCTTTCCAACCACGTGCCTTGGGAAAGTATTGGTGTATAGTGACTAGGGATCATCTATCTTAATAGATCTACCCCTCCGATAAGTTATCAAGGGTTGGAGGAAGATACTCCTTCTAGATCCTGATCCACCATTAATATTCCCCAATATTTTTTAAGGATATTAACCACTCTAGATTTCTGCCATCAAAAGTTTGCAACTATACTGCTTTATTTGTTATCTTTATCTTCCTGGGGTTTACCTTGTAGCAAAGTTGTCCTATTCTGTTTCTGTGCATGTCTGAAGGCTGAGTCCAGGACTCTTGAGGGATATCCTCGATTAAGAAATCTCTCTCTTAACATACCTGACTGTCTCCTAAAGTCCTCATCTCTGGAGCAATTTCTCTAACTCCAGATTGCCCCTTTCGGTATTCCCTCCTAAAAGGGTAATGGATGGTAAACTTTCCCAGTGTAACAACTGTTAGTTGCTGGGGGTTTCCTATACATGTCCGTGTGAATATTACCTTTCGGTTTCTTTGATGAAAGGACATCCAAGAAGGGTAAACACTCTCCTGTATTTCAAATGTGAAAATGCCCTACCAATTTTGTTTTTGTTAAAGTTGTGCAACAAACTCCTCAAAAATGACCTCCTGTGCCCTCCAGAGGATGAAGATTTCATCAATGTACCTCCCCCAGGAAAGGATCTGGGAGAGCCATTGATCATCCCCTGGGGTGGCCTCCCACCCACCCAGGAACAAATTTGCATATTGGGAGCGCAAGGCCCCCATTGCGGTGCCCCTGAGCTGGTGGAAGGTCTTATTGCAAAAGACAAAATAATTATGTCTTAGCACAAAGTCAAGTAGTCTAATGACAAAAGCATTGTGAGCCTGGAATTCTATACTTCTTGTGGACAAAAAATATTCTACTGCCTGAATACCAATTTCATGTGGGATATTACTATACAGGCTTTCTACATCTATAGAACCCAACAGTACTTCACTGTTAACTGTAATCCCGTCCAATCTACGCAAAAGATCTGAAGTATCTCTTATGAAAGATGGCAATGTGGTTACAAAGTCCTGTAAGATATTATCTATGTAGATCCCTACATTTTGCGTAATTGATCCTACACCTGAGACTATTGGTCTGCCTGTTAGTGGGGTATAACCCTTATGGGGCTTAGGGATCGAGTAGAATGTCGGTATTTGGGGATTAGAGGGGGATCATAAATTTGAATTCTGTATGTGATATCAGGCCCATCTCTAAACCCTCCACAAGTATCCTTTCTAATTCCATAATGAGGGTTGTTGTTGGATCTATAGATAGAGTGTCATAATGCCTCTTGTCCTTGAGAAGATCGTTACACATCTGTTTATACATGTCATGATTTAATATAACTATATTTCCCCCGGAGGGTTTGATTATAGGGTTTGATGATTATAGATTTATCCCGTTCCAGTGCTGACAATGCTTCTAGTTCCTCTCTACTGAGATTGTTGTGGAATGGTTGCCTCTGTTCACCCAAATTACGAAATTCTTTTGAGACTATTTGCAAGAAAAAGATCAATTTCACGTGTATCCAGCTGACTCGGGGCATTCTCCTAAAAATTTTAAAGTTTCAATTTAGTTTGTCCCTCTTTTATTTCTTCCTCCTCCATAAGGGACACTAAAGTACGTATACCCTCTAAATCCTGTGTCGTAACACCCAACTGCTGGCATTTGATTTCATCTTTGATTTTAAAAAATTTATGCCACTTGAGCTTACGCACAAATAGGTGTAAATCTTTGGTCCATGAAAAATCACTAAACTTGGTGGTAGGCACAAAGGTGAGACCCCTCTGTAGAATCTGTAATTCTCTATTACTCAATTGCCTATCTGTAAGATAAAATTTTCTGATGCTGAACTAATATCATTGTTTCCCGACGGTGTCTCAGGCCGGACGCGGGGCCTCTCCAGCCCTCTAAAAAAGGGGGTTGTAAATTGGAGTTGCCAGAGGATGAGGAGGCATAATAATCCATATGTACTCCCATTCCTCCTGAATTCTGGGATGGACCCCAAATTTTCTAGTTCTAGTCCCTCTTGTTCTTCCCCTAGATCTTATAGTGTTTGTGAATTGGTATCTGAAGAATTCTGCTCAGATGACAATACTTTCTCTAGGGGTAGTTGGGGGTTATTTTTAAAAAATTAAAGGCTCTCCCTTCTTTTAAAATTTTTGAAGGTCCCTTTTGATATTGTTTGCGTTTCCGTACCTTCAGTCCTGTCTGATATTTTTCTATAGAATTTTGTAGGCTTTGTTCTCTCCTATTAAAATCAGGATCCCCTCTAAGTTTTGATGCTTGTTCTATCAAATTATTTAGAGTTGTAGAAGTACTTTCTAGTGTCTTATTTTCTTCCTTTAATAGGATTTTCATAAGTCGTACTGAGCTATCTATGAGTTCTGTTTCCCACTCTGCCAACAAGGATTCAGACTGTGATCTGAATGACCCACAGATTAAAAAGTGCCGGAAAAAGGAATCTTTGAACCACCATTTTAGTTGAACTGGACATTGACTATCCCAGTCCTGGGCCGCAGCATGACCCTTAAAACAGCATGACCCACAGATTAAAAAATTTCCGGAAAAAGGAGTCTTTCAACCACCATTTTAGTTAAACTGGACATTGACTATCCTTGTTCTGGACCGCAGCATGACCCTTAAATCTGCATGACCCACAGATGAAAAAGTGCCAGAAAAAGGAGTCTTTCAAAAACCATTTTAGTTGAACAGGACATTGACTATCTCTATCCTGGACTGCAGTATGACCCTTAAATATGCATGACCCACAGACTAAAAAGTGCTGGAAGAAAGTAGTCTTTAAAACAGTTTTTTAGTGAAATGGAAATTGACTATCCATATCCTGTAACGAAGCATGACCCTTAAACCCGCACAAATGCCCTTATGTTCCATCAGCAGAAAATTTCACAATAAGAAATAAAATATATTAAAGAAAAATGTTTTCCAATACTGCTGCTGCTAGAGCTACTTGCCATTCTACTGGTGACATTGTTCCACCATGATATTAGAATGTGAAGCAAACTAAACAGATGTTCCCAGCAGGTCAACGAGGCCTGTCTGAAAATCCTGCATTTTATTGTCAATTGGGTTGAAGGAAATCATTGATCAAGGCAGGTGAGGCTGTAAACGTGGATCATGCAGGTTCAGCTAGCAGGGCTGGAGTTACAGTGGGTGCGGTGAGAGCCAGGGCTGGCATCCGTCATCTATTAACACGCAGGTTCAGCTAGCAGGGCCGGAGTTACAGTGGATTCGGTGAGAGCCAGGGCTGGTGTCCATCATCTATTAACACGGCAAAAATGCCCTTATGACGCAGCACGAAAACGGGTCGTGCTGAAGCAGAGTGCGGAAGCGGAAGTGTGAGCTAAGACCTTTGACCCTTTGGCCACTGTTGACAATTGTGAAGAACAAATGTCTGTTAGAAACCACATTTTTAAAATAGGACCTATAGTATAGCTGTATTTCACAGCAACATGACCCCATAAATTCAAAACATTACCCTTTGGCCACTGTTGACAATTGTGAAAAACAAATGTCTGTTAGAAACCACATTTTTTATAATAGGACCTGTAGTATAGCTGTATTTCTCAGCAGCATGACCCAAAAAATTATAAAAATGACTTCTCAGCCATTGTTAAAAATTGTGAGGGAGAAATACCACTTAGAAGCACATTTCTGTTCCAAAGGACCTTGATTAAAGCTGTATCTCACAGCACCATGACGCCAAAACCATTGAGGGTGTGAAAAATTTTAATGAAGAAGTTAGTAAATGGAATACATTTTTTTCATGAAACCGTGTACAATTGGTGTCTTTTACAGTCTCCTCACTGCAAAACCAGCAAAATTAACTTTTGGGAACTGAGAATAAAAATTGCAGTAAGAAATGATCATTTTAAATAAATAATTTCAAGAGGACCATTTCTGTTTGAAGAGGAATGTGAAGTAGACCGGCAACTAATCGGTGACCTCGGCAATTGGGGCCACACCATCATCAGAGATCCACGCCTGATTCATCTTGATGAAAGTCAAACGATCCACATTATCTGTGGAAAGCCGGATGCGTTTGTCTGTAATGACTCCTCCAGCTGTGCTGAAGGTCCGCTCAGATATGACGCTGGCTACTGGGCAGGACAACACCTCTATGGTGTGGCGAGCGAGCTCAGGCCATTCATCCATTTTGGATACCCAACAGTCTATTGGGTCCGGAACATATCCAAAAACATCGGTGTTGAGACGCAGATAGTCGTGCACCATGATTTTAAACCAGTCTCTGTGTGTCGTATGTGTGCCCTGCATTAAATGCGTTGGTGAGGGGGTAAATAAGGATTGCCAGAGGTTACCCATTAGGCTTCTGCCACATTGCATGCTGCTGCTGCTGTGGCTACTTGGCACTCTACTGCTGTCACGTTGCTGACGTTGTTCCACCGTGACATTTGAAGAACATTAAGCAGACGCAACAGATGTCTCCAGTTGATCAATCAGCACGGTCTCCAATTCCTGCAGTTTACTGTCTATTTTGATGGGTGGAAGGAAAGTGCTGAGTTTTGCATTGTAACAGAGATCGAGCAGGGTGGCCACCCAGTAACTGTTGTTCTCTTTGATGGCCTTAATGCGAGGATCATGTTGGAGGAAATGGAGCATCCAAGCACTCATGTGAGAGATGGAGCCTTCATTTCCAAAGCCTCTTGGTCAAGGGGCACTAGTAAACTGATATTCGTCATCTTCCTCCTCCGCCACAAATCCATGTCAACCTCTTTCCGAGGCAGGGACATCGGTAACGTCGGTGTCCAGGAATACCTCATCCTCCTTCGATTCCTCCGGGTCAGCTTCAACACAGCCCTGACTTGCCTCAGATGATGCACCCTGAGAGCTGAGGCGCCGCATTGCACCAGCTCTGGACCACGAACCACCACCTAATTAAAACCGATAAAGTTGTGAAACTGTCGGGCCTTCTGGATTCGACGGACAGAAAGGCTCTGTGTCCGCATCTGTGTCCGTCTCCTCCTCCGTCACTGGTGGGACCTGCTGTTTCAGACTGTCCAACACTTGTTCCAGAACTAAGATCACCACAATGCTCATGCTGACAAGAGCATTGTCCGCACTGACCATTTTGGTGGCTTCTTCAAAACTCGCAAGGATGGTGCAGAGCTCTTTCATCTGCCTCCACTCTCGGTGGCTCAACACTCTGTGGTCCGCACCGCTGCTTGTCAGGCCATGTGTCACTTCGTACTGCGTAATGGCATTGCGCTGCTGCCACAATCGCTGGAGAATGTGGAGGGTTGACTTCCAGCAGGTTGCCAAGTCAACAATGAGACGGTTGACGGGGTGGCCGAGCTGAGGCTCTACCGCAGCCAGCCGGGATGAAGCAGGGTGCAAACGGAGGAAGTGTGAGCTCAGACCTCGAGCCTTCCTCAGCAGGCAGTCCAGACCTGGGTAGCGCTTTAGAAATTTCTAGACAACGAAATTCTTGACATGTGCCAGGTAAGGGATGTGCTCCAGCCTACCGATCTTAAGAGCGTCCAGGAGATTTCGACTGCACACCACCTTGCCTGGCACAAGGTTCTTGTCAGCCCAGCCTCGCTCGGTCTCATTGCAAAAGCCGCCCACACTCCTAAACCTGGGGGTTTTTGAGGGTCCCCCCAAAACAGATTAATTTCAAGGGGGCCCTTTGGTTTCTCTGGGCACATGATGCAAACCAAGGGGAAACCTTTGGGGGAAAAAGAAACCCTGCACCACCCCCTGGGGTTTTTAAAGACCCGGGGGGCCCGACCCCTTGGGAGCCACCGTTACCGACCAAAGACTTTCCCCCCAAACTTCATTTCAACTCATGTTTTTCCTGAATGTGCCAAAGGAAATTTTGGGTGGGGGTTTTAAACCCTAAGATTCTTCCCTTCTAAAAACCCAAAAGGGGGTGTTTGATATCGCGGGGTGTACCCCAAAAGGTTTGATTGAAAAAAAAAGGGGGGGACCCAGACTTGAAGGTCCGGCCCTTTTTTTGCCCGGGTTAAGCGGGGGAGTGGGGTTTTCGCGATCATGGCTGGCAGAAAAAATCTCTGGGGGATTTTGGAAAAACCGCCCTCTCCCTTTTTGAGGGGGAAACTCATATGACCCTCCCCCCCCCATCGTCTTCCTTCTGGTTCATTTGGATGAAGCGCTCACAAGAAAATTTCCCTTTTTCTATAAAGACCAAACGTTAGATCCGAAAAATGTGCCCACCCAAACCCTCACCCAACACGGTGACTTCCTCGTCCTGACATTTACATCCTGGAGCTGCGGGGCTAAAAGCAAAGGGACTGCAAGGCGTTGCCGACCGCCAGGGAAATTTTTTTCCCATTGACCCGACTTTCCTTCTTCCCTCTGATGGCATCAGCGATTGGGCAAGCAGGGGCAAAATCCAAACCTCTTTTTTGGGCCCCCTTTATTTTTTTGAAAAAGCCTTCTGACCCCAAAACCCCCCATTTTGTCATCAAAGAGGGCTTCAGAAATTTGGTTATCCACATGGGGGGTTCATGAGTTGACCAATTTTTGGGTTTCCTTTCCCCCTTTATGTTGGAAAGGATGCTGACCCTGAGATGACAAATTTGTGGCCGTAACCCGGGAGGGACGAGGAGGGAAGGGGGCTGCTGGTGCAGGTTGCCTTTAAACCACTGAAGAACAGATTGGCGACGATGTTCATTACTGAGATTCACAAGGGAACCACCCATCAGATGATAGGCCCTGACGGTCCTCACAAACCGACGATCCGGCCTTTTGTGCGTGTTTTTCGCCAGCACTGGATGGCATCACCTTCTCTCGTACTCTCTACCTCCATGTTCCTACCACCCTTCTTTGCTCCCTTTTTGTTTAAACCACCTTGAGTTCGCTCCATTCTCAGCGAAATATAAAAATTTAAAAGGTATATAAGGAGTTTTTGACAGTCTCTTATGAAAGACGGGCAATCACAGCTATTCTTAAATCCTCAAATTTCCCAACAGCCAAATAGGATTAGAACAGAATAGTGTTCCTATCAAACAACTGTGAAATGCGGGTCTGGTGGAAGAAAACCGTAACACATAAATCAACAGTGTTCGTTCGTTCAGGTGGCATCAGCCTCAGTCCGCTGAGATTTGACAACTCCCAGTAGGAACAAGCAATTGATAGCTGTTTTCAACAAACTATCCGGTACAAGTGCAACGAATAGCGGCAAACTGAGGACGCACTGATTGAAAATAGAGTATTAAAATAGTTTATATGGGATTACATATGCGTTTGTCGCACCACTGACAACATGCCGGGAGTTACTATGAAATAATGTGTAAAAAAAACAATTTGCGTGCAAATGACTCTCTGCCCAACACAGCACGCACCGGGACTGCAATACAGAGTATCTAAATGTTATCATGGATTAATAAGGCGGCCTTCGCATCACTGACTACAGGCCAATTTACAATAAAATATGTATATACCACAATTGTGTACAACTGAGGCTCTGTGCGCCAAACAGACGCATGGGACTGCAATAAGAGTGATTATAAATGTTATAAAAGATTAATATGGCGGCCGATTCGCACCACTGACTACAGGCGCAATTATATCTATAAAAATTAATTCAGTAATAACACAATTTGCGTAACTAACTGAGCCTCTCTGCATGTCATTGTTCTTGCATTCATTCTGTGTTTCTGGAGGTGAGACGTTCTCTTCTCTGATAAGCTGTTCTCTTTCCCTTTTTTTTCTCCATCCAGACAATACCGCCATTACAACTTCCCCCAGCAACAACTCTTCACTGTAGAATTTACCAAACAAATATCTTAGACTTGTCACTTTTCCAGCACTTTTCTATCATTTACTTCTTCTGTACAGACTCACCATCTATAAAGCCCCAAATCATAATAATGACTCCCTTTTGCCTCTAACAGTAAAATGGTCCACAAATGACTATTGGACTACCATCTGTGCACGATGTTTTAGTCTTATTTTGTGTCCTTATATATGAGGCAATAAAATCACCCCAATATTGCATGTAGGTACACCCCCAAACAAGGTATGCAGACAGGTAAACCCCCTTTTAGATAGGTAGTCCTCAATAAGGTAGGTGTATAGTGCCCTGTTAGTTTGGTAGATTTATAGGTCCCTCAATAGGTAGGTATCTAGGTCCCCTATTAAGTAGTTAGGTTTTAATATAGCCCTCCCATCCAATAAATAGGAATATAGGTCACTAGTATGTAATTATATAACCCCCCTGTAGGTAGGTGGGTAAGTAAATTGGGCTCTTGTAGGAATATCGGCCCTGGTAGCTAAGTATATAGGCCTCCTGTATGCAGGTAGATATGGACATTGGCCCTATAGCCCCTGTAGGAAGATATTGCCCCCTGTAGGTATATATATCCCTCCTGAAGGTATATAGGCAGTTGTATAAGCTTTTTTTTTTTTTTTTTTTTAAAAGGTACTTACCTTCCCCACTGTTCCCCTGCTGAGCTGCTATGTCTGGGAGCTCCATGCCATCACGCTGCTTATGTCAGGACACCGCTTCCAGCATCTCCAGGGCTTCTGGCCTGGGAGACCCAGTGTCGCAGAAGGCATGAGGAAAGACTTGTATTTACAGCGCGTATAGAGTGTGTATATGCAGTACTTATTGAGTGCTGTATATACAATTGGGAAGTCAGGGCCAGTAATGACCGTCCCTGCCTTCTCCCTGGAGAAGCAGCTCCACAGTTAGTGTACAACTGCTAACTATGCGCGGCCATTTTAACACCCCAGGTGAGTGCCGTATCGGGCAGCTGCCCGAACATAAAACATTCCTATTTTTATTCTATACCATTGGCTGACATGCTGCTCAGCCACAACCACCTTCAATAGCAAGTTATTCCCTCAGATTTCAATGGAGATGGCTCCCCTCAGCTGATGGGTTTCAAAGTGGCTATAAGCCTGCTGCCATGGTAGTTACGGCCATGTGGCTATGTTTTATTAAATAACATTTCAGCTGCTGCCCCCTTGCAATTTCAGAACATACCACTACTTATCACTTGTAATAGATATGATACTACAAACTTTCTGGCAGCCAGGACATGCAACAGTGGATTTATCTAATTAGAAATATTCTCAGCCATATGAAATTAAATAAAGGATGTGATTATCATTATTATTTCTAACTATAATCTAATATACTTGCCATGATGTCATCTTTTGTACTTGATCCAATTTTTATAACTATGGAAATATATTTTCCCCTAATGTATGTCATTGGGTGGATATTTGAACTTTAAGCTTAGTTCATTTTATCATAAATTACTGTAAATACTTAATGGGATATACACATCATATATGTAAAAGTCCTGATCTGCCAAACAATGAAAAAGAGCTTAGAGTTAAAGCCTTACCATATAACCTAATTTGAAATAATACTCTTAAAGACAGTACATGGAAAATTACATTTGACCTCTGTTATGGTATGTTTTTTTTTTTTTTTTTAAAGGGGACACTGTGAACCATCCCAACTCCCCACCTGGCTGTGTGTTTAAATCTTTTTAACATAGTAAGAAGAGAAAAATGCAACCAGACAATACAGCTTATTTCAACAGAAAACAGAAGTATTGAAGTTCAGTATGTCCGATACTTCTCTCTTGCAACATCATTGGGTTAAGCCATCTATTGACTTTCTATGATTGTCTGTACAGAACACCACTTAGCATAGCAGCACTCGCAACCTTGAAAGGAGTAGCTCTGTGACAGAACAAAAGCATAATTTTTAAAACAGACTACATAAACATTGAATGGAATAGGGTACAAGCTGCATCTACTACAAATGATCAGTAGGAATTAGGAATCGATGCAGACTATGTACCTCTGTAGTCATTATCTAATTGGGATTCCTGTTAAATACATCATGCCTTACAAAACAGCACAACACATCTGACAATGTTCAGTCAAATGCTGCTAGTACCATAAAACACTTTAATACCAAGAGAGTAAATATTGTCCCACTTTTCCAAAGGAGCTATTGCTTGTTTGCAATTCCCCAATGACAATAACTGGAAAGATGGTCCAACCTTCATGACATTAAACCTGAAAGTTTTAAAGGGCAGAACTCCCTATGTCACCTTTGTGGTTTCTTGTCCTTGAAGGAGACCTGTAGGTGTCCAAATGTTATGCTGGATGAAGAATAGGAACAATTGTAATCTTACCATGAAGGAATAAGAAAAACAACTTTTAAGTCTTGCCCACAACTATATGGCTCCAGTTTCCCTCTATGTTAAAGACTTCAAGCTTCTGAGGTCCTTAATATTATGGTATATGATAAATGCTAAATAGGTGTACATCTGACCATTGGGACATCCCAACAATAACCCTGTTTTCCCCAGTTGCAAATCAGTGGGCAGGGGGAGTTTTAATGGGGCAGATATTCAGCATGTATCCCGCCGCTCCATTCAAGCCTATGCAACTGCTTGGCTGTTTCCATCAATACCCAAAACTTTGAATAGACTGGCAAGGTTTTGAAATATAAATCTGACCCAGACTTTTCAAGGCAAGAGACGCTTTTACAGAACGCTGTTGAGCGTTACTTACAAAACATTAAGGAACGTAAACATAAGCAGTTCACTCGTGACCTTGCTGAATTTAGAGACCAAAAAACATTCAATTTTCTCTATGAACGAGAAGATCATGATACCAATATATCTTCTTTAGATCTAGATCTTTCAGATGGAGAAGTATATCAGGACAAGCGGGCAACACACCTTGGAGGGGGAGGACAAAGAGGTTTTCGAGGTAGAACTAGGGGATTTAGCTCATAGAATTCATGAAGAAGGAACTATGGAAGAAGAACAAGGCTCAATCAATTCAGGACATATATGAAGGATACACACACCCAAACATTCCACCCAAAATATACTTCCACCTGGAAATTCATGTCCCTCCTCATCCTTCTTGTCCTCTGTTTTGGATCGACAGAAAGGCCCCCCGTACACTTTGAGGGAAAGACCAAACAGAAATAAATAAGATCCAGCCTAGTGAGGTGATACATTTGTCTCATAGGGTTTTAACGGGTGATGAACTGTTTGCATTATCTAAAGGCCTTTCATTTGTACCCAAGACCAGATTCAACAAATTTACGTGGGAAAAGGACATTCACCTGTTCATAAGGAAATTGAAGTGGTTCAAATTCTTTAAACAAAATGACTTACAGATCTGTACGGACTTAGGAATATCGGTTGAGGATCTTCCGGGGGTTAGAACCCTCACAGAGCTCTTAACAGAGGGGGACATATTAGGACCATATAAGGATCTAAAACTAAAGAGCACCCACTCCCCTCCACCTCAGAATATACCTGAGATTGACATTTTCCTTAAAATGGTAGAGAGGGACCTGGCCCGTGTGGATCTTAGATATAATCACTTCCCTTTGGAGAATAATCTTAATCAGGAGGAGATGAGAGCCTTGCTGCCACTTGAATCTGATCCCTCCCTTGTGATCAAACCATCTGACAAGGGAGGCAACATGTTGTCATGGACCATAAAAAATATGTCTCGATTTGTAGAAAACTTTTGGATAATAGACCTATATATGACATCTTGCCCAATGATCTGACTGAGAGGTTTTTGACTGGGCTTGAAACTATTATAATTGGAGGCTTTATCTCTAGGGAGGAATCTCAATTTTTGCTTCCAACAAAACCACAGATATCAACATTCTATGCACAAGTGCACAAAGGACTTTGTCCTTTGAAAGGATGTCCAATTGTGTCAGGGATTGATTCCCTTACACATAATTTAGGTTTATATGTGGATAGAATTTTGAGGAATTTTGTCTTTTCTTTACCATCATATCTCAGGAATACCACTGATCTACTTAGAAAATTGTAGGGCATCCAAATTGATAGTAATGTCCTGCTGGCCTCTATTGATGTGGAGGCTCTCTAAAGCAGCATCCTGCATAAATGGGGTTTGGCTTCTATGGAGTTCTTCCTTAAAACAAGGGAAAGACAACATGCTGGGCATAATAGACTTGTGCTGCAACATTTGGACTTTATCCTTAGGCACAATTATTTTCTTTTCGGACCCAGGTTCTACCACCAGCTCAGGGGGACAGCAATGGGAAGCCCTTGTGCTCCCTCCTATGCTAATCTTTTCCTGGGCTGGTGGGAGAGGACCCAGGTGTTTGTAGAGAAAATGGATGTATTTACGTCCGATGTACTTTTTTGGGGACGATATATTGACAGCGTCTTCGTGCTGTGTTAGGTACGGAGGCGTCGTTTAAGAAAGTGTGGAGGCCTTAAATATCAGCGAGATAGGACTCAAATTTACCTTCAAAGTACATAATCATGAGCTACCATTTTTGGATGTCAAAATATCTAAGGATTGTTGTGGCTATCTCCAAACTAACATATATTGGAAAGAGACTGTGTCTAACAGCCTCCTAAGATGGGAGAACCTCCATCCCTTGAGTCTGAAAGAGGGTATTCCCAAAGGGCAATACCTCTGGCTGAGATGCAATTGTTCTAGTTTGAATTGTCAAGTCAAGGGTTTACGACATAGATTCTTGGAGAAGGACTACCCCATCTCCATCCTAAAACCAGTTTTTAAGCATGCACTTAGGAAAGATTGTAATTCTTTGATTGATTCCAATTCTAGCGAACAAAAACAACATAAAAATAATGACCCTCAGTTTAGGATTACTGCCACCTAATAACCGTAGTAGGGAAGTTATGGACATCTTATGTAGGCATCAGAATATCCTACGTATGGACCCGGATCTGGGTGAAATCTTGATGAACCACTCTCTTGTAACATTCCAAAAAGGAAGATCAATTCAGGATAGGTTAATTCACAGTCATTATGAACCACCACAGGGAGTTGTTTATTTGGGGTCTTGTGTATGTGATAGACAATATGTTGCTAAGACAACGAGACAGCTTAAGGTTAGGGTTAGAAAGCATATTGGGGATATTAAACATCATAGGGACACCCCAATCTCATGTCACATCTGGCAGGAACATGGAGGCGACTACTCTGAGTTTTCTTTCTTATGTGTGAAAAAATGTAGGGCTAATATGAGAAAAGGATATATTGATAAGAAACTTTTATGAAAGGAAGCAGAATGGACTTTTAGGCAATGTTCACACGGCTTATTGCTGACATAATTGCGGGGACGGATAGACATTCATTATTCACGGCGCGTACACGCAGTAAATAATGTGCATGTCACTTTCTCCCCGCCCGGCGGATTCGCTGAGCGGGAACAGGAGATGGAATCCATAGTTCTCTATGAGAACTGTGGATTACCGTAATGACAGAGACGGATTTCAGCCGTACTGCAGCGCAAATACGGTGCGCAGTACGGCTGAAATCAGCACCCAAATAAGCCGTGTGAATGAGCCCTTAGACTTAAAACACTTCAAACCAAAGGTTTGAATGAAACGCTTAACTTTAGTTGTTTCATATAAACTCCTTTTCTATTTTTCCCACCCTCTCATAATTTATCATTGGTCTGGTTGTTTGGTGATTTTAACATGAAGGGCAATTTAGCCGGAAATGTAAGACAGCCCAAAAATGTCTCTGTTTATTGATCGTGTTTAACATCTTCTATATATAGTATCTTTTTCTAAGTGCTTTCCTTTGTCTTCTCTGCATATACTCACCATACTTCTGTAGTTACAGTTTGAAGTATTTATGCGATGGTAATTGTATGCTACCTGTATAATTGTCATTCCAGAGTGCTTAATTTAGTGAATTTGATATGCCCAGCTTTTTGATGATTGGATGCTATTTGCATAATCATAATGATCATCCTGAGTAAAGTATTTTATTTAATGACCGTGATATGCTCAGCCCTCTTTCCTCCCTATGTGCGCTGCTGCGTGTTTCTGTGCCACACTGCCTGCTCTGCATACGGGTTTATGTTTACTGATTGCAGTAATGTGGCGGTGCGCATGCGGGGTTTTGAATCCCACTTGCGATACTTGTATAGCGAGAGTACGGATCGTGCACTTGTGCATTAGTACTGCTTAAAGGGGTTTTGCCATGATGTAATGTTGACATAGGATCATCCAAAATGGTGTATTTAATCACTTTTCTAAATATATGTGATTACACAAAGTGAAGCCTGTGAGAGCTACAGCATTGCTCAGTCCCCCTTAGTTACCTGAAAGTTTACATTAGACACGACCAGGACACTGACAGGAGCTGATCTGGCCCCGCTTGCGTGTTTGCACTTCTTATCTGATGATCTGATCTGGTAAGGAACTCACTTCGTGGCAAAACCCCTTTAAGAGCGCGCTTGTCTAGTGGCCTTGGGTCTCCTTGACTACGAAGTAATGAACTGAGTTTGTGCATGAGCAGTATCTTGCGATGGATACCACAGGCTTAAGTGTGACATGCTGTAGTGTATACTTATTTTTTTCAGCGGATATTGGGCTAATTAACGTTATGAAAGGGTTTCGGTTAACAGTGAGTATAAATAACCAAATAAGACATTCTAGGGTGGTACTTTACATCAGCCACGATATCTGAGAGAATCCTCCATATTTGCGGTATCAGTTCATGGAGCTACATTGAATCGTATTCATGATTGTCTCCTGATGAACCCCTGTATGATAGACAAGGGAGAAATGTGCCGGGACTTGGATTCTGAACAGTGATAAGGTCGTATCTTGACTTTTATTGTATATTGCAGATTGAGAAGGGTTATTTTGTTCACTGTTTGTTTATTACTACAATGGCTTTTGGTAGCCTATGTTTAAGTGCTTTAACATACAAACTTTATACCAACAAATATAATACCTTTCTCGGAATAAATGCTATAAACAGAGTGCATAAATTGCATATCTTAAGTGCAGCCAAACTCCATAGAAAGTACCTTAGGGATTCAATATATATAAGCCAGATCATTTCTTAAGTTTAATCCTTGTGGTGTCCTCGTTTCCAGCTGGTAGATCCAGAAGGACTCACACATGCGCAAGAGATATTCTCGATCCCCTCCGCTATTAGAGCATTTCACTCTTTCGATGCCAAAACACCAGCATGTACTTCTATAAAGTGCTTGGCAGCACCTGAATGAGGAGAATATCCTTTCTTGATGCTATTCAAATGTTTAGATATGCGAACTCTGAGTTTACGTTTAGTGCTACCAATATAAATTTTATTACACATTGTACATATGATGGCATAGACTAAATAGTCCATGTCACAATTAATCAAATTTTTAATTTTATATGTTTTGTTACCATTAGAGTCACTAAACTCAATACTTTTTCTAGAGTATTTGCACATGCCACATCTTTTTTTGTTACAGGGGAAGAAACCTTTTAAGTTTAACGGAGTTTTAGTTTTGGGTTTGCAAGAGAAATGAGTAGGGGATAAATCCAAACCAATTGTATTATAGTTGTTGGGAGAAAGTGGAGCGGGCGGCGCCGCAGGCGCCCCCGTCCCCTCTCTCCGGGATCCCTGCCCGGGACGGGTGGCGCTGCGGGCCGTGGGACGGGCCACGGGCGCGCTCGCTCCGTTCACTCACATGACCTCGTTCCTGCTCTGTCGGCGTCCCCTGCCGGCCATGGCGCGCGTGCCCGTTCTCTAGCGCGCGCTCGTCCTTGTGCATTTAAAGGGCCAGCGCGCCGATAATTGGCTTGCCAGGTGCTTCCCCTATTTATTGGTGACGTCAGCTGGACTTCCTTTGCTGGATCTATGTTGCCCCGAGCCCTAGAGAAAGCGTTCCAAAAGTATATTCTCGCCTTACCGTGTACCAGACCCCTTGCTACGTTTCTCGATTCCGAACCTCTGCCGCCTGCCCTGACCTTCCTGCCTGTCTACGACCACGAACCATTGCCGCCTGCCCTGACCTTCTGCCTGCCCACGACTATGTTTACTGGACTACGACTCTGTACCTCACTGCACCTCGGCCGTCATCGCAAGCTAGTCACGTCAGGGGGGGACGACCTGGTAGCCTCACGCCGCAGTACCGCTTAGAGGCGGGCTCTGGTGAAAACCGGGGCTATTTAAAGATTCCGTTTCCCTCCCCGTGGCTTAGCTATCATCGCTTGCGGTGGTCCAGAGGATCCACTACCCAGCCGTTACAGTTAGATCCAGCCATGGATCCCGCCAAGGTGCCCCTGCCAAGTCTTGCAGATCTCACGAAACATTGTCGCCCAACAGTCGCACAGATCGCGCAACAAGCACAGAAATTTGGGGTCAGCTGTCTGCCATAAATGCGCCAATTCCTGGCGCCCCAAACAGCCGCAACCTGCCTCTTCGCCAGCGGTCCCTATACCCCCGCCGTCCCGCTGGCAAACCGTGGGCCCAAGCTTCGCTTTCCTCTACCCTCCAAGTTTGACGGGGACTCGAAGCTGTGCAGAGGTTTCATCACGCAGTGCTCCATGCACGTGGAGCTTCTGGCCGACCAGTTCCCTACCGAAAGGTCAAAGGTGGCATTCGTGGTGAGCCTATTATCCTGAAGGCCCCTGGCCTGGGCGACTCCTCTTTGGGACCGGAATGACCCAGTGACCGTAGACCTACAGGCCTTCCTCTCAGAATTCCGCAGCGTCTTCGAGGAGCCTGCGCGAGCATCTTCTGCGGAGACGGCGCTATTGAACCTACGTCAGGGGGACTCCGTAGGAGAGTATGCGGTCCAGTTCTGCACCCTAGCCTCCGAGCTGTCCGTGGAATGACGCCGCTCTCTGCGCCACTTTCAAGAAGGGCCTGTCAAGCAGAGTAAAGGACGGCTGGCAGCAAGGGAATCTTCCATCTTCGTTGAGCAGCTCATCCCCCTTTGCCACACGCATTGACGTGCGTTTTGCAGAAAGACAGCAGGAGCTCCGCCAGGAGCGTAAATTCGCACAACCTCGCCTTTCTACCTCTCTGGCTCCTGGTGTTTCCAGAGGGGATCACCACTGCTCCCTCCACAGGTTTCCACCGAATAACCCATGCAGGTGGACCGTGCTCAACTTGTCTGAATATGAGCGTCCCGCCCGGATGGGAACCCTTTTGCCTTACTTAGCGCAAGTCCGGACCATTTTCGTTGTCCGCAGCGTCCGCAGCGTTCGGGAAACGCTCGCACCTAGGAGCCGTAGGAGAGGCGTCCCTAAGTGCTCAGTCTTCCTCTCCACGACTGATGTTGCCAGTGGAGGTAACCCACGGATGCTGGCCTATCTCTTCGGGTTCCTGCCTTCCTGGACTCCCGGCTCTGCCGGGAACTTTATTTATGCCTCCTTGGGTCTCGCTATCACGTGCCAGTCATCCGCTTGGAAAAGCCGTTGCTCATCTCATCCGTCAGTGGGGAGCTTCTCAGCGACTCCATCCAGTTCATCACCCGGCCTGTAACCATCCGTGTAGGGGTCCTACATACGGAGAAGATCTCCTTTCACGTCCTGCCTCGCGCTTCTTCGGCGATCCTGTTGGGGCTATCCTGGCTGCAATGTCACGCCCATACGCTTGATTGGAGGACAGGCGAAGTTCAAACGCTGGGATCGGAGTGCCAGAATCTCTGTTTGGTGGCACCACGCCCGGTGTCCATCTCTCCGTCCCCGTCGTCCGTCAAGTCTCTACCGGGTCTGCCAGCGGAGAAACCAGGATTTTGGAGATTTTGTTCTCAGAGAAACAGCTGAGAAGCAACTACCCCATTGCCCATATGACTGTCCCATAGAACCTCCTTTCCCCGGGAACCAGTCCCCCCCACAGGGTCGGGTCTACCCTTTTGTCCGTGCCGAGACTCAGGCCTGTCGGCTTACATACAGGAGAATTTGGCAAATGGGTTCATACGCAAGTCCACCTCGCCCGCCGGGGCTGGCATTTTTTCGTCCAAAAAGAAAGACGGCTCTTCGGCCGTGTATCGTTTAAACAGGGGGCTGAACAAGATCACGGGGAAGAATCGCTACCCCTACCCCTGATATCGGAGCTCTTGATCGTCTTCTTGGAGCCAAGGTGTTTTACTAAATTGGACCTGCGCGGTGCCAATAACCTCGTCAAAATTTCCCGTGAGGGGGCGAGGGGAAAACGGCTTTCAACACCCGGACGGTCATTTAGAGTATCTCGTGATGCCTTTGGGCTATTGCAACGCCCCAGCCGTATTCCAGGAATTCGTCAATGAAATTCAGAGACTTGCTTTTACACCTGCGTCATAGTGTAACTGGACGATATCAGATTTTTTTTCTCCTGACAACAGACTCATCGGTACAAGTGCGCCAGGTCCTGCGACGCCTGCGGAACAATCGACTGTATGCCAAGCTGGAGAAGTGTCGGTTCCAAACCCGCCAGCCTTTCCCTTTTCCCTTTGGGGACATATTCTCCGATCGTGGTCTGCAGATGGACCCAGCTAAACTTTCCCCAGATCCAGCAGTGGCCACACCCTGTCGGTCTTCGGGCGATTCAACGCTTCCTGGGATTTTGCCAACTACTACCGGGCAGTTTATTCTCCACTTCTCTTCGCTGTTTGGGTCCCCTCGTGGTTCTCACCCGGAAGAATGCCAATCCGAGATGTTGGCCCCCGTCTGCCGAGGAGGCATTCTCCCCAACTGAAGTCAAAACCCTTTTCTTCGGCACCTTTCCTGGTTCGTCCGGATCCGGATAGCCCCCTTTAGCCCGGAGGTGGATGCCTCTTCCGTGGGAGCAGGGGCGGTCCTGACCCAGAAGGGTCCTAAAGGCAAAACGGTTACTTGCGGTTTCTTCTCCAGGACCTTCTCCCCCGCTGGGAAAGCAACTACACCATAGGAATTGGGAACTGCTGGCCATCAAATTGGCTCTGGAGGGGTGGCGAATTTGCTGGGGGGGGCCCGTCACCCATTCGACGTCTTTAAGGACCACAAGAATCTTCAGTACCTCCAGACTGCCCAGCGTTTTAATCCTCGCCAAGGCCAGTGGTCAATCTTTTTCCTTGCTTTGACTTCAGGATACACTTCCGGTCGGCCGAGAAGAACGTCAAGGCTGATGCCCTCCTCCTGAGCCTCTGACGTTACTGGAAAGAACCTGTGTTCCCAGCACATCATTGCTCCCGAACGGCCCGAATCTACGTGGCTCCGGTGGATCATCGGAGGGTACCACCGGGCAAAACCTACGTTCGTCCAGCGCTCAGACGGAGAATCTGGAGTGGGGGGGCCATAGTTTTCTCTTCTGGGTGGTCACCCCGGGATACGAAAGTCCCACCCCTCATCTCTCGGCGCTACTGGTGGCCAAACCCCTGCCCCAGGAGTCCAAGACTTTGTTCTCTCCTGTGACACATGTGCCCGGAACAAGGTTCCACGCCATAGGCCCTCGGGCCTCTTGTCCCTCTGCCCGTCCCGAGTCTCATGGACACACATAGGCAAGGACTTCATCACGGACCTTCCCCCCCCTCTTCAGGGAATTCTGTCATCTGGGTGGTCACGGATAGATTCTCTAAGATGTCCCACTTCGTCCCCCTCCCTGGTCTTCCCTCGGGTCCTCAACTGGCGGGACATTTTTTCCAGCATATTTTTCATCTGCATGGGTTACCCTCGCATATCGTGTCTGATCGGGAAAGTCCAATTGTCTCCAAATTTTTGGCGGGGCCCCGTGTTCTCGCTTGCAAGTTAAATTGGGCTTTTCTTCTGCCTAAACCCCTTCCTCAACTAATGGTCAAGTGGGGAGGGGGAATCAGATATGGGCGAATACATGCGCCATTTCCCCGGCCGGCCGTCAGGACAACTGGGCCGAGCTGCTTCCGTGGCTGAGTTCTCCTGCAACCATCGGGACTCTGATTCTACGGGCGTTTTTCCATTCCTGGTGGTCACCCCCCGCCCGCCCCTCCCCTTGGCTACGACTTCCGAGGTTTTCCCCCTGTGGACAACCAAGTTCAGGACATCAAGACCATTTGGGGGGGAGACCGACTTCCTTAATCCGGGCCTCTGCCCGCATGGGAAAACCAAGGCCGACAAGAGGAGGAGGCCTCCGCCCACATTTCCCGCCAGGAGATTTAAGGGGTGGCTCTCTGCCAGACACGTACGCCTCAAGGTCCCCAGCTATAAATTGGGGTCCGCGGTTTCTGGGGTCTTTTAGAGTGCTCCGTCAAATTTAAACCAGTGTGCAAAAGCTCTGCCTACCCCCTCTCTTCGGGTTCCTAACGCCTTCCACGTCTCCCTCCTAAAGCCCCTGGTCTTGAACCGGTTTCTCAAAAAAGTGCGTCTCCTTCTCCGGGGGTAGAGCCCCCCGATGTATTTGGGTCAAGGACATCTTGGCCATGAAGACCATCAGGGTAAAAGGTTCTTCCTGGTCGACTGGAAGGACTTCGGTCCCGAAGAGAGGGTCCTGGGAACCAAATCTAACATCTTGGACCAGGATCTTGTTCGCAAGGTTCCTTCGGCCTAAAAAGCGGGGAGACCTAGGAGGGGGGGGGGTACTGATCCCCACCCGGGACGGTGGCCTGCGGGGCCCCGGGACGGGCCGTGGGGCCCCGCTCGCTCTGTTCACTCACCTGACCTCGTTCCTGCTCTTTCGGCGTCCCCTGCTGGCCGTGGCACGCGTGCCCGTTCTCTAGCGCGCGCTCGTCCCGTGCATTTAAAGGCCAGCGCGCCGATAATTGGCTGCTTGCTAGGTGCTCCCCTATTTATTGGTGCGTCAGCTGGACTTCCTTTGCTGGATCTTTTGTTGCCCCGAGCCCTAGAGAAAGCGTTTTAAAAAGTATATTTTCCCCCCTTACCATGTACCAGACCCCTTGCTACGTTTTCTTGATTCCGAACCTCTGCCGCCTGCCAGACCTTCCTGCCTGTCTACGACCACGAACCTTGCCGCCTGCCCGGACCTTCCGGCCCGCCCACGACTACGTTTACTGGACGACGACTCTGTACCTCGCTGAACCTCCCCCGCCATCGCAAGCAAGTCACGTCAGGGGGACGACCTGGTAGCCTCACGCGCAGCAATCCATCCCGCTTTGCGGCAGGCTCTGGTGAAAACCGGGGGCTACTTTGATTCCGTTCCCTGGCATGGCTTAGCTATCATCGCTTGCGGTGGTCCAGAGGATCCACTACCCAGCCATTACATAAAGTTTGTATGTTAAAACACATATGTTGTTTTAGGAGGATATGACGTATCGCTTTGTGATTCGATCCTCCCTCTTCCTTGTATTCACTATATAAGTTTGAGATTCACAAACATACATGTACCGTGAACAAGGGCGGTTTGTTACGCCCGAAACGCGTTGGTTCTTTGCCTGTCCTGTACCCTGTCTGAATGTTGGTATCAATAAAGTAGGGATGTCCCAACTCCATGCTCTATGGTTGGGACAGTGCTCTTTGTGTTATACTCATCCATCTTCTTCCTCCAAACACAGTGAGTCGAGTTGATACCAAACATTTCTATTTTGGTCTCTTCTGACCACATGACCTTCTCCCATGCCTCCTCTTGATCATCCAGATAGTCACTGGTGATCTTCAAACAGGCCTGGACATGTGCTTGTGTGAGCAGGGGGACCTTGTGTGCCCCACAGGATTTTAATCCATGACGACTTAGTGTTTTACTAACGATAATTTTTGAGACTGAGGTCCCAGCTCTATTCAGGTCATTGACCAGGTCCTCCCGTGTAGTTTTGGGGTTGATTCTTGAAATTTCTCAAAATCATCCTTTCCGCATTAGGTGAGATCTTATATGGAGCCCCAGACTGATGAAGATTAACAGTCATATTATTTTTCTTCCATTTTCTAGTAATTACACTGACAGTTGTTGCCTTCTCACCAAGCTGCTTGCCTATTGTCCTGTAGCTCATCCCAGCCTTGTGAAGGTCTACAATGTTGTCCCTGGTATACTCAGGCAGCTCTTTGATCTTTGGCCATGGTGGAGAGGTTGGAGTGTGATTGATTGAATGTGTGGACAGCTGTCTTTTACACAGGGGCATAACCTATGTGACAGGTTCCCTTTAAACGTGCAATAATACAGGTAAGGAGTATAAAGTAGGAGGGCTTCTTATAAAAGCTAACAGGTCTGTAAGAGCCAGAATTCTTGCTGGTTGGTGATCAAATACTTATTTCATGCAATAAAGTGCTAATTAAGTATTTAAAAATCATACAATGTAATTTTCTGATTTTTTTTTAGATTCTGTCTCTCACAGCTGCACAGCTGAAGTGTCATAAAAATGACAGACCTCTCCATTCTTTGGTGGTGGGAAAACTTGCAAAACTGACAGTGTACCAAATACTTATTTTCACCACTGTATAGTGGAATGTTCTAGCTTTCAGACCTGCAGGCTCTCTCTTGATGCTGTCATGGATTTCCAAAAAACTGCTTATTGGGGTTTTAAGGACATTAGGCACTGTTGACAGTTCCCAGTTATGTATTACACACGTTACACTATAATCTGTCTGAAACTAAAAAAAGATCCATATGCCATTTGATGATACCCTTCCTTGTTTTTTGGAACATAAATAGACACATATGTTGTACAGCCGTGTCGTATATTAAACACATGCACCCTCACTCTCCATATAAAACACTAAAACAGAAAAAGAGCAGCGAAAAATAGGAACAACAGAATGTACACAATAGAATCACGTTATTATGACCAGCAGCTAATATTCAGAGTGACCCCCGTGTGCATCATGTACAGCAGTTAGACTGAAAGTGACTCAAAAAAGTCCTGGGAGCTTGTCACAGGTATCTAGATCCATGCTGAGTGCATCCCACAGCTGCTGGAGGGTGCAAGGGGAGGATCTATAGAGCAAACACAACCATCGAGATGGTCCCACAGCTGCCCATCTGGACTCAAGTCTGGGGAATCAGGGGTAGGTAGGACTTGGAAATCTCAGTCATGCTTATGCAATCACTGTTGGACATATCTAGCCATGTGACATGTCCCATTGTCTCACATCTGCCCCAAGGACGACAATCAGTCTGCATGTATGTACTTGATTTGCAAGGATGGATTCATCAGTTGAGAGTTCCTTCCCCATGGATGTGCAGGCCTAGAGAATAATAACTACAACATCCCCCAAACCATAACCCTGGCACCACCAGCTTCTATTCTTCCAGAAATGGTTGCAGGGTGTTTGTTCTCTGATTTCTCTCTCCTGACACAGTAATGTCCATCTGTTCAAGGAAGATGTCAACCCTTTGCCTATTAGCTGAGGTCCAATTCCAATGCGGCCATCAAAATTGAAGCCTTTTATGCCGATGTAACTTCGTTAGCCAAGGTGCAGTGACCATCTGCTTCAGAGCCCCGTATGCAGTACAGTTCACTGAGCTGTTTTAGACACAAGTCTGGTATATTTTGGTAGAGAGCTGCTTCAATGTATCATGTCATCCCCCTCTCACACACCTTCATAGCAGACGTTCTCTTCTCACATAATAGCACGTCATGCTTTGCAACAAGCACATTGCATCTTTGGTGACATTTGTCCACTTACAATACACTTTTACTACAGCAGGACGCAAACAATTCAAAATTGCACAGTTTCAGAAATACTAAAAGCCATATATGATCCCTTTTTGCACCTCTGATAAATTGCCCCTTTTACCCATGACAACAACAGGGGATATGTGTGCAGACAGCCACCCACACGCAACCTCCTTTATGAGCTATGCGCTGCCAATGTGGAAAGCAAAAGTGGTCATAATTATGTGACTTGACTGTGTACGTGATACAACTTTTTTAGAGTATGCACTTGGCTTTTCCATTATTTTAACCCATGTTTATAGTATATATTGGTTTCATTCTAGTCAATATGTGTTCAGATCATGTAAGTCATCTACGCTTACCATGTGTGACAGAAACAGGCTCTGGCATGCACAGAGTAATCATAGGGCTCATTTAGGCCAAACAAATGTACTTTTGGCCTTTGTTGGGCTGGTTTATGACTGCATTCTGCATAGATGCTGTTATTCCAGAGAACAGAAAACAATAAAAGAGATGTGTAGTGTATATATATGTGTGTATATATCTTTTTTATAGTAGAACAATATACAGAAAAAAAAACCACATAAACCATGCAGTATACTTTTTATGCAGGTCCCTATGTCTGTACAGAGTAGACTACACCACGGCCCTATAGCAGAGGTGTATAACAGGAGGTTGAGATTGAACACTCCCCAACACAAAACCTAAATTTACAAAATTGTCTCAGTCAGACATGTGACTGCTACCCTTCCTAGGTTTATACCCTATCTATATTACATATTATACAGCTCAGAATACAGTATGTTATACAGATTTTACAAGTTTTGGAGCCTCAGTACATTGCAATTTGTTAACTCATTTCAGCAAGCCTTTTAGGCAAAGGTGTTCCTATAACTATAATGAAGAATTTATACGTGTTCAGTATGGAAAATATAGCTAGCCATTGCCTGCAAGGAACAACATTGTTTTGCTATGTGTTGTATCTGACCTTTCTCTGGACTCACCCAGACATACCACAGAGAAACCATCCGCCTCTCATACACACGACAGCTTTGTGGCACTTCCCAGTGTGACTCTTGTTTCCCTACAGCAGAAAACTAAATTTGCACATCATCGGAAAAATATAATGGCAAAAACAAGCTGTGACACAGACACACTAATCCCTTAGCAATTGTGTCCTCTTTCTGATGGCGTTAGTGCATCAATAAGGCTCTGCAACCGTAGCAAAACGGCTAATCTTTTCGGAAGAAAAATGTGACAATTATTTAATGCCATTGACGGCTTCTATACTAGGATTCTGCTTAATAATGTTTCATGGAAGTATTAAAGGGGATGTACCAATTATAGATTAACCAATGCTGTCCTCCAGGGTGTTTAACGCATATATAATATTCTTTTAGCAATGACAATCTCATTTGTTTGAATTGTAATATTCTGTCTGCTGTAAAACTGCTGCTGCATCACATTTCTGGTTTAATTCACTTCCATAAATATGCACCAAATAATATCTTTAGTTTCTGGAAGGTTTTACTAGAGGTAGACCTACTTACTTTCCATAACAAGCTGAGGTTGGCTGGTCATAGTACATTCTCAGCAAGTAGGCCCCTAATCATGACTTGGGGAACAGGGATATCTACTCACCTCTTTTCAACCAACTTGTTTCCATATTCCTTATAGCTATCCCTTACCAGCCCCATCCAGAATTAAACACACTAAGCGCAGTGACCGAAGTGCAGCTAATTATTAAAATAAAAAAACAATGTAAACACAGTTGTGTAATAGCTTTAACAGATTCATACATAAGCATGTCAATCTTGTATGTACACATCTTTAAAGGGGGTTTTCTCACCATGCAGTATCAAGGAGCCACAGGCAGCTTTAGATCGACACTTCCTGGTCAGGCTGTAGGTGGGTCTATAGCAGTGACTAACATATCAGCTCTGCTGTTTCTGGCTATACCTGGTACAGTGACATGATTGCAGGAGATGTATAAATTATAATATACAAGGCTTCAGAGCACTAAAGAGTAAGGTCTTGTTCACACGTTTATTTGGGTGAGGTTTAGGACGAGGTTTTCGGAGCATTTCCTCGCCCCAAACCTCACCCAAAACCTCGTCTGAATCACGCTTCTTCAGAAGAGGTTTTAGAGTCGTTTCTCTGCGAGGTTTTGGGCGAGGTTCTGGATGAGATTTTGGATGAGGTTTTCAACGAGGTTTTCACCCATACAAATTCATAGCCAGGACAAAAACCGCGGCCAAAACTCGCCAAAAGCATGCCACAACCGCGCCGAAAACCGTGCCAAAAAGGCGCCAAAAACCGTGCCAAAAACGCGCCGGAAACACGTAAGTGAGCTCAGGGGGTGGGGCCGGCAGCTCAGTGCACAGGAGAAGAGCATGGACTGCCTGGCCCCGCCTGCTCAGTTCTCCGGCCCCGCCCCCTGCAGGTCTGGCAAGACACTGAGCAGATGAGCTTCCTGCCTGGCAACAAGATACCTGCTCCTACGGAGGACCAATCACTTAGGCTGGTAAGTGGCTTCACTACTGGGGCCTTACCAGCTAGTCCTCTACCTCCCTACAAGGTCCTATCAGATAAACCCCAACCCAGGTCTTACCATTTAGCCTGCCTCCCCCCTGGGCCTCACAAGCTAGCCTGCCTCCACATCTGGCCTGCCTCCCCCCTGGCCTGCCTCCCCCTGGGCCTCCACATATAGCCTGCCTCCCCTCTGGGCCTCCACATCTGGCCTGCCTCCCCCCTGGGGCCTCCACATCTGGCCTTCCTCCCCCCTGGGCCTCCACATCTGGCCTGCCTCCCCCCTGGGCCTCCACATCTGGCCTGCCTCCCCATGGGCCTCCACATCTGGCCTGCCTCCCCTCTGGCCTCCCCATCTAGCATGCCTCCCCCTGGGCCTCTCCATCTAGCCTGCCTCCCCCCTGAGCCTCACCATCTAGCCTGCCTGCCTCCCTCCTGAGCCTCACCATCTAGCCTGCCTCCCCCCTGAGCCTCACCATCTAGCCTGCCTCCCCTCTGGGCCTCACCATCTAGCCTGCCTCCCCCCTGGGACTCACCATCTAGCCTGCCTCCCCCCGGGTCTCTCCATCTAGCCTGCCTCCCCCCTGGCCTCCACATCTAAACCTGCCTCCCCCCTGGGCCTCCACATCTAGCCGCTCCCCCTGGGCCCCCCACATCTACCTGCCTCCCCCCTGGGCCTCCACATCTAGCCTGCCTCCCCCCTGGGCCTCACCATCTAGCCTGCCTCCCCCCCTGAGCCTCACCATCTACCTGCCTCCCCCCTGGGCCTCCCCATCTAGCCTGCCTCCCCCCCTGGGCCTCCCCATCTAGCCTGCCTCCCCCCTGGGCCTCCACATCTAACCTGCCTCCCCCCCTGGGCCTCCACATCTAGCCTGCTCCCCCCCCTGGGGCCTCCACATCTGACCTGCCCCCCCCCTGGGCCTCCACATCTAACCTGCCCCCCCCTGGGCCTCCACCCTCTAGCCTGCCTCCCCTGGCCTCCACATCTAGCCTGCCCCCCCCCTGGGCCTCACCCCTCTCCTGCCTCCCCCGGGCCTCACCATCTAGCCTGCCCCCCTGGGCCCCACATCTAGCCTGCCTCCCCCTGGGCCTCCCCATCTTTCCTGCCCTCCCCCTGGGCCTCCACATCTAGCCTGCCTCCCCCCTGGGCCTCCACATCTAGCCTGCCTCCCCCCTGGGCCTCCACATCTAGCCTGCCTCCCCTGTGGGCTTCCACATCTAGCCTGCCTCCCCCCTGGGCTTCCACATTTAGCCTGCCTCCCCCCTGGGCCTCCACAGCTTCCACATCTAGCCTGCCTCCCCCCTGGGCCTCCACATCTAGCCTGCCTCCCCCCTGGGCCTCCACATCTAGCCTGCCTCCCCCCTGGGCCTCCACATCTAGCCTGCCTCCCCCCTGGGCCACCACATCTGGCTTGCCTCCACCCTGGGCCTCCACATTTACCTGCCTCCCCCCTGGGCCTCCACATCTGGCCTGCCTTCCCCTGGGCCTCCACATCTAGCCTGCCTCCCCCTTGGGCCCACATCTAGCCTGCAACCCTCTGGGCCTCCACATCTAGCCGCCCCCTCTGGGGCCCCCAATCTACCTTTTCCTCCCCCCTGGGCCTCCACATCTAGCCTGCCTCCTCCCTGGGCCTCACATCTAGCCTGCCTTCCCCCTGGGCCTCCACATCTAGCCTGCCTCCCCCTTGGGCATCCACATCTAGCCTGCCTCCCTCTGGGCCTCACCATCTAGCATGCCTCCCCCCTGGGCCACACCAGCTAGCCTGCCTCCCCCCTGGGCCTCACCAGCTAGCCTGCCACCCCCCGGGGCCTCACCAGCAAGCCTGCCTCCCCCCGGGGCCTCACCAGCTAGCCTGCCTCACCATCTAGCCTGCCTCACCATCTTGCTGATTACCATCAAAGGGCTGATTGTAACAGTAATACTATACAAATGAACCTACTCCTTAATAGCTCCGTTAACTGTTAAGGAGATGTTACATTTATACAGTTCTTAAATTATGTTGGCCCTTTAAGGTATACTGTGAGGCTGATGTGGCCCCCAGTGAAAACGAGTGTGGCCCCCAGTCTCCACTATTTATAACAGTAGTCTGGGCAACACTGCCATAAATGTATACTGAGCAGCCACAAATGTATACCAAACCAAATGTATGCAGAACCAATGATCTTGAACTAGGAAAGAACCCAACAAACCACTTATAAAATAAACAGCACTAATTCTGCCGGGCAAATCATTGAACCAGGTCTTGAATGTAAAGTGATCATTTCCTAGTTCAATGATTTGCTGATCCATGTTTGACTGACATAACAAACATTCCACCCTGCTCTCAAAAACCACCACATCTGAAAACTGAAGCCAACCTTGGACATTACTCAATCTACTTACCAATTTCCCTTGTCTTAATGCTTTGAAAAGAGAACACAGAGCTACGTGAAACAAACAAACTTCATAAGGTGAAATACAAATATCCTTCAAATTGACAACTAATTGCAAATGACATGGATGAAGAATGATATGGATGATACAAATGGATACAGTTTGCATGCCCCTCCCCTAAAGATCTGAATAGCTTGTTTTACCATAAAATCTTTTGTCAAATTTGTCAAAAGCGCTAGCTCCTCTAACTTCTGTGATATAACACTAGGGGCAACATGTATGTACGGGACTGCACGCTCGATGTATGAGCAGACGCACTCCAAAATTAGGCGCTTTATAAAGTGCCCGCAGCACCTGTGTAGCGCCTGAGATCGGGGGGCATGCTGGGGGCATGTTGCACTACAGCCATAGTATTCTACACAATTATGACCTTAAAGGAGTTGTCTCATTACAAGCTTTCAGCCTAAGTCAGTGAGCCTGGCAGTTGAACTGAGGGGTATGCTTCTTGTCTGCCTCCTCTCCTCCCTCTTCCCCCATCCCCTCAGCACACAGAAAGCTCTCCTCCATAACTTCTATACAGGGGGGGGGGGCGCGAGGGGGTTTTCTGCCAGAGTTAACCCTGTGTGTGCCTGCCTAGGTCTGCTGCAGCTCTTGCTGCTCGTCTCCACAGTCAGGAGACCGGAGAGAGCTGATCTATGAGTCTGGAGCCAGAGCAGGGGGGATGCAAGTGTTCCTATACCCCCTGCTTAGCATACAAATCTGCACATCTCAAGCAACAAACAGACCCTGTCAGAACAGACACAGGGCAGCTGTGAAGTGTTACTATACTCAGGATGTGTCACTAGTACAGCAGAGCATGAACCCCTCACATGCCCCCTGATCTGTCTAGTATTATTATAGTCAGAGCTCCAGAGATACATCATGATTATAATAACACACAGGGTCACTGCTGTCACATCTATCTGTGTAGAGAGCAGGAGGAAGCAGGCACACACAGGGTTAATCCAGGCAGCACAGACACAGAAGCCAAAGCCCTCCCCCTCCCTCCACTACAGAAGCATTCTGTGCAGGAGGGGCTCTCTGCTCAGACCTGTATTCAGAGGCTGATGAGTCATACAGACCTGACAGCCAGTGAGATAAGGATCAAGAGGTCGGCTGCTATAGAGATTTTAGAAGCTGATGTAGTACTACTAACAGGGCTTACTCAAAATCAGTAGGACATTTGTAATGAACATATATTGCAAAGCTGCTTGTTTTTTAAAGATCTTTTAATTAAAACCCAATCATTGTAGCGAGACAACCCCTTTAATACGACAAAACCAGGCGTATTACTACTGGAACAGGTAGACCAAGGTAAGTGGTGTACCTGAGCCTGAATTGTCATTTTGAAGCTAGAAAGCGCTAAATCTGTAACCCGCAGTAAAACAGGTTCATAGATTCAGGTGCATTCTATGCTACTAATGCACGCAAAAAATGGCGTATGAGCGCCAAAAATCATACATGTCACCCTAGCTGTCTGTGAAATTCCAGCCTATAAAAAAATAAAACTCCGGCCAGCCAATTATAATTATCTCTATCCTCAGCACACCCACCCAGAAGATGTATCCATTAACCCCATATGTGCTGAAACCAATTCCAACGCCGACTATATCAAGACCAGGTCCCACAAATGTTCGTGGGAGTCTACCCTCAAGTCATCGGTGGGGACCAGATCTTAGAACATGTTGAACTAAAAATGTGATTGCACAACTTAAACCCGACACATGATGACCAAACATACTTATGTGTAATTCCAAAAAGCGTAGCACCAAATGAAGAAGGCAGTCCATGACTGGAGGAGAAAAGGCAGTTCTGTGGTTAATTGCATTCACTACTGCCTTATTGCCACAATGGAAACGAACATCTCTGTTTTGGAACTCGACAACCCATATTTTAACGGCCTTCAAGATGGGAAGTAACTCAGGTAAAAGTCAGATAACACTCTAGACCAGCTTCCACCCAGAAGACAGACCTTAGCACACCAATGTCCTAAAAATGGGACCAAAACTGAAAGACCCAACTGCACCTGTTCATAAATCTAGGGCCTAACCTAACACCATGCTACAACAAAGATCGAATATTAAAGTTGGCCAACAAAGAGTTTCAAATGGACAAATACACTCAAAGCTCCATTGGGATTTAATTCCTGCTGTCACAGAAGCCAAATGTCTGCTAAATATTCGTCCCATGGAAACAAGGTGACATGTAAAATTTAACTTCCCTAGTAAGGATTGCTAGTCTTACCTACTGGACACCCATTGGAACAGCCATAGATCCTCTAATTACTTTGCGGAGGACTGCTCAGCCTATTCTAAACTGTCTGCTGGACTGCTGGTACTGACCTTGGTTCCCTGTGATGACGCTGCCACTGATGCAAGTTTCCTTTTGTACTTCTCTCGATGCTTCAACAGGGCTTTCCTCTGCAAACAGCCTTTTCCGAACAGGAGCTTTTCAGATTCCAAACCACTCAGCCTGAGCCACACAGCAGGCCCCATAACCACTTCCTTGGGAGCGTGGGTTTCTGGTGCACCCTGAGACCAACTGATTTGACATTTTTAATTGCAGAGGAGGTAAGATACATTGTTTAGGCAGCATGAACAAACTAACAAATTTCCATTTAAAAATAATCTCAAAAGGTATAAGAGAAATAAACAATAATTTAATTCCACTGACAACACAACTGTAATGGCTCGTGCGGCGGTCCGACTCCCAAACCGCAGGCACGTCCGTTACCCGGCTGTTGGTCGTCCCCGCACTGCGCCCAGGGCTGCTGTTTGCTCCCAGCTCCTTCCTGTCCCGTACTCACCTGCTCCCTTCCTGCTTCCTCCTCAGCAGGTGCGCTCCTCTGCATCTTGCTCCCCACTAGGGGTGCGCGCATGTCAGTTTCCTGGAGTTAAAGGGCCAGCGCGCAACAGGTAATTGTGCTTTTGCAATCCAATCCTTGCAGGATTTTAAGGATGCTATTTCCTGTTCCCCGCGCCCAGTTGTTGGTGTCCATACCTTCGTGTTTGTTGTGCTTATGTTTCTCAAGCCTTTTCGGTTTTACCATCCGTTCTATTTACCACCTTCTGACCTCCGTCTGCTGACATTGTTCCAGCCATGCATGCCAGTCTCTCGTTCCAGTCTGCTCAAAGTCACTGTGAATGGATGGTGTAGACCATGGTATCTACATGACCGACTGTCACCGAAAGTGTACTACTAGGCAAAATACCTGTAGAACCTCTTACACACAACAAAGCCATGTGCATGGGTCCTGTATGTCACTTTGTGTGCCGCTGTGTTAAAATTTCACCTTTTGCTTTCAATACTGTATAAATCTCCTCCACTTTCACCAGCTTCAAAAGCAATCTGAAAACCCATTTCTTCAGGCTTGCCTATAACCTACAATAACCCTGCTGTCACTACTTCCTCCACAAACATGTCTGCCCCTCACCTCCTGTCTCTTTCCCCCTCCTTGTAGATTGTAAGCCTCGCGGGTAGGGTCCTGTCTCCTCTGTCGTGCCAATTGTCATTATTCACTTATCATTGTACTCGTTTGACTTATGTTATGTATGTAACCCCCTCGAATGTACAGCGCCCTGGAATCAATGGCGCTTTATAAATAAATAATAATATTAATAATAATCCTTCTGGGCATGCTCTTGATCAGGTTCTAAGCATGTTACCACCAAAATATGATCACATTCAAAATGTGGTTGCATACTGGTCAACTCACTAGTTAACGTAAACCACAAGTATTCAATTGAATTGAGGTCTGGGGACTGTTGGGGCCAGTCCAGCAACTCTACTTAATTGACATTGAACCATTTCTTCGCCAATCTCAATGTGGTAGGATACTCACATATAGCTCAGCAATGAGACCACCATTGATCCTGGTCAAGTATCCAAGACCTTTGGCTGTGAAACAACCCCATTTTATTAGACTTCCTCCACCAAACTTGACAGTTCCTTCAATTTCTTGATCCATTACTCTTTTCCTTTGATTCTTCAAGACTGATTTTCACACATCAGAGCCCGGTCTATTGACTTTTGTTTCATCAATTCAAATCTCCTGTTTCTAATCTTCTACTGCCTACTTTATGTACTTTTCTTTAAACTCAAGCCAAAGCTTCTGATTATGATATTGAAGTCAAAGCTACTTCACCTTTTTTCAGGCCACCATTCCAGACTTTTGTAATGCAGGTTGCATGAATGGCTGTGATCTCACTATTATGAAACATATGAGCCACCTCCACTGCTGTATTTGTAGCAACAGAATTGATAGACCTTGTGATGTGCCAACTTGTTGACTCCAATATTTTGCCTGGGTGTACAACTGTTGGCTTTTCAATGGATGGATGGACTTCATTTCATATTCTTCCAACTGTCGTAGCCTCATATGATGCAGTTTGGCCATTTTTCTGGGCCGAGAGACTGCTATCCATTCTTGGAAAAATCTTCATGGCTGCTCCTTGACTCAAACCAGTGAATTTTCACTAAGGAATAAACCTAATATTAGGGAATGTGAGAACAGGTTGTAATTTATGGTATACAAGAAGAAAAAGATTGTTCAACTACCAGGAGCAAAACAGTAACAATGCACTTACATTACATCTGCATAACTAAGCATATGCTAAATAGTTGCAGGGCAAATTTATCTATGACATAGCCAAGATGACTTTCTATGAAACAATGGTTCAAAGCAGTAGTTGGTGGCGAGATATGAAGCCTGAAAGTCAGAAGTTCAAAACATTGTTACTCTTTTGCTCATCAGACCACCCCCATGTTTTAACATGTACTGGAGCATGCCATGATTCCTTTCAACTGGCATCTTGGTCTGTAAAGAATTGGAAGCATAGTGAAGTATAGTAGGGGACTATATGGATATGTAACACATAGATTTGTAATACAATTCTACATGAGACATGCTACTGTACTTTCAATAGTGATTACAGAAAGCTGCACTTCAAATTTAAAAAATCCAAATAAATTCTGAGAGATTTATACCATTGTAAAGCTTGGTTCCCGATAAATGATTGTACTGTAAACATATTGTTTAGCACTATGAAAACTATTTGTAACAGAGGAGTGGATTCGCTGGGCCAACGCAAGCGATGATAGCTAAGCCACGCCAGGGAACGGAATCTAAGTAGCCCAAGGTTTTCACCAGAGCCCGCAGCAAAGCAGGTGGACTTGCTGCAGCGTGAGGCTACCAGGGTCGTTACCCCTGACGTGACTTGCTTGCGAATGGCGGCCCGGGGGGTACAGCGTGGTACAAAGACGTAATCCAGGCGTAGTCGGGGACAGCAGAAGGTCATGGCAGGCAGCAGAGGTTCGTAGTCAGAGACGGGCAGATGTTCAGGGCAGGCGGCAAACAGGCAAGGTCGGGAAACGCAAGCAAGCGGACTGGTACACGGGTAATCAAGACTGCACTCCAATACTCTCTAAATGCACCAAAACACCCCCAACAGGATGGCAGGAAGTGCTGGGGGCGGATACCTTAAATGGAACCAGCGCCCGATAATAGACCAATTATCGGGACGCTGGCCCTTTTAAAATTTAAAAGAAGTCGGTGCGCGCGCCTAAAGCAGCGGCCACGCGCACGGCGGCCGGGAGCGGCGTTCACAGGAGCACGGACGGGTAAGGGACGCGGCGCCGGGGCAGCAGAGGGATGGTCGCGGGCAGCCGCAGCCGCCGCGCCGGACCCCCTGGAGCATGGTGCCCGGGCGGGGGGGGGCAGGGTGAGCCCGCGGGGCCCCGTGACACTATTTAGGTCTAAAACTCACTTTTTTTCCCATAGTTTCATACATGTGGCCCTAAATCTTCCTTTCTACCTAGTTCTTTCAATACAAAACCAAACCTAGTTCACAATCAAAAAAGAAAATTTAAAAGAAGTTAAACGATAAAACATAGTCTAGCGCTATTTTTAGTTAAACAAATTGATCTATTTTGACCTATAAGAATTGTGACTGTAAGTTTTTGACTGTGATTCTATTAATGTAAATGGGATAGGATAGTCCTATCTTGCAGACCCTAACATGTCTCACTTAAATGGGTTTTTCAATCTTCAGATTTCGCACAACCTCCACTATTTTATTGCCTGTTACTTACGGGTTTCCTCCTGTGTTCCCCATGTGCTACAGTCTGTGCTGGTTGAGAGTTCAGAAGATCAGTGTTGTGGTGATGCCATTGTGCTGCTGGCCTAGACTTGTTAACTCCCAATGCTGCTATTGAAACTACCCATAGCAGCACTAGGACAGTAACAGAAGCTCAGTATGGTGCCTCGGAAGATTACCCAGTCTGCCTCTGCAGCTGTAAATAACTGGGAATTAATGTATTACGAACAGAATAATAGACTGCGACCTCTGCGTCATTCCCATACCATACCATTCTACAGAACTAGCACAACCCCAAAATGTGGCGGTCAATTGCCTGAATCACTAAGGCAGCCATTGAGGGCTGGAAATGAAGATTTTCTCCTGAGATGGAGAATTTAAAAGGGATTTAAATAGATTTTCTAAAATTACACAATACCTCCTTCTGGGTGAGCGGGGCCTACGATAACCATACCCACTGGATGTTCCCCCCCAGTCCCCGCATTGACATTATTTCCCAATGTTCACTTTGATGATGTAGCCAGTCACTCTCATCAGTGGTCTCTGCTTACATGCATAGTATTTGATAACTGTGACCAATGACCAACTTCATTGTCATGTGAACAAAGTCATGCAATAATGTAATAATGATAATGTTTGGAACTGGCAAGGAACACTGGTACCCTGTACTATGGTGGCCTTAGAACAACAACGGCTTTATAGGACAGTTCAGGTGTCACGTCAGAGGAGGTAAAGTGGGCCCCGTCTGCCACCCAGCCCACTGTCCTTGCCTACTCAGCGTACTGCCCTAGGCGGCAGACCCCAACTTGGCGACAAACCCTAGCGGTGCAGGGCTGGTTTAGGAAAAGTAAAAGGTCAAAAGCCGGGGGCAATAACAGTTGGGAACGCCAAAGCCAAAACAGGAGCCAAAAGAGAAATGGATAACAAGCCAAAGGTCAAAACACTAGTGGTAACGCGGTACAAAAACGGAGGACGAAAACACGGTCTGAAACAAGCCGAGGTTAAACACTAGGGAGAATGAACAATATGAATAATCCAGGAACAACACAGGGGGAAGCCTTTCACAGGCAAGGCCTGAGAGGTCTGGGCCAGTTTAAAAGGTTTTCCCGGACACCGCCCCCGCAGCTGATCGGTGCGGCGTCCGGGCCCTCTGATTGGCCTGAGTGACACACCCCTTGTTGGGAGAGGCTGCAGAGCTGTCACTCCTGAGCTTCAAAGCAAACCTCCTTCCCGGGGTGTGGGTCCAGAGCAGAGGGTTTAACCCTTACCCAGCGTTGCCGCATACAAACAGAAAACTGCCAGCCTGGACATATGACATCAGATTATTTTTATCTTACAGTAGCATCAGCCAACACAGGTTTTCATTAAAATCTCAGACCATTGCTTTAAGAAGTTGGGTATGGTGATGTTGGAGTGTGGGAAAAATTGATTGATCTGGGGCAAGGTTTGGGTCTTTCACATTATAGCCTACTTTATTTCCTTTTTGCGATATTACAGTAGTAAGAGATGACTTAAAGGTGTTTTCTCACCATGCTGTTTTTCAGAGCCATAGGCAACTTCATATTCACAATTCCTGATCACGCTGGGGGTGAGTCTGTAGCAGTGATTGGCATTTCAGCTCTGCTATTCCTAGATGTGCTTGTTACAGTGACATGAGTGCTGGAGGTTTGTAAACTGTAGTACACAAGGCTCTAAAGGGTTAAAGCTTGTCAGTAATTAATGTACATGAGGTCCGGTCTTTTAAGATAAGGAACAGAACAGGGAGGGAATCATCATCCCGATCGCTGCTTCAGCCTTTTAAAATTTTGGGGGAAAAGGGGGGGGGGGGGGGTGGGAAAAAATGTGGGTGGTTTTTGGGGGGAAAAAAAGGGGGGGCCCGGGGGGTTAAAATGGGGGAGCCAAAATATGATAACCGGAAAAAAAGGGGGGGGTTTTTTGGGGAAAGGTGGGGTTTGGGGTTTAGGGGCCCGGGGGGGTGGTGGGGTGGGCCCCGGGGGGCCCGGGGCCCCGGGGAGGGCGGGGGGGCCCCCGGTTTAAAAAACCCCCCCGGGGGTTGTGGGGCAGGGGTTTTAAAGGGGGGGGAAAAAGAAAATCCCAGGGGGGGAAAAAAGTTTTTTATCATTTTGGAAAAGGGTTTTTTTGTTGGGGGGGGGGGGGGTGGGGGGGATGTGGGAAAAAAGGGGGGGGTTTGGGTTTTTTTTTCCCCTTTTTTTTTTGGTTTTGTGAAAGAGGTTTTTTTTTTTAAGGTTTTGGCGGAAATTTATTTTTTGGGGGGGGGGGGTTTTGAGGGGGGGGGTTTCCCCTTGTATTCCTGGGTTGAAGTGGAGGGGGGTTTGAAAGGCCCGGCCCGGGGGGGGGGGGGGTTTTGCTTGGGGCGGGGGGGGGGGAAAAAAAGGGGGGGGGTTTGATCGGTTGTTTAAAGTGGGGGGGGAAAAGGGGGGGGGGTTTTGGGGGGGGGGAAAAAAAGGGGGGGAATTTTTTTGGAAAAGCCCATTTTTGGGGGGGGGGGGGTTTTGGGGGGGGGGGGGGGTTTTTTTTTGGTTGGGTTTTGGGTTTTTTTTTTGGGGGGGGTTGTTTTTTTTTTTTTCTTTTTTTTGTTGTGTTGGGTTTTTTTTTTTTTGGTTTTTGGGTTTTTTTTTTTTTTTTTTTTTTTTTTTTTTTTTTATTTTTTTATTTTAAAAAAAAAATTTTTTTTTTTTTTTTTTTTTGGGGTTATTTTTTGGGGGTTTTTTTTTTTTCCTAATGATTAATTTTTTTCCAAAGTTTATTTAATTATTTAAGTTTTTAAAAGTGGGGGTCGGGGGGTTTTTTGGAAAAATTTTGATTTTAAAATTTTTTTAAAAAAAATTTGAAGGTCAAAAATTTTAAGGGGGGAACCTCATTTTTACAAAAAAAAAATAAAAATTTTTTTTTTTTTATTTTAATTTTATGGCGTTCCCTTTTAATAAAAAAAAATTTTTTTTTGGGAAGACCCCAGATCAAAATAAAAAGGGGTTTTTCCCTTCCCTGTTTTTTTGGGGTTTTTTGGGAAAAGGTAAGGGGAAAAATTTTAAAAAATTTTTTAATTAAAAGGTAAAAAAAAAAGGGGGGGGGCCCCGGCCCCAAAAAAGGAAAAGACAAAAAAGTTTTTCCCCAAAATTTTTGGGGGCCCCAAAAAAAACTTTTTTTCCCCATCTTCTCTTGTCTCCCAAGGACGTAGTACAGAAAAATAAAATTAAGGGGTTTCAGTGCTCAGTTTTGCTTTTTTTTTTATTTGGGTTCCGATCTAAATTTATGATTGTCATGGGACACCCTAAGTTGTTAAAAAAAAAAGGGGAAATTTAAAAAAAAAGGTTTTTTAAAAGTCCCATTTTTATGTTAAGACTTTTTTTTGGTTTTTTTATTTTTTTTCATATCACTTTCAATATTTTTTAATAATTCTTAAGTCTTGCGTTTTCACTTTGGAAATAGGCTTTGTTTGCATGCTTTTAAAAGCAGTCAGAGAGATGTTTGCAGTAGCTTCCCGCACAAGGAGACTTAAGAGATCAGTCCCCCTTTATTTATGGGAGAGTTTTTGTCTGCTCGGACCTGGAAAGAAATCAGTGTTCAGGGGGGGTGAAAAAGGGGTTGAATTGTGACTTTTCTCTTGTTCTGGGGTGGATCCCGTGTTATCTATTACACTGGGGATTCGAGCTGTTTGAGCATGATAAAAGAGCAGCAAAAAAATTTTTCTGTACGAAAGGAAGACTATTATTAGGTTAGTGGCAAAAAAAAAAAACTGAAGGGGCTTAAAAATTTTAAAAAAAATATTGAAAGTGTTGGAAAAATTAAAAAAATATATAACAAAAAATTTTTAAAAAAAAGTGTTGAAAATAAAATGTGAGGAAACAATAAGTCATTTTTTTTTGACACTTCCCTTTAAAAAATAAAATACAAAAATAAATGATAAAATTAAAGAATTATTTAATGGTTAAATAAGCTTGTCCATGATTTTGAAAAAAAAAAAATTTTTGCGGTAATTTTAACCCCCCTTCCCAATTTCAGCCTTTTTTTTAAAAAATATGAGGTCAGTTTAGATGGGTTTTTTTTTCAGTTTTTTTTTATATCACTGTGCTCAATCTGTCTTTTAGAATGTGTTTTTTATTGATTCACATGATCATTGCAAATTGAAAATAAACAAACCCTTTTTATGAGCTAAGGGCCCCATGTATGAAAAAAAGTCTAGGTCTAAAAAACCCCAAACCCAAACAGAGCACCCCCCTATTTTATATTGTGCTCTGGGAAAAGAGAGGGGGGTCTGATTGAGAACAACGTGAGTTTTAGACCTAGACAGTTTTCATACATATGCCCCTAAGTTTTTGCACATATCATATAATTCAATAAGGCAAAAAAAGAAAGAATTCTATCCACTGAGGGGCAAGCAACAGAACATAATTACAGTAGAAAGCCAGGACCATTGAATGAAAAGAATAGAAACTGGCCTAGTTTGTTGCATGTAGTAAATGGGCTGGGGACTGCCTATCAATAAAAATGATGACATAAAATGTATTTTTTTGACAGGTATAAAGAAAGAGGGGTTGCAAATAATGGTCTCTAATGGTCTCTGGCAATGTATTCGGTAATATACAGAATATAAATGCAGCAAAGGAAAAGTTCTATAAATGGTGATGAAGAGAGCAGTTGTGTTGGGAAATCATGACAGTAGTTGGTAATTCACTAATCAGAGAACATAGGTAAGGTGGAAAGAAAAATGAGAGCACAAAAGTAGGTATGTGGAGTGTGCACAAAAAAAATCAAGGAGTAGCCAACTCACCTGGGTTTAAGTTATTAAATATGTGTGAGGGTGCATGTAAATCAAATGATCAATGAGAACTGCTGACGGGTTTCAGGCGTATAAGCCCTTAGTTGTAGTATAAAAATGATGATGACAATTACAGTGGTGGACAAAAGTATTGGCACCCCTGCAATTCTGTCAGATAATTTTAGTTTTCTGAAAATGATTTCAATAACAAATTCTTTGGTATTTATTTATTCTTTAATTTTGCTTTTGCAATGAAAAAAACACAATAGAGAATTAAACAAAATCACATCATTGATCATTTCACACAAAACTTCATAAATGATCCGGAACAAAAGTATGGCACCTCAGCCTACAATATCTTGGTAGCACAACCTTTAGCCAAAAATATACTGCGATACAAACCGCTTCCGGTAACGTTCAATGTGGTTCCTTTCAATGCTCTGCTGGAATTTTAGACATTCTTCTATGGCAAAACTATTCCCAGGTCCTGAGATTTGAAGGGTGCCTTCTCCAAATGCCATTTTGAGATCTTCTCCACAGGTGTCTATGGGATTCAGGTTTGGACTCATTGCTGCCACTTTAGAAGTCTCCAGTGCTTTCTCTCAAACCATTTTCTAGTGCTTTCTGAGTGGTTTGTTTTGGGGTTCATTGTCCTGCTGGAAAAAGACCCCTGACCTCTGAGGGAGAACCGCTTTTTCACCCATGGCCTTACATCTTATGCTGAAAAATTTGTTGGTAGTCTTCAGACTTCATAATGCAGCACACGGTCAAAGCGAGTCCAGGCCTGAGGCAGCAAAAGCACCCAAAACATCTGGGGACCTCCGCCATGGTTTGAATGTATGGGACCGTGGTTCTTTTGCTTGGGAATGCCACTTTTTTTCCTGTAAATCTCTTATGTTGATGCCTTTTCCCAAAAAGCTCTACTTTTTTGTCTCAATCTGAACAGAAAAACATTCTTCCAAACGGTTTAGACTTTCTCAGGTATGTTTGGGCCAAACTCCAGGCCTGGCTTTTTTAGGTTCTCGCGGTATGAAGTGGGTCTTCTTGGGTATCCTTCATACAGTCCCTTTTCATTCAGACGCCGACGGATAGTACGGGGTGACACTGTTGTACCCTCGGACTGCACGGGCAGCTTGAACTTGTTTGGATGTTAGTCGAGGTTCTTTATCCACTTCCGCACAATCTTGCGTTGGGGAAATTCTCGTCAATTTTCTCTGGTTCCGTTCCACTTCTAGGGAGGTTAGCCACAGTGCCATGGGCTTTAAACTTTCTTGTTGACACTGCGCTCGGTAGACACTGGAACATTCAGGTCTTTGGAGGTTGGACTTGTAGCCTTAGATTGCTCATGCTTCCTCACAATTTGGATTATCAAGTTCCTCAGACGTTTTTTGGTCTTCTTTCTTTTCTTCATGCTCAATGTGGTACACACAAGGACCAAGGACAGAGGTTGAGCCAACTCTTTAATCCTTGTCAAACTTGGCTGCACAGAGTGATTTAGTTATTTCCACACCTGTTTGGTGCCACAGGTAAGTTACAGGTGCTGTTAATTACAAGAATTAGAGAAGCCATCACTGATTTTTCAAAACAGTCCATTACTTTTGTCCACCCACTTGTTTTAATGTTTGGTGTTGGAATATATCCAATTTGGCTTTATGGACAATTCTTTTGTGGTTTTCCATTGAAGACCAATTAAATGAAGATAATAAATACCAAAGGAATTTGTGTGATTGCAATCATTTTCAAGAAGAAGCTGAGTTTTATCTGACAGGAATTTAATTGATGGGGGGTGCCAATACTTTCTGGCCACCACTGTAACATACATTTCATCAATAAGTTGGGTCATTGGATTGTAATAATCAAATTGTAATAAAAATGTAGACAAAACCAAGTAAAGAAATGCCTGAGAAATACTACGTATTAAAAACATTCCACTACAATCAAGTAATCAATATTCATTCCTTTGGGTTTGCATGTGTCCGAATGCCAGATATTTAGAGGCTTTCTCTATGTTAAAAGAAGCTCCTTTCTGGCTCCACCCTCTTAAAGATGTTAAACTTTCTCAATTGCATATATCTATAATGTGGATAAACACCCATGATCTAGCATTTGACAAAGGCTTCCACAAAGGTATGAATATAAGAATAATTTTTTTTATAGTAGTTTTTCTTTGATTAGGTTTATTTGTAGTGAATATTTGTTTATACAAATGTTTCTTTAGCTATTTTTTTTTACTTGGTTCTGATACATTTTTATACAATTTGAATATTGTCATTATCACCATATGTGTTTATGCTATGACCTAGGGTTATGATGCCCAAAAGGCGTCAGCCGTTTTCATTGATCTTCTTCATGATTTTTAAAAATGGATAAACAATAAATATCATCATCTTAATTGGTGCTGAATTAGTATTTTCAAATTACACATAGCACAGGTATTACTAATATAATCTGTGGACAGAAAGGTCCACCTAGCTACTGCATGCAAGAATGACTGAAATAGAACCAGTTTTTTTTTCTATTTCCACATCTGTTGAAAATACACATAAAATTAGAGATGGGGCGAGTTCTCAAATATTCGATTCGATACTTCGCAGAATTTCCCGACAAAATTAGTTTCGGGCACGGAATTACTTCAGGACGAATCGCATTAAAAACAGCTATTTCAGGCTGCACAGAGCCTGCAGGAATGCATGTTGATTGTTGTGCCATGGCTTAAATATGCTGAGGGAAGCTTGGTTTGGTCTTCATTCAATGTTGGTGTTTTAGTATGACACGCAGATGAAGTGCCACCGCTCTTAGAATCGCTTCACTATAAAATTACTGGGCACTTAAGAGGGAGCAAAACAGACCAAAAACTCAAGCGGGGGAGGGAATGTAGCCCTGATAAGTCCATGGCAGCGAAAGCTGGAAAAAAAAAAACAAGCTGTGGGCTCAGGTTGCAACATCGAGTGACAGCAGTGCTGGATGGTGACGGCAGCAGCCACAGCAGCTTGGGTCAGGTGTGGGACCAATGACATTCTGTAGGTGGCAAAAAAAAGGAGTAGGCCACAGGGTGGCTCAATGACACAGTGTGTAGGTTACGGCAGCAGCTCAACGCAGGACATGAGGCAGAAGTGGCACAATTGAAAATTCTGGAGGTGGCACCAAGAGGAGGAGGCCACAGAGTGGACAATGACGCAGGTGTGGAGGTCACGGAAGCAGCCACAGCCAGCAAGCAGAGGGTTCAGGACAGTGGCACCATGACAGAGTGTGGAGGTCACGGGCAGCAGCCACTTGCAGCAGCATGAGGTCAGGCAGTGGCACAAATGCATTCTGGAGGTGGCAAAACAGTAATAGGCCACAGAGTTGGCACAATTGACAGATGAGTGGAGGTCACGGCAGCAGCAGCATGAGGTCAGAGAGTGGCACATGGACACAGTGTGGAGGGCACGGGCAGTGAAGCCACAGCAGCAGCATGGGTTCAGACTGTGGCACAATATGGGACTGAGTGTGTAGGTCACGGCACAACCACAGCAGAAACATGAGGTCAGACAGTGGCACAATGACATTCTGGAGGTGGCAAAAATCATGTGTAGGCCACAGAGTGGCACATTGGGACACTGTGTGTGGAGGTCACGGCAGGCCTCAAGCAGCCAGCAGCAGAATGAGGGTCAGACAGTGGCACCATGACAGAGTGTGGAGGGGTCACGGCAGCAGCCAAAGCAGCAGCATGAGGTCAGGCGAGTTGGCACAATGACATTCTGGAAGGTGCAAACCAGTTATAGGTCACAGAGTGGCACAATGACAGAGAGTGGAGGTCACAGCACAGCAGCATCATGAGGTCAGAGAGTGGCACAATGAAACAGTGTGGAGGGGGCACGGCAGAGCCACAGCAGAGCATGAGGTCAGTCAGTGGCACAATGACATTCTGGAGGGGTGGCAAAAACTGGAGAGTAGGCAAACAGAGTGGCACAATGACACAGTGTTGTGTGGGTCACGGAAAGCAGCAACAGCTAGCAGCTGAGGTCAGACTGTCGCCACCATGACAGAGTTCGTGGAGATCACGGTGCAGCCACAGCAGCAGCATGAGGTCAGGCAGTGGAACAATGAAATTCGGACGGGTGGCAAAACAGTAGTAGGCCCACAGAGTGGCACAATGAGAGAGAGTGGAGGACATGGCAGCAGCAGATGAGTCAGACAGTGGCACAATGACACAGGGTGGAGGGACGGCAGCAGCCCACTGCAGCCTGCATGAGGTCAGATCGAGTGGCCACATGACATTCTGGAGGGTGGCACAAAACAAAAACAGGAGTAGGCCACAGAGAGTGGCACAATGACAGAGGTGGAGGTCACGGCAGCGAGCGCATGAGAGTAGAGAGTGGGCACAATGACACAGTTTTGGGAGGGCACGGCAGATGCCACACAGCGCATGAGGTCCAGACAGTGGCACAATGACAGACGTGTGTAGGTCCGGCCACTCAACCACAGCAGCAGGACATGTGGTCAGGGACAGTGGACAATGGACTTCTGGAGGTGGCAAAACAGGATAGGACAACTGGGGGCACAATGACACGTGTGGAGGTCAAGGCCCAGGCCACCAGCAGCAGGCTGCATGAGGCGTCAGACAGTGGCACCATGGAAGGAGTGTGGAGGTCACGGCAGCAGCCCACAGCAGCAGCATGTGGTCAGGCAGTGGCACATGACATTCTGGAGGTGGCAAAACAGTATAGGATCAAAGTGTGGCACAATGACAGAGGAGTGGAGGTCACAGCGCAGCATCTTAGGTCAGTGAGTGGCACATTGACACAGGGTGGATGGGCACGGCTGCTGCACAGCAGCTGCATGAGGTCAGGGACCCCCCCCCCCCCCAGTGGCACTATGACATTCTGGAGGTGGCTCAAATATTCAGGAGTAGGCCACTGAGTGGCTACATTGGGACCATCAAGTGGGTGGGTCACGGAAGCTGCCACTGCAGCAGCATGAGGTCAGACCAGTCGCTCCATGACAGAGTGTGGTGATATAGGCAGACTGACCAACATGTCTGCAGCTTGTGGTTCAGGGCTGTGGCTCAATGTATTGCTGGAGGTTGGCAAAACAGGTTGTTTAGTAGGCCACAGAGTGGCCAAATTGAGAGGAGAGTGGTGGACATGGCAGCTGCAGCATGAGGTCAGGAATAGTGGCACATTTGGACACAGTGTGGAGGGCACGGGGCAGCAGCCACAGCAGCTGCTTGAGGGTCAGGACAAGTGGCACATTGACATTTTCTGGAGGTGGCAAAAAAAACAGGAGTATGCCACAGAGTGTGGCTCCACATGTCAGTGAGTGGAGGTCTCGGCACGAGCAGCTGCTGAGGTCAGTGAGTGGCACAATTGATCACAGTGTGGAGGGCTCGCAGAAGCCAGCAGCTGCAGCCATGAGTTCAGACAGGGCACAATGACGAGTTTGTAGGTCACGGCAACAACCACTGCAGCAGCATGAGGTCAGACAGTGGCACAAATGACATTCTGGAGGTGGGCAAAAACAGGAGTAGGCCACAGGAGTGGCACAATGAAACGTTGTGGGGAGGTCACGGCATGGCCACAGCAAGCAGCAGCTGCATGTGGTCAGACAGTGGCACCATACGAGTGTGGAGGTTCACGGCAGCTGCCACAGCAGCAGCATGAGGTCAGGCAAGTGGCACAATGACATTCTGGAGGTGGCAAAACGTATAGGTCACAGGTGGCACAATGTCAGTGAGTGAGGTCACAGCAGCTGCATATGAGGTCAGAGAGTGGCACAATGGACACAGTGTGGAGGGCACGGCAGCAGCCACAGCGCGAGCATGAGGTCAGACAGTGGCACATGCATTATGGAGGGGCAAAAAAAAACAGGAGTAGGCAACACGAAGTGGCACAATGGACACAGTTGTGTGGGGGTCACGGAAGCAGCCACAGCAGCAGCCTGAGGTAAGACTAGTCGCACTATGATCAGATGTGTGGGAGATCACCGGCAGCAGCCACAGCAGCAGCATGAGGTAGGCAGAGTGGCACAATGGACATTCTTGGAGGTCGGCCAAAACAGTAGGTTGGCAAAGTGTGGCACATTGAGAGGAGATGGAGGACATTGCGCAGCAGCAGCATGAGGTCAGACAGTTTGGACACAATGACACAGTGTGAGTAGGGCACGGGCAGCAGACTACTGCTACGCAGATATGAGGGGTTCAGACAAGTGGACAATGACATTTCTGGATTGGTGGCAATAATGGAGTAGGCCACGAGTGGACACAATGACACAGTGTGTGGGGTCACGGAAGCAAGGCCACAGCAGCAGCATGAGGTTCAGACAGTCGCCACCATGACCAGAAGTGTGGAGATCACGCAGGCAGCCACCGCAGCAGCATGACGGATCAGGCAGTGGCACAATGACATTTCTGGAGGTGGCAAAAACAGTAGTTGACCAACAGAGTGGCACAATGAGAGAGAGTGGAGGAGGACATGGACAGCAGCAGCATGAGGTCAGACCTCGTGGCACAATGACACAGTTTGTGGAGGACGGCCAGCAGCCACAGCAGCAGCATGAGGTCAGCAGTGGCCCTATGGACATTCTGGGTGTGGAAAAAAAAAAAAACAGGGGTAGGGCCACTCAGTGGGACAATGACACAGTGGGTGGAGGTCACGGCTGAAGCCACCAAGCAGCAGCATGAAGGTCAGAGACTAGTGGGCACAAATACAGAGTGTGGAGGTCCGGCAGAGCCTCCTGACAGCAGCCTGGAGGTCAGGCAGTGGCACAATGAAATTCTGGAGGTGGCAAAACAGTATAGGCCACAGAGTGGCACAATAACCTGAGTGTGGAGGTCACGGGCCAGCGAGCAGCCATCATGAGGTCAGAGAGTGGGCACCAATGACACAGTTGTGGAGGGCACGGCAGCAGCACAGCAGCGCATGAGGTCAGACCAGTGGGCACCACAATGAACATTATGGAGCGGTGGCCAATGCAGTTAGGCCACGAGTGGCACAATGACAGAGAGAGAGTGGAGGCTGCGGGCCAGCTTTAGGTCAGGACAGTGGCACAATGGATAGAGTGTGGAGCGTCATGGCAGCAGCCACAGCGCAGCATGAGGTCAGACAGTGGCACAATGACAGAGTGTTGTTAGGTCACGCAAACTACCACAGCAAGCAGCAGCCATGAGGTCCAGGGGACAGTGGCACACTGACAGATGTGTGGAGGTCACGGGGGCAGCAGCCACAGCAGCAGCATGAGGTCAGGCTGTGGCACAATGACATTCTGGAAGGTGGCAAAAAAAATAGTAGGCCACAGAGTGGCAAAATGACAGGAAGAGGGAGGTCACGGCAGCAGCAGATGAGGTCAAGAGAGTGGAACAATGAAATTCTGAGGTGGCAAATAAAACAGAGGGAGTAGGCCCCAGAGTGGCAAATGGCACAGTGTGTATGCTTACGCAGCAGGCCAAAGCAGCAGCATGAGGTCAGACAGTGGCACAATGACATTCTTGGAGGTGGCAAAAAACAGGAGTAGGCCACAGTGTCACAATGTGAGGAGAGAGTGGGAGGTCATGGCAACGGTAGCTGAGGTCAGATCAGATGGCCTCAAGTGGACAGAGTGTGGGGTCACGGGCAGGCAGCCACAGCAGACAGGATGAGGACAGACAGTGGCACCAATGACTGAGTGTGAAGGTCACGGCAGGAGCCACAGCTGCAGCATGAGGTCGGCAGTGGCCACAATGAAAATTCTGGAGGTGGGGTCAAAACAGTAGTAGGCAACAGAGTGGCACTATGAGAGAGAGTGGAGGTCTGGCACGCGTTAGCATGAGGTCAGGACAAGTGGCACAATGACCAGAGTGTGGAACGGTCACGGGCAGAGCCACAGCAAGCAGCATGAGGTCAGACAGTGGCACAATGACAGAAGTGTGTAGGTCACCGGCAACAGCCACACGCAGCTGCATGTGGTCAGGACAGTGGCACAATGAAATTTGGAAGGTATGGCTAAAAAACAGAGTAGTAGGCCACAGAGTTGCACAATGACAGAAGAGTGGGATGGTCCGGCAGCAGCGCATGAGGTCAGAGAGTGGCACAATGACACAGTGTGGAGGGCACGGAGCAGCCAAAGCAGCAGCATGAGGTCAGGACAGTGGCACAATAACAAGTGTGTAGGTCACGGCTACAACCACAGCAGCAGCATGAGGTCAGACAGTGGCACATTGACAGAGTGTGGAGGTGATGGCAGCTGCCACAGACAGCAGCATGAGGTCAGACAGTGGCACAGATGACTATTCTGGAGGTGGGCTAAACAGTAGTAGGCCCAGAGTGGCAAATGACAGAGTGTGGAGGTCATCGGCAGTAGCAGCATGTGGTCCAGAGAGTGGCACAATGAAATTCTGGAGGTTGGGCAAAAAACAGGAAAAGTAGGCAGCACCAGAGGGGAACAATGACTCAGTGTTGATGTCTCTGGCAGCAGCCACAGCAGCAGCATGAGGTCGGACAGTGGTAAATGATCAAATTATGGTGGTGGCAAAACAGTAGTAGGCCACTGAGTGGCAAAATGGACAGATGAGGAAGGAGGTTGCGTAGTAACTGCATGAGGTAGAGAGTGGCACAATGACACAGTCGTGGATGTCACGGCACCAGCTACAGCTGCAGCAGCATGAGGTTCATAGGTGGCACAATGTCAGAGTGTGGAAGGTGGTGGCAATAACCAGTCCTGGTAATGTTGGTCGGTAGGCACATGGAGAAAAGAAACTGTCAGCAGATGTGTGGCATCAGGCGGTTGGCGGCATAGTGAATAGTGGTGTAGGCAGGTAGTTTGAACCCAGGACTTATCTTCTCAAAGTTTGGGGTGAGGCGTCACATGGGGGCTGACGTATTCTGCGCCTAAGGGCATTGTGTGTGGAAATCCTGGCCGATCCAGCCTGATTCATCTTGACAAAGGTCAGTTGTGCCATATTTCCCGTGGACAATGTGGGTTTCCTCCTTGGGTGGTATCGATGGCCCCCGCCAACACTGAACACCCGCTCTGTTGCTACACTACTGGCCAGGCAGGACAGCTTCTCCACTGCAAACTCGGGCAAGCTTGGCGGCCACACATCCAGTATGGGGCTGCCCAGTGTACAGCGGATCTTCTAACTGGCGGTGGCAGGTGCTCTGTCCAAGTAGGCCACCACCTGTTTGGTTCAGGGTTGTTGCTCCAGGTCCTGCTGCTTTGCTGCTGCTGGCGACTGCCTCCTCACTAGGCGATGAGAAGGAAGCTGTCATCAGTGACTCCAGTACTTAGGTTGGCTGATGGAGCTGGTACTGCTCATACCCCCCCATCTTCCCCCAGGCAGACGGGGGCAGTAGTACGAGTGAGCGCATGAATGAACCCCCGGTCAGACCTGACAGAGGTGGGAGGGAACGATGCCGCACATAGGCAGCGGCACAACTGACTACGGAGGTTTTACATATTGTATTTGAGTTTTGTCTCCCTCTAAGCAGTGGGGAAAAAGGTCCCATTTTGGGGAACCGGTAAGCGAGGGTCAAATAGGGTGGAGAGCCAGAAGTCATCCCTCTGCCGGAATGCTGGTACTTTCGGCTGTCAATTTTGCCAGGCAAATCAGAATGCTGTGGGCCATCTGCAAAAGTGACTCAGAGGGCTCCCTGCTTCCATCTTCCACTGTATCCTTTGCCAAGGTTGCTTGAGGGTCATCTGCCTCGTTCTTCCTCAATCTCCATCTACCTCCTTCAGCTGCTCCTGCTCTCTTTCTTGTCACCTGGGTAGAATATTCCACTCATTTCACCAAACAAATGCGTCTGCTATCAATGTCCCTCCTTACCTCCTACTGTTCAGTCCCCAACCAGACTCTGTGGCCCGCGAGATGTAGTGCCCGTCCCGTCCATGCCCAGACAGTTTTTCAGCTTCTGTTCCAGGACATGAAGCAGTGGAATGACGTTATTCATCCCGTAGTCTGGAGGACTGACAAAATAACATCACCTCCTCGAATGGCCTCTCAACAAACAGGCAGGTGTCACGCATGAGCTGCCACTGGATGACATTCAAAGTTACACTGGGGAGTACTCATGTCCGCATGTCATCAAATAAATCATTTAATGATACCTTTCTCTGTTCATTCTGTCGGTCCAACTTGTGCTGGATGGAATTCCAAAGGGGGTGGAATACATCGCATATCAGAGTGTGGTTGCGGGGTGGCCGTTCTGACCCGCTGCACTCGAGGAGGATGTTCCTGGGCTTTGTACGAATGGATGAAGTGAATGCAAGTTTCATGGCCATTTTCAGTATATTCTGAAGATTGGTGGAAGGTCTTCAGGATCCTTTTCACAACCAGATTGAACACATTGCGCCATGGCAGGGGGCGCAATGGACCATCCTCCTCGGTGCAGCTCGCGGACACCAGGTTACTCCCTGGTCCGGTCACCATGGTTACGATTTTGCAGAGATGGCGAGGAGGGGGGAAAGCCACACCGATTTCTTTTGCGCATGTCGGTGAGCAGTTCCTCCCCTGCGTGACTTTGTTCGCCGAGGCAAGCCTGGTGTAGAATGCGATTAGACACCGCTGGTGCCCTACACATGTGGTATGATGGAGCAGTTACTTGTGTAGGGCTGAGTTGATGGGATGGTGGAGGTTGGAGGAACATTGGCGCAGGAGCCGCTAGTTTGACAACGTTAGGAGGGAATGCGGCGGTCTCCGGTACAAGTAGTTTTGGTGGCTCTGGCAAGAAGACCTCATTCACCCTGTGAGCAGTTATATTAGGGACATGTACTGGCCTGGACAGTTTAATTAGTTAGTACCTCCAAGACCGGTACGCGCTGCCTGTGCACACCTTGGAATCAAAACGATAAGGCCCAGACTGGCCAACCATTCTGTTCACATTTTTATAAAGTGCTGGTTACTGCCTTTTTGGAAAAAAATTATTTTTTGGGAAACTCTCCATCTCGGTTCGGCAAAGCCATTGGGTTCTCTGAATGTGCGGGAGTCCCACCTTTTGGAAAGGGAGGGATGCATTTACCAACAAGGGGGAACGGGGAAAACCATGGTCAGCTTCTGCACCTTAGCATACTGTTGTCTCTTTCAATGCCTCTCTGAACGACTGTGGCCCCCAAGGGTAGCGGGGGCAGGGCATCTGGCCCGGGAGATGAGGGAAAAAAGGAAACAGCTCCTTCTGGGGAGGGGGGTGGAGCCTTGATTTGGTTGCAATGGGCTTGCGTGCCCGGGGGCCGTGCTGCGGGGGCAGGAGGGAAAAAAACCACTTCTGACCCTCTTTTTCCCCCGGGCCACCGGGGGGTGCGTGCATGTGTTGACGAAGGGCCGGGGTTTGCCATCGTTAGCCCCCTGGCCATGCTTAAACTTTCTCCCCAGATTTTAACATTCCCCCTTATTGGGGCCCTCTGGTGTTTAGAAAAAAACCCCCCCCACACCGACGATTTATTTGTTTTTCCCGCCAACGTTTCGCACGAGTGATTTACTCCCGCCGCTCCCTCGCTGACCCCCTGTGCCGTTTTTTTTCTTGGACTCGAAGGGGTTTTTTTTAATGTGGCTGTTGGCCCCCGGAACCCCCCCATGCGGCTACCTGCTGATTTCACCCCCCACCCCCCCCAAATTTTTGTGGTGCGCCCCCCTCCCTTTGTCGCGCAAGGGACCCCCCTTTTTTCCCCCGGATGATGATAAAAGCCCTTGCCCCTGGCCCCCAAAAGTGCAGGGGGGGCTACTTCTTACCTATTTGTTTTTCATGCCCTTGCTGTCCTCATCCCCGGGGTCTTGGTATGCAGGGGGCTAAACCTCTAAAAATGACTCCCATCCCAAATTCCCCCACATCTATGCTTTGCCCCTACTGCAAAAAGCAGGGGATATTTTGGGCCCCCTTTCTTCGCTGCCAAATAAACTGCTGACTGCCCCCCTTTAAATTGTTCTCCCCTTTCTATATAAAATGGCGTGGCCCCGACCACATAGTAGGGGTCTCTGGTGAGGGAAAACCAAAAATGGGACTGAGGTGGGTTTTTAGGAAGGTGAGGGCCCCCTGACCCAAATCCTGGGAAAGCCAACTAAAGGGGTTTTTCTGACGTTCCCACGACTCTAGGGGTGGGGTTGGGGCAAAGGGCATTGGGAGGAAGTGGGTGACCTAGTCAAACCCAAAAAAAACAAGAACCAAATTGGGGGGGCTGAAAAACACACGGGGTAGTGACAGCCCCGGGAGGGTTTTTGGGCTAAAAAAGTGACCCCGCTTCGATGTCCCCTTGCTGTGCTGCGAACCCGGACCTGTCCAGGAATTTTTTGGGGCCACTGCCCCTGCAGGTGAAGAGATGCCACCTCCCTGTTGACATTTTGTTTGTTCTAAAAAGTACAGGGCATGTTTGATGAGTTTTTGCAAAATGATAAATACTACCCTTTTTTGTACTCCAAAAAAAACCCAGTAACGTAAAAACCCTTGGATTAAATTGGCTCCCCAAAAAGGCCAGGAAAAATTTTTCTTGTATGTTTCCGTTTAAAAACCTGTTTTTTTTTCTGAAAAAAAAAGCACAAAAAGGCTTAAAAACCTTCGGATATGAATTTTCCTACAGGCAAAAAGTCTTTTTGGCGGTTTTTAAAAAAAACGTTTTTTTTTAGTGACCAAACAGCCCGAACAACGCTTAATTAAACCCCCGGATTTTAAAAATTGGCCCCAAAAGAAAAAGAGCCAAAACCCAAAAATTTTCCGCTTTTTTGGGGTGTTAAAAAAAGGCGTGTATTTTACGAAACCCCCAAAAAAAAAAATTGTTTAATTAACCTTGGTTATGAATTATGTTTCAGGCAAAAAATTTTTTTTTGGCGGTTTTAAAAAGAACGTTTCTTTTACTAAGTTCAAATGCAGAAAAATACTTAGTTTTTAAACCCTTTTATGTAAAAATTCGGGAAAAAGAAAATAAGCTGCCAACAATTTTCCCGCTTTTTTAGGTGTTAAAAAGGGGTTTTATTTTAAAGGGGAAACAGCAAACAGAAAAAAAAAGTAATTAACCTTCGGTTATGAATTATGTACAGGCAAAATTTGGGTTTTTGGGGGAAAAATAACGTTTCTTTTTTGTAACCAAACAGCAGAACAACGCTTTAAATTAAAAACCCTGGAAAGTAAAATTTGGAAAATAGAAAAAAGAGAAACCCCAAAAAATTTTGTGGTGTTTGGATTGTAAAAAAAAAAGCTTTTTTCTTTAAATGAAATTTTTTAAAAGGAACAAAGGCTTAGATAACCCTTGGATAATTAAAAGTGCGGTTTAGCGTTTGCTTAAAAAAGTATATTGCAGCTGCAATTTTGGGGACACTGGACTTTAGATCCAATACCCCACAAAAAACGAATTAGAACCCTTAAGAGAAGCAAATCTCTGACAAGCTGTGACACCCCCCAAAAATCGCTGTATAAAATGGTTTTTTAATAAGGGGATTTTATAAGCAGCCGGGGGCAGCACCTTCCCTAATTTAGTTCAAATGGGAGCGGGGATTTTAGTCCCCGCGTCGCGCCCGGACCCTTTTATAGTTTTTGGTTCGTCCAGAATTTCCCCCCGGTCTTGATTGGCTTCACCTCGGGACTGTCGAGGCTATGGCCCCTTTTTCCTCCCCGAGTTCTTTGGGCCCCTGTAACGCCATGTGCTCAACAGCCATTTTATAATCAAAAAGCAAAGCTTGTTCCCGCGAAGTACCCAAACTTTGTACTTCGTTTTAGAAAAAACCGAAGTTTTTTCCCGAAATTTTTAAACAAGTCCCTTTGTTAGATTAAAATTTTTCCCTCCCCTTAAACTTAATTTTCAGGTGGGGGGGGTTTTTTGTTGAGGACAAGGTAACTATGATCTTGGCTAATTAACCATTTAGATATTTTTGGTCAGGCCCAAAAAAGGGGGGATTATTGGGATCGATTATTGGGACCTAAGTAAGCATCCTAATGGGACTAATTAATGAAGTAAAAAATGTTATGAGGTTTTAAATTCTTTTTTTTTACCCAAATTTAAAAAATTTTAAACAAAAGGGTAGTGTTCCCCCCCCTTTTGGGCTAAATTTAAAATCTGGCCTTTTTTCCCAAAATAAAAGTTGGGTTTGGAGATGTAAACCCCACTCCCCACAGTTTGGGGTTGCAGGAACCCAAAAAACTCGCACTTCCATTCCAAATTTCCTTTCCCCTGTACAAATTTTCCCCCTTTTTAAAAACCCCAAAAGACAATAATTGACCTTTTGTGCCTCTAAGGCCGTGTTCCACGGGTTATTTTAAAGAAAGGAATTGGCCAGCCGGATTGCGCTCGCAATTCCGGCTCGAATAAGGGGCGGCGTTTCGGGGTGGGGTGGGGGGGCCGGGGCCCCCCGGGGCCCCCCTAGACTTTCCATTAAAACCAAAGGGCGTTTGCGGGCCCGGATAAAGTTTTGTACTTTTTCCCCCCGCGGCGGGGTTTTGGCCCGGGGGGGAGGAGCGACGGGAAACCAATGTTCTCTATGAGAACGGTGGATTACCTTAAATTTCTGCGACGGTTTGGGGGCCCGGGGACTGGGCCCAAAACCGGCGCCCCAGGGACGGCTCCAAAACCGCGCCGAAATAAGCCGTGTGAAAGGCCCCCCGATTTGTCTACAAAAGGATGGGTTCCCCAAAAATCAACTGTATATCATAAAATATTTCCTCAAAAAGAAAATCTGGTGTAGTCTAGGCTCAAATTTTTGAGGTCGGATTAAAAAAACCTGCCAAAATGGCAAAATTTAAATTGTTCTTTTAGTGTAAAATTATGGGGCGAATTTTAAAGAATTGACAGTATTTTTTACTTGTTGTGTGAATGCGGGGTAACAGAAAAAGGTGCCCCCCCAAGGGTTATGGGTCTCCCAATTTGTGCCCCCAAGTTTTTCTTGTTTTGTATTCCCCTTAGGGGTAGTTAAATCCCCAAAAATAGTATGTAAATGGTTGACTTATAGGTCTCAAAAGGTAGGTTTAAGACCCCCTTAAGTAGTTGCATTTTGCCCCCCCCCCCCCCCTATGTAGGAATTTTGGGAGAGATGGGCGAATCGATTGTACAAAGTGGATTCGTTTTTGAATTTTAAAAAACTTTTGTTTACTAAGCCCAAATCTAGGGGGTTTTGCGGGAAGAAGCGTGTTTTTATGGTAAAAAAGGCGGGGGCACGGTTACATGGGGCAGGAATCTGGGAGGAAGAAAGGAACACCCTAAAACATGTGCCGCATTTAAGCATTTAAACGACCCGGGGGGGTTCTGTGATGTACAGCCCTATAAAAAGGGGCTCTTAAAACCTTACAAACCCTCAGTCGTCCTGGTAAACATCGGCCTGTCTCTGCCTTTTTTGAATTTTTTGAAAAAAAATCTTTTTTTTCAGCGACTGGGGGAAAGACCTCAAAAGTGTGTTCATTTGCACACTGTTATTTAAACCCGGTTATTATATTCTTGTAGTTTGTGGGGTATTTCCCTAAAGTCCAGGGTGGGTGTCCCTTCTGTCCTTTATCCTTTAATTACATCTGGTTGTTCTGTAATGTACTTAATACCCAAGGCTTAACCCCTTAATGACCCTGGACGTATGAGTACGTCCCAGGGCCGCTAAGGGGCTTTGCAGGGGGATCACTCGCGACCCCCCCCCCCCCCCCCCCCCCCGCACAGTTGCCGGGTGTCTGAATGAATGACGATCGGTGCCGCGCACCGATCATCAGGGTCATTGGCACCGCCGCAGCATAGCAGGGAAAAACGAACGTGTCAACAACAAAAAACGCCGGGTCCTTAAGGGGTTAATTTAACCCCTTGATTGTGGATAAATTTGCACTAAAATACAGGGTGTCTTTTTTTATTTTGTCCCATATATGCCTAATTTACATCTGTTTTTTCTGTACGATATTTCATAACCAAAGCTTAATTTAACCTCTTGATTGTGTGGTAATTTGGACTAAAATATAGGGTGTCTGTATTTTTTGGTCCCATATACCCCTAATTTACATCTGGTTTTTCTATAGGGTATTTCATATCCAAGACTTAATTTAACCTCTCGATTGCGGGGTTATTTGGAATTTAAAAAAAGGGTGTCTGTATTTTTTTGGTTCCCATATACCCCTAATTTACATCTGGTTTTTTTTTCTGGGTTTTTGGGGGTATTGGTCATTTTTTTTTTAATTTTTATTTTTTTTGTGGGTTTTTTTTTTAGACAGAGAGGTGACAGGCCCTTCACATGCGAGTGGCAGTGGCACAAACGTTCCTGGAGCAGGCACTGGTTGCAGCACAGTAAGGGGACGTCGCAGCAGGGGTGACTTGGTGAGGCCAGAACTGCCGGTGTCATCTAGCGGCCGTGTGTTGTTCAGCAACCCAAGGGTTCTTGATTGGTGACTAGGTCATCCACTTCCTCCCAGTGAATCTGCAACCGCAGCCAAGAGTCGGTGAGAACGTCAGACACAACCCTTAGTTGGCATGGCCTGGGAGTGGGTCAGCGGCCCTCACCTGTCCTCAACCCACCTCTGTCCCGTTCGGTTCACTCAGCTAGAGATCTACTATGTGGTCTGGGCTCAGTGCCACTATACAGTGAGGACAAACTCTTTGAGGATAGCCAGCAGCTACTTGGCAGCAAAGAGGTGGGGCAGAAATCCGCTGCTTCTTGCAGTAGGCGGGAAAGTAGTGATATGGAGAGTGCCATGGGAGGTTATGTTGCAAGCAGTCAGACTCTGCATACTGAGACCGTTGACGATAATAGCAGTGACGGGCAAACACAAATCGATGATGATGTAGCCGATCGCACTTGGGAGCCAGGTGAAGCAAGGGCTTCATCATCATTGTCGGGAGAAGCAGGTGTCAGCTTGCGCTTTAGGCAGCGGCGCAGCCAGCAAGTCGGTAGTGTGGCCATAAGTCAGTAGGGTGGCAGCAGTGCGAGGTTGGGAGCCAAACGACAACGAGGTAGAAAACCCGCTTCACAGGTCCAAGAAAGTAGTGGCACAGGGGCTCAGCGAGGCAGTGGCGGTAGTAGTCACTCAGTGTGGAGCGTTGGCGGTAAAATCACCTACTCGGCGGTGTGGCAGTTTTTTTGCTAAGACACCAGAGGAGCCGAACATGTGTATATGTAAAATCTGTGGGCAGTAAGTGAAGCGTGGCCAGGAAGCTACTTGGCACCACGGCCTGCGTAAACATGCAGGGTCACCATGCAGTGGCCTGGAAGAAACGTGTCTAAGATGTGGTGGTACATCCATTTCAGCCAGTCAAGGATCCACTACCTTGGGCCCAAGGGGAGCTGTTTTTTTTTGCCATCTTCTCCCGGTCCGATGCTCCTTTCTCCTCGCCACTCTTGGCGATTGCCAAGAAAACAGTATGCGTTTCCAACCATCCTAAGGTGCAGAAAACTGACCGTGCTCCTAGTGCTCCAAGTTGTTGGTACTGCAGTCCCTCCCTTCCCAAATGGTGGACTCTGCACAGTTCAGAGAACTAATGGCTTGTGCCGGTCGAGGGGGGGGAGAGTCCCCGCCTAATTTTTTTTAAAAAAAGGCAGTACCAGCCTGCACAAATATAGAACAGAAGTTGGGCCGTCCTGGCCCATCGGTGTCTTCCCGGTGCACCGCAGCGTGGATGGGGAGTGTAACTCGGTCGGGCATACATGTCCTTTAAAGGGCCCACTGGGTAAAATGTCTTCCGTCAGCCATAAAACCACAAATTTCTTACAATTATATTGGCGGGAAGAAAAACCCCAAGATACAAAAACCCGTATTAAAATTTCATTCAAACAACTTTCCCCCAAATCCTTGGGGAAAGGTAGAACAAATAAAATATAACTTTTATTTAAAACACATAGTTTTAAAAAGGAAATGCAAAAGGCAAAACCCTGAATCCCTAAAAACTCTACCTGAAACATTAAGGAAGGTAAACGGAGTGACCTCCCTGAAAAAGGGCAACCCCTTACAGGCCTATCTCACTGGGTCCCTACAAATCCTGAAAAACAGTACCAAACACATAAACTAATATAAAGCAACCAAAGTACCACAAAGACGTGAAAAAATACTCCACTACCAAACAGTAAATATAGAAACAGGACAAAATGCACACAGAAAGATGTGTCCTAAAAGACTATCCCATAAATCTATCCCAACGCGTTTCCCCCGCAGATGAAGCGGGTTCATCAGGGGACAGTACATAAGATAAGGCTCAGCCATACCAACAACTTGGACCGGTGGCGCCGCTTTCTCCTCCACGTTGTCAAACTGCTGCTCCTGCGCCAATGTCCGCCTCCTACTCCACCACCACCTCAGCCTCCATTCATGCTCAATCATACCACATGTGCAGGGCACAGCGGTGTCACACAGTTCTACACCTGGTTTGCCTGGGTGAACGATGTCACACAGGGGATGAACTGCTCCGCGTAATGCAACAAGAAATCGATGTGGCTTTCTCAGCGACATATGCAAATCGGAACCATGGTGACAGACAATGGAAGGAACATGGTATCTGCGCTGCACCGAGGAGGGATGGTCCATGCGCCCTGCATGGTGCACGTGTTCAATCTGATTGTCAAAAGGTTCCTGAAGTTTTCCACCCATCTGCAACACATTCTTAAAATGGCCAGGAAACTGTGCATGCACTTCATCCATTCCTACAGAGCCAAGCACACCCTCCTTGATATGCGATGTTTCCACCAGTTAGAATTCCAGCTTCCACATGTTAGACCGACTGTATGAACAGAGAAAGGCCATTGACAATTGATGATCCAAGCAGACAGGAGTACGCTCCTGTGTAATTGTGATGTCAGCCAGTGGCAGCTCATGCGGGACATCTGCCATTTGCTCAGGCCCTTTGAGGAGGCCACGTTATTTGTCAGTCGCCACGACTACGGGATGAATAACGTCATTCCACTGCTTAATGTCCTGGAACAGATGCTGCAAAATCTGTCTAGTCAGAGTACTGAAGACGTGACGACTACATCTCACGGCCACGTGAGTCCGGTGGGGGCTGAACTGGAGGAGCAGGAAGGCATGGGAGCACAAGCAGTGTCTGGCGAAATGAGTTTTTTTTTCTACTCAGTTGACAGGAGAGGAGGAGCAGGATCATCCGGAAGAGGTAGAGGGAGATTAGGAAGATAAGGCAGATGACCCAGACACACCGTGGCAGTATACAGTGGAGATGGAGGCAGGGAGTCCCTCAGAGTCACTTGTGCAGATGGCCCCCAGCATGCTGATTTGCCTAGCTAGTGCCAGCTGAATAGTCAACATCCAGCAGAGGGATGACTTTGGGCTCTCCAACCTCTTGGACACTCGCTACCGGTACAAAATGGGTGCCTTTTTTTTTCCACCTGCTGAGAGGGAGGAGAAACTCACGTACTATAGAGAAATCCTATGTAGTCAGTTGGCCGCTGCCTTTGTGTGCCATCGTTCATCCTCTGGTAGGTCTGACCGGGGGGTTCCTCATCGCTCACATACCACTGCCACGGCTGCTCTGAGGATGTGGGGGATAGGAGCAGTAGCAGCTCCATCAGCAGCAGCCTAAGTCTTGAATCGTTGATGAGCAGCTTCCTTCACCCGTCTAGTGAGGAGAGTACTCACCAACAGCAGCAGCAGGACCTGGAGCAGACTCTGAACCAGCAGGTGGTGGCCTAGTTGGACAGCACTCTGCCACCCCAGGTAGAAGATCCGCTGGGCTACTGGGCAGCCAAACTTAATATGTGGCCCAACTTGCCAAGTTTGCACTGGAGAAGCTGTCCTGTCCGGCCAATAGTGTGGCATCAGAGTGGGTGTTCAGTGTGGCGGGGGCCATCTTTACCTCAAGGAGAACCCACTTGTCCAACCGAAATGGGGAGAGACTGACCTTTGTCAAGATGAATCAGGCGTGGTTGGCCGGTTTTCCCCACCCCCAAAATCCCTTTTATGAAGATTAGTCACCATGACACCTCACCAAAACTTTGAGAAATGAGTCTGGGTTCTTCTGGCTACCTCCCTCAGCTACTATTCTGATGCTGCCACCCGCCTGATGCCACACATCTGCTGCCAACTGCTCCATGTGCCACCCACCATCATTGAGCCACTTTGTGGCCTACTCATGTTGCTGCCACCTTCTCAACCTGTCATTGTGCCACTCTGTGGCCTACAGATGTTGCTGCTACTTTCTCAACCTGTCATTGTGTCACTCTGTGGTCAAGTGATGTTGCTGCCAACTGACCACTGTATAACTGGAACACCATTTTGTTTCCTAATGCTGTTTCCACCCTCCACCATTCTATGACCCTCCACCATTCTATGCCACTATGTTTGGTTTTCCCCTTCTTTTAATCTGCAAGAAGGAATGAAAAGGATCAGGGTTGCCTGATGATTAGCTAGCCAAAAGCAGAAGTGGATACAGAACACAGAAGACATGCAAATAGCCCATTTACTGGTCATCACTATTTTGGATCAACTCCTGTTTGTTTTTTGCTTTAGCTGTCCATGCTGATGGATTATTGACCGATTGAAAGCGGACACTGACGGATGAAAGGAAGGGCAACATGATCAGTGATGTCAACGCAAAATTACTGCCGACACCCTCTCCACTCTTTCGTGGGGGCTCTACACGTATCAACGTTTAACAGAATAGGTTCTGTCATAATCTATGGAATCATCTGATGTAAAAGGAGTGTGCTTTTTGATGATACTCTAGGATCTTGGCCGTCAGCTCGGTTCTTTCCAGCTGGTGCTGACATTACCGTGTCAGGTTGTGTTCCCACTTCAGTTATTTGGTTAGTTTTGCCCCTGTAACTGCCCAGAGAAGTGAAGTGTGAAGCGATTCTAGGAGCGGTGCTTGTCATCTGCATGTCATACAAAAACACAGCATTGTATGAAGACCACAGGCTCTCTGCAGCCAGGAAATAGCTGTTTTTTAACACGATTCGTTGTGAATAAATTTGGGTCGAAAACTTGGCGAATCTAATTTTTGAGAAATCTGTCCATCTCTAAATATAGGCCCCTGGTATGTAATTATATTGGCCACCTGTAGATAGGTGGGTAGGTATATATGGCTCTTGTAGGTAGAAATATAGATCACCCCAGTCATTAGGTAGGTTTAGATGCCCCACAGTAGTTATGTATATAAGCTCCAAGTAGGTAGGTAGGTAAGTATATAAACCCCCTGTAGGTAAATATACAGACCCTTTGTAGGTAGATAGAAGGCCTCTGTAGGTGGAGATATAGGGCCCCTGTAGTTAGATATAGTGCCCCTGTAGGTAGAGATTTAGGGCCCTTATAGGTATAAATATAGGACCCACTGTAGGTAGAGATATATGGCCCCCTGTAGGTAGAGATATATGCCCTCCTGTAGGTTAATATTTTCCCGATGTAGGTAATTTGCCCCCCTGTAGGTAGAATTATTTGTCCCTGCAGGTACATAGGCAGGTGTAAAGACTAATAAGTGGTGTGATGTCAACATGCCACTTATGTCAGGACACTGCTTCCGGAATCTCCTAGGCTTCCGGTCTAGGAGACCCAGCGTTGAAGAGGGTGTGATCAAAGCCTTGTACCATGCCCCTTGCAACTCTGGTGTGTGTGTACATACAGCAGTCATTGAGTGCTGTATATAAAATCGAGAAGGCAAGGTTAGTAAAGAACTGTCCCTGCCTTCTCCCTATAGGAGCAGCTGCACAGTTATTGTGCAATTACTAAATCTGTGCGGCCATTTTAAAACGGCCGTGCAGAGCCAGATAGTAATCACTGGACGCAGGGCCGGACTGGGAATAAAAATCAGCCCTGGCACTAAGCCCCCAGCAGCCCACATACAATATCCGCTTAAAAAATTTCCCTTGTTCTCGCACCTCGCCACTTTCTAAAATAAACTACACTATAAAGGTGCTTTCACACGGAGTGTTTTTGATGTGTTTTTTGGTGCGTTTTTGTGCAGAAAGGCAGAGCAGTTAATGCTGAACATTTCTCCACAAAAATGCACCAAAACCGCTCCGTGTGAAAGCAGCCTACACACAAGCAAGAAAGAAACAGTGGTGCAGAGAAACCCCTCATCACAGAGTCAGGTGTGCACTTGCTTTACAATCAGGGACAAGCCCACACTGACACTATACAAGAACCAACATAACCTACAACCCCACCAATCACATCACCAGTAGTCAGGTCACCATCACATGAATACAGCACTGATTCAACACAGAAGTAAAATGACCCCTGACAGCAGGGACTCACAGGAGACGTCATCTCTGATGGGAGTTGTTCTCCTTTTCGTCTCCATCTGGCCCAAACCTCCATGATGTCGTCCCTGATGAGTCGTTCCCTTCCATTTCTTTCTCTGTCCGGTACAGCATGCAGTGTCCTCTTCTAGTGGCCACTACTCGTCTCTGTAGAATTTACCACAAATACATCTTAGACTCCTCTCTTTTCCAGCACTTTCCTATCAATTCCCCAAACAGCTATGTTAGACCCTAAAAAATAGAAATTAAAAAATGTCAGATAAGTGGCATGTAAATAGGTAGACCCCCATTAGGTAGGTAAACAGGGCCTTCCTCCATTAATTTGGTAGATAGACAGGGCCTACCACTGTAATTAGCCCCCAGTAACTAGCCAGGTAGCTAGGGCTGCCCCCAGTAACTAGCCAGGTAGCTAGGGCTGCCCCCAGTAACTAGCCAGGTAGCTAGGGCTGCCCCCAGTAACTAGCCAGGTAGCTAGGGTTGCCCCCAGTAATCAGCCAGGTAGCTAGGGCTGCCCCCAGTAATCAGCCAGGTAGCTAGGGCTGCCCCCAGTAACTAGCCAGGTAGGGCCAGTAATTAGCCATGTAGGGCCAGTAATTAGCCAGGTAGGGCCAGTAATTAGCCAGCTAGGCCCAGGGGCAGTAATTAGCCAGCTAGGGCCAGGGGCAGTAATTAGCCAGCTAGGGCCAGTATGTAGGCAGGCAGGGCCAGTATGTAGGCAGGCAGGGCCAGTATGTAAACAGGCAGGGCCAGTATGTAAGCAGGCAGGGCCAGTATGTAGCCAGGCAGGGCTAGTATGTAGCCAGGCAGGGCCAGTATGTAGCCAGGCAGGGCCAGTATATAGACAGGGCCACTTATAGGTAGACAGGGCAGGCATATAGGCAGACAGGGCAGGCATACAGGTAGACAGGGCTGGTATATAGCTAGACAGGGCAGGTATATAGCTAGACAGGGCAGTATATAGCTAGACAGGGCAGGTATATAGCTAGACGGCAGTATATAGCTAGACAGGGCAGTATATAGCTAGACAGGGCAGGTATACAGGTAGACAGGAAAGGTATACAGCTATACAGGGCAGGTATACATGTAGACAGGGCAGGTATACAGGTAGACAGGGCTGGTATATAGCTAGACAGGGCAGGTATACAGGTAGACAGGGCAGGTATATAGCTAGACAGGGCAGTATATAGCTAGACAGGGCAGTATATAGCTAGACAGGGCAGGTATACAGGTAGACAGGGCAGTTATACAGCTAGACAGGGCTAGTATATAGCTAGAAAGGGCAGGTATATAGCTAGACAGGGCAGGTATATATCTAGACAGGGCTGGTATATAGCTAGATAGGGCAGGTATACAGGTAGACAGGGCTGGTATATAGCTAGGCAGGGCAGATATACAGGTAGACAGGGCTGGTATATTGCTAGTCATGGCAGGTATACATGTAGCCAGGGCTGGTATATAGCTAGGCAGGGCAGGTATACACGTAGCCAGGGCGGGTTTATATAGCTAGGCAGGGCAGGTATACATGTAACCGGGGCTGGTATATAGCTAGGCAAGGGCAGGTATACAGGTAGACAGGGCTGGTATATAGCTAGGTAGGCAGGTTATACAGGTAGACAGGGCTGGTATATAGCTAGGCAGGGCAGGTATATAGGTAGACAGGGCTGGTATATAGCTAGTCAGGGCAGCTATACAGGTAGACAGGGCAGTAGTTTTTAAAAAATAAGTAAAAACAATACTTACCTGAAGTCTCTGCTTCCTCTTCTATCTTCTTCCCCGGAGGCCGTCGGCAGCAGTGTGCGGGACGCGGAGCGGGCGCGCGATGACATCATCACATCGCGAGTCTGCCCCGCGGCCTCCTGGGAGCTGACAGACGGGATGAGAAGATCCCAGATGTTCAGCCTCGGCCGCTGCTTGCACCGCGCGGTGCAGGCGGCGGCCGTGATGGTTGCATGGCTGGGTCGGTGAGCCGGCCGTGCAGCCGAGTGGCGATGGGGGCCTGTCGGCCCCCTGCCACAGGGGTCCGGTCGCTGTTGCGACCTTTACGGCCCCTGTAGCACGCCACAGACAGGCGCCGGGACTCGGGGCCCACCGGGGGGAAACACTGGTCCCCTCGGCGGGCGATCCGAGCCGGCCCTGCAGTCCGGACCACAGCGGCCCGCGGAAAAGGCCCGGTTTGCCCTATGGCCAGTCCGGGCCTGACTGGACGGGCAAGGCGGGAGGTGCCACCCCTGGTAAGTATTATTGCAGCACCATCTCTTGTGAATGCCACTGCGGCACCCTAGGCACCTGCCCCTTCCCCACCTCTGCACCTAGGAACGGCACTGTTGCTGTGTTTTCTTGCATGGACCTGATGTTATACTTTTAATGGATTTACAATAAAATTCTTGGATTTTTAACTTAGAGTGCTAGACCCGTTTGGATTTGGATGATCAAAATGAAAGTAACCATTGCTCCAAATCTTCTTCATGTAGAGGTATTATTATATTTTATTTTGCACTGTGTTACCTTTTCTTAGATGACACTAAAAGTTGTTAAAATAGCTAAGCTAACTTTCTCTGCTGTGATGCATCATCTGTTTATTTGTACTAAGTCTGTGGTTCTACACACTTAGGATTGCTATTGCAACCCCCTCCAGACTTTTCAACAACATTTCTCGTCATATATTGTTGCATAATGCTCTTGTCGAAACTTCAGGATTACTTTTCTGAGAGGTAAAGTTTAATATGCAATGAAGTTTTGATTACACAGACAAGAAAAAAAACTGATCTCAAGATACAGGAGATATGGGGTTGTAATAGGCAATGATGATGGTAGTGCAAGTAATTGAATTGGACAGGTACTCATTCACATGAGTGATATGGATGTTTGATAACTTTGTTATGCAAGTAATTCAAAATGTGTGGTATGTGATTACTCAGGCTACATGCAAGTCATTACTAACAGGATAGATAGATAGATAGATAGATAGATAGATAGATAGATAGATAGATAGATAGATAGATAGATAGATAGATAGATAGACAGACACTTGGACAAAATTGTTGGTCCCCTATTATAGAATGGAGAACCCACAATAGTCAATAAAATAACTTGAAACTGACAAAAGTAAAAATAAATTTGTATTTACTAAACATCAAGTAATAAAAAAATCAGACATTGCTTTAAATTTGCAATTCAGCTGAAAATGTTAAAAAACAAACTAATGAAACTGGGCTAGACAAAAAAGATGTTCAATAAGATTTAGATCAGGTCTCATGAAAGGCCACTTAAAAATAGTCCAGTACTTTGCTCTTAGACATTCTTGAATGTCTTTAGCTGTGTTTGGGTCATTATCCTGTTAGAGAACTTATGCCACTGACATCAAGCTTTTTGAAAATGGACAGCACTTTTCACTCCAGAATGCCTGATAGTCTTGAGATCTCACTCTACCTTGCATAGGTTCAAGACATCAAGATCCAAGACTCTTCTGTGTCAGATGCAGCAAAGCAGTTTCAAAACATAACCAAGCCTCCTCCATGTTTTACAGTAGGTACAATGTTCTTTCCTATGTATGTTTAGTTTTTGTGTCTGTGAACATAGAGCTGATGTGACTTACCAAAAAGCTCCACTTTTGCCACATCTGTCCAAAGGACATTCTTCCAAAAGCTTTGTGGTTTGTCAATATGCATTTTGCAAATTCCAGTCTCGCTTTTTTATGATTTGCTTCAACAATGGTTTTCTCCTTTGTCATCTTCCATTAAGTCCACTTTGATGGATGGTGCAAAGAAAATATAGAAAGCAAATATAGACAAACGACAAACATGTTAAATATAAGTCCTATAAGACCATATCCAAACCGTTTGAGTGACCACTGTGGGTTTTTCCTGCTTCAAAGGAGGGGTACCAACAATTTTGTCTTATCCATGTGTGTCGATAAACAAACTATAATCTAATATAATCTGCCAGTATGTATTAAATCAAGAAGTTATGAGCATGCATTAAAATGTTCAGTCTTTAATATCTCTTCCTTTAGAATCACATATTTCAAAGTCACTGACATTTGCTTTACTTCACTAGGATAAGAAAAAATCAACCCATACTATTTGTGTCTTCATAGACCTGCATTTACTTTCAATTACTTTTTAAAACCAGGAAACACCAACTGGAAATTCACAGGACAGACATCTGAGCCAGATAGGACAAGAAATGTAAACCAAGCAATCTGGTTTAAGTGAAAAGATACGGCCACAGTTTATCCAAAGAGTTATGCAGCATTGTGCCAATATTCTGTTCTTCATTGAAGAAATCAGTGCAGGTCTGCCATGTAAACTGACACATTCAGGTCATAAGTATGTTGTGGGAATTGCCTTCTTTGGAAGATGTCCTACAGCTCAGTGAAGAACATAGATGTGAATGAAGAGTCTTTGCCCATATTCAAGTAGATGCCAACACATGCTTACCACATTTGGATGTGTTGTGCTTTCAGTTAAACTGACAACATGCTAGTTAAATTAAATAGACAGCACTGTTGATTCCAAAGTGACAGATAATCAGCTGAATATAAGATGTTCCCTTTGAAGGTAGAGACCCTCAGGCAGGTTTAAAAAAAAAAAAAAAAAACAGCGGTGGTTTGAATTGATCAATTTCAAGCAGAGGGACCTTTGTTAGTGCTTTGAAATAATGTCCAGCAACACTAAAACATACTAAAAACACAAACAGATTTTCCAATAAATGCGTCATACTATTGAAAGGTCATATGGGGAAAAGACATACAAATGTGCTGTCTAAGCACTAAAAATATGTATATCTGTCAATTAGTATAAAAATCAGCTATGAGAGTAAAAACCCCTCATGCTGGCAGCTCTGACCCATCAAGACATTGACGTCTCAGTACCTCAGAATGTGCCATATGTTATCTGGCACCAAGATGTCCTGAAGGCTGTGAGGTGGGACCTCCATGAATTAATATGTTTTTCCAGCACTTCCCATACATACTTTGTTATGTTTATTAAATCATTCCTGAACAATTTTTAGAGTCTGGACAGGAAAATTATGACACTGAGAGAGGCCTCTGCCATTAAAGGGGTTTTCCTACCACAACAATTAGCATCAGCGTTGGACTGGGATGCCTAGGGCCCCCTAGAGGAGTTGATTTCAGGGGTCCACTTTGCCTCGCTGTCTCCACCATCTGTACGGTACACCGCCTAGTCCCACTTCAACTAATGCAAACCGATGTGATGACATCATCACTCTAATCTTTAATCAAGATGGAGCGCTGGGGATTCTGAGTCTCCGTCACCTAATTGCAGCAGGACACTGGTAGTAAACATAAAGGGTGACATGTATGAATCTCGCCACGTCGGAGTGCATGTTTCCGCCAGTTTTCCAGCGAAATTTGTGCCTCATTTATGTCGGTGCTGAGGTGCGCTCAAACATGCGGTGTAAAGTATGCCGTGCCTCGTCAGTGTGTGAGGTGCAGGGCGGGACTTAGGCGCAGTGCGGGACTGCGCCTAAGATGAGCCGCCCGACGTAGAGCACTCATACAAGCCGTGTAAACTCCTCCGCGCCTCGCCAGTGTGTGGGGCGCAGTGCGGGGACTTAGGCGCAGTGCTGGGACTGCGCCTAACATGTATTCCGATTCAAGACAGGCTGGAAAACAGCGAGAAATCATTAAAGATGTCTGTGCGGCATGGAGTATGAATCAAAAAAGGCGTAAAACATTCTCGGAAAAAGAGCTCAAACCTACTAAAAAAATACATAAATAAAATCACTTTCCAGAAATCTAGAACGGCGCTACATCGGGAATTTGGATATTAAAAATTGCCGGGAAATACACTAATTCAAATTCTGTAAGTTATTCTCATTAATCGGCAGAAACCAGCCAATCAGAATAGGAGCGACAGTGAACCATTATATCCTATGGAGAAGTTTTGACCAATCAAAATCAAAGGCGGGACAGTTCAAAATACAGTAAAAATGCAAAAAAGAGCTGATTGGTTGAGCTAGCGGGGGTTTGGCAATCCTGGCCAATCAGAATAGGAGAGACAGGGACCCATTATAACCTATGGAGAAGTATTGACCAATCAAATGCAGAGGCGGGACAGTTCAAAATACAGTAAAAAGGCAGAAAAGAGCTGATTGGTTGAGCTAGCGGGGGCTTGGCTATCCCGGCAATCAGAGCACAAGCTACTTTGTCCCATTGTAGTCAATGGAGAGATGGGGGCAATGAAATCTCGGCTCTCAGCGCCGTGCGGCATGGAGTATGATTAAAAAAATTGTTTTTATTAGGTGTGAAATATTATGTGAAAAAGAGCTTAAACCTTCTATAAACATAAATCAATCAAATCCCTAACAACACGTTTGTCGCCGAGACCGACAATATATAAGGAATTGCAATATAGAGAATTGCCGGGAAATACAGTAATTCAAATTCTGTTTAAGCTCTTCTCATTGGTCGGCATAAACCAGCCAACCAGAATAGGAGCGACAGTGAACCATTAAAACCTATGGAGAAGTATTGACCAATCAAATGAAAGGCGGACAGTTCAAAATACAATAAAAAAGGCAGAAAAGAACTGATTGGTTGAGACCAGGCGGCAGATATGAATCCACCAATCATATGTAGTGCGTCTATTTTGAGTGAAGAAAAAAGGGCGCGATAGAAGGGCGCCATAAAAGTTATTACTGTCTATGGGAAATATTCTAGTACTGTGATTGGTTGGGGGCAAGAGGGGCTCGTCCTGCTTAGCCAATCAGCGGCTGAGCTACTTTCTCATAGAGTTCTATGGGGAAAAAAATGCAGAGCGAGCTCTGTTTGTGATTGGCTAAGTTAAAAGAGGCGTTGTTATTTGGACCAATGGGAGAGCGAGCGACGCTCTTATGGGTTTTCAAATGCAATCTGTAATAAAACTGTACGTGCCCGAAATAAAATGATAATACTCCCGAAGTTGTATCGATCTGTATATAAAATGAACAATAATATGGGCGTAACGAAAAAAAAATATTAATTCAATAAATTCATTTTTATTTCTTTATTTTACTTAGCCAATGATCAATAGTATGATCACCCTTTTTCTGGAAGGGAAGATCTCTCCTTAAGGAGAGCACCGAACGAACGGCTTGTAGAGTTTTTGTTTTGCCTTTTCGCTCTTTACTTAGCATCTGCATATCACAAGGCATTATGGGAAAGGGCTGAGAAGCCCACAACGCCCTCTTTTGGTTGTAACAAATCCTCAATTTGCTTTTGCCCCACTTTGTCTTGATAAAGCAAAAAGGTTTTTTTAGCCAAGCCTGTATCTATCATCTACAGGCACCGCTGTTTCGGGATTTTTGTCCCTCTTCAGTGCAGAGTAAAGAAGATACTGCCTGGGCTGTGTGGGAGGCATCGGGTAGCTCAGGAAGGAAGATCTCTCCTTAAGGAAGGGACCGAAAGAAACGCTTGTAAGAGTTTTTGTTTTGGCCTTTTCGCCCTCTACTAGCATCTGCATTATCACAAGGCATTATGGGAAAGGGCTGAGAGCCCAAGCGCCCTCTGTTGGTTGTTTAAAAAATCTCAATTTGCTTTTGACCTCAGCCCCTTTCCCATAATGCCTTGTGATATGCAGATGCTAAGTAGAGAGCGAAAAGGCAAAACAAAAACTCTACAAGCCGTTCGTTCGGTGCTCTCCTTAAGGAGAGATCTTCCCTTCCTGAGCTACCCGATGCCTCCCACACAGCCAGCCAGTATCTTCTCTACTCTGCACTGAAGAGGGACAAAAATCCCGAAACAGCGTTGTCTGTAGATGAGCGATACTGGCTTGGCTAAAAAAATCCTTTTGCTTTCTCAAGACTCGGTGGTCAAAAGCAAATTGAGGATTTTTAAAACCCAACAGAGGGCGCTGTGGGCTTCTCAGCCCCTTTCCCATAATGCCTTGTGATACACCCTTTTTCTGGCATACAATGCACCTAACTGAGCTGGCTATGATGTCTAAAGCACTTAACGTATGTGTTAGGTGCATTGTTCGTAAGACTCAACACTTTCAAAGGTGCCTAACATGAAGGGGTGTTCTGGGGGCGTTCTGTAGGCGTTATGGAGGTGTGTCGCACCACATTCGTAAGATTAGACATATATCAATGTGGTTCAGCAAAACTAGGTGCATTACTGCTCCTCTTGGCAGACCTATCTCAATGTGATCTGACTGAGCCTGAGGAGTCGAAGTGAAGCTAGATTTGCTGTAAGGGGCAAAAAATGTCCAATATTTCTTAACTTAGATCAGTACAATAATAAAAAGTAATTTATTATAATTATCAAACTGTATAAAATTAAATTATTTAAATTTAATGAAAAATGTGATCATATAAAATTAATATAAAAATATATAAAATCCCCAAAATATATAAATATCTCTTATAAAATGTATTTAAAATTCATAGAATCTTAAACTGATTTGAAATTAAACAACCCACTGATGTTGTTCAGATTTTTATATTTTAAATTTTGACTACATTAAATTTGAAATGGATTTTTGCTGCTCTCACCCTTTATTCCACATATGGCAAGAGCCAGCACAGCACAGGTATTGCTGGGACCTGTGGTCCTCCAAGCAGGATCAGTCTCATAGTTTCTATTCACTGACATGCTCTTCTAATGACTTCTCTTATTTCCAGCCTGTCTATAACCTTAATACATGTTAGGCGCATTACTTACTTGCCTAAGTTCCGTAATGCGCCTAACACATAGGCGAGGTGCAATGAACTTTACTCACCATTTATGAACAAACAAAAACCACTTTCATACATCAGGAACATTATACACTGAAAATGAGACTCGACTATTCAGTTTGACCCACCTTCCTTAATACATGTTGCCCCTAGTGCTTATTATTACTTATTACTCATATCATGACCCATCAGTGAAGAGGTATGCTGAGGTTCCACACTGATCCTGCTTGTCCAGCACTGAACTATTGATCCAATGTGGGCCTGGCTCCCAGTCCTGTTATTTTGGTAATTTGGTAAAATGTAATCCCTTTCCAACATTTGAGGAAAGCATGTCATTATGATGGTAAGTCATACATGCCAACTCTCCCGTTTTTGGCGGGGGGGTCCCGCTATTTGGGGTCCCCTCCCGCCCTCCCGGGGGAGTTGGCATTCCTCCCGCCGCCTGCAGGCGGCGGGGTCCTTTAAATTACCGCGGCGCAAGAGTAGCGCTGATGCGCTACTTTTTGCGCCCGCGGGAACGCTCCTACCAGGCGGGTGCAGCGGCCCGCAGGGGGCCGCTCACCCGCCCGCGGTCTCACTGTGCGGGGAGGGGGGCAGGAGGGACGCTCCTCCTCCCTCCTCTCCCTGTATGTACGGCCCGGTGTGTTTCGCCGTACATACAGTTCAGCGGCGCAGGGGAAGTGACGCGCGGCTGCTCTCACTTTCCCTGCGCCGCTGAAGAGATCGGGCAGGAGCTGGCCGCGCTGCAGGAGCCTGGTAAGGTAAAGTGGATTTTATTATTTGATTTTTATTAGCTTTAGGGGGCTCTACCTGGCTAACAGAGAGGGCAACTACCTGGCAACAATGGGGGCATCACCTGGCAACAGAGGGGGCACTACCTGGCAACTACCTGGCAACAGAGGGGGCAACTACCTGGCAACAGAGGGGGCAACTACCTGGCAACAGAGGGGGCAACTACCTGGCAACAAGGGGGCACTACCTGGCAACAGAGGGGGCACAACCAGGCAACAAAGGGGGCATACCTGGCAACAGAGGGGCACTACCCGGCAACAGAGGGGGCACTACCTGGCAACAGAGGGGAAAATCTACCTGGCAAAATAGGGGGCATCTACCTGGCTAACAAAGGGGGACCTACCTGGCAACAGAGGGGGCCCTACCTGGCAACCGAGGGGGCACTACCTGGCAACAGAGGGGGCACTACCTGGCAACAGAGGGGGCATCTACCTGGCAACAGAGGGGGCACTACCTGGCTAACAGATGGGGCACTACCTGGCTAACAGATGGGGCACTACCTGGCAACAGAGGGGGCATATACCTGGCAACAGAGGGGGCACTACCTGGCAACAGAGGGGTCACTACCTGGCAACAGAGGGGGCACTACCTGGCTAACAGAGAGGGCAACTACCTGGCAACAATGGGGGCATCAACTGGCAACAGAGGGGGCACTACCTGGCAACTACCTGGCAACAGAGGGGGCAACTACCTGACTACCGAGGGGGCACTACCTGGCTACAAGGGGGCACTACCTGGCAACAAAGGGGGCACTACCTGGCAACAGAGGGGGCACTACCTGGCAACAGGGGGGGACATCTACCTGGCAACAGAGGGACATCTACCTGGCAACAGAGGGGGCACTACCTGGCAAACAGAGGGGGCACTACCCGGCAACAGAGGGGACATCTACCTGGCAACAGAGGGGCACTACCTGGCTAACAGGATGGGGGGCACTACCTGGCTAACAGATGGGGCACTACCTGGCTAACAGATGGGGCACTTTCCTGGCAACAGAGGGGGCACTACCTGGCAACAGAGGGGACACTACCTGGCAACAGAGGGGGCACTACCCGGCAACAAAGGGGGCACTACCTGGCTAACAGAGGGGGCACTACCTGGCTAACAGATGGGGGCACTACCTGGCTAACAGAGGGGGCACTACCTGGCTAAACAGATGGGACATCTACCTTGGCTAACAGATGGGGCATCTACCTGGCTAACAGAGGGGACATCTTCCTGGCTACAGAGGGGACATCTACCTGGCTATCAGATGGGGGCACTACCTGGCTAACAGATGGGGCACTACCTGGCTAACAATGGGGCACTACTGGCTAACAGGAGGGGCATCTACCTGGCAAAAAAAATGGGGGGGCATACCTGGCAAACAGTGGGGGCACCTACCTGGCTTAAAAATGGGGGGCACCTCCCGGGCTAACAATGGGGGGGCACTACCTGGCTACAATGGGGGGGGGGGCACCTACCTGGCTAACAAAGGGGGGCATCTACCTGGCTACAAATTTGGCTCTACCTGGCTACAGAGGGGGCATCTACTTGGCTACAATGGGGGGATCTACCGGCCTGTAAAGGGGCACTACCTGGTTATGGGGGGCTACTACCTGGTATAAAGGCATCTACCTGGCTTTTTTCCAAAGCCGTTATGCAGTTTAGGTGGAGTGGGTGTGGCTTTTTTGAAGGGGCGTGGCATACCAACAAGATGGGCGTGTACATGCAGATTTTTGCCGCGCGCGCTACGCGCCGCCGGGCCCACTACATTCTCCTGCTTTTTCATTTTCGAAAGTTGGCAACTATGTGGTAAGTCTGTATGAAGCAAGCAGGAGCTGTCAGTTAGGGCCACATGTATGAAAACTGTCTAGGTCTAAAATTCACTTATGAAATGAAAGGGGCACCCTGATTGGTTGCTATGGGAAAGAAAGCGAATTTTAGACCTAGACAGTTTTCATACATGTGGCCCTTAATCTGCATAGTGAGCGCCATAAAAACAAAAGCCCCCAAAAGTTATGCAGCTGTGTTTTTTCCTATTTTTTCTTCGTTTTTCCAGTACATCATAAAATAGTACCAGTAGAAAGTAAACAACTTGTCCCATAAAAAATGAAGTGCTCATACAGGTATGTCAACTGAGAAATAAAAAAGTTATGGTTCAAGAAAGACTAGATGGAGAAAACAAGCATGTTGTCATTATAAATCGTTGTTGCTCCGTATTAATTTTAACTTTAGTACTGCATGAAAATATTCAGGAAGTTGGGAGGCCCACTTATGAAATTTTTGCATTTCATAACCCCTTCCAGTTGGTTTAAATGGCCCTGGCCCCACTTAGGGAAAGTCTGCTTCCATTCTACCTGAGTACATGGCACAGTCGATGTGATGTAGGAATGTCATCACACCGCTTGCGCTGGGAGTAGCGTAACTACGCAGAAGGCATGATGATGTCATACCACCTGTGTAGGGCAAAATCAGGGAGTTATTTGACAGGGGAATGGGGAGAGGTGAGTATTTATTTTATTTTTTTTAATCGGGGTCCTATCGATTTACTTTACCCTACCTAATGGGGGCCTATAAAGTATTAATGAGTAACTCGCGATTCCCCTGCAGCTGGCACTAAACTATGCATTTCTTAAGGTATATGGGTTGCGGTGGGGGGATGAGGGGTAACCATGCTTGCATCCTTTAAGAAGCCACTATTAGTTTGGTGTTATAGATCCCCTCTCCAGTAGTAAAATGTTTGTTTAGTAAATGTAAATTCTGCCATTTGGTCATGGTCTGGCAGTATTATTTGGTCCTTAAAGGGGTATTCCCATCATAGCAACTGCTGCTGGAAGTATTAATTACTCTAAAGTAAGCAATTTCAAAATGCATTTTGTAAAAAAAAAAATATGGATGCTATACCTAATACAGGCCTTTTTTGCCCCTTCAACTAGCTCTCTTGTAGTTTTGGTTACATACCACAACTTCGTGCTTTCATGCGTGCGTTAACAATACTGCTATTTGAACGGTTCACAGCGCACAGTGAAGACAAGAGAGGAAGTTGAAGGTGCAAAAAAGGCCTGTATTAGATAAAGCATACATATTTTTTTAATAACATGCATTTTTAAAATTGCTTGCTTTGCAGAAATTGGCCCTTCCAGCAGTACTTGCTGTCATGGGAATATCCATTTAAGTAGTAATATTATTGGGGTCTTGGTATTGTGACTGTTTTCTGCAGTCAAATTAATGGTGCTGGCTGCCTTCTTTTTGCAACTCAGGCCAGATGGCTGACTGTCCCAGCAGGAGGATGCCTGGCAGACACTGCCCACAAGCAGCTCTAACTGCAATGGTGGTCACCTGGTGCTTTTATCTGGCCCCCTCCTCCTCTCCAGTGCAGATGACTCTTTAGCTGCCTCAACCTAAACACAAGAAAGGTGGCTTAAGGGGCTGCAGCTCCATATCTGTCACTGTTACCCCTCTACCAAACATCTGCTAAGTGAAGTGATTCCATAATTTTTGCCAAGACTTGTATACATAGAATGCATAAACAGTATGCATATACAAAATGAGTATTAGAAAGACAATTCTTGCTCTTGTTACAGCAATTTGAGTTTTCTTTTTCCTCTCCTTATGGTTTCCTTCAGCTCTGCTGGATTAAAAACAAAGCTGCCAATGTCAGCAGAACATTAATAAGCATCATAAATTTGCCTAGTCTTTAGAAAGAGTTTTGGAAATAGTTAAGTCCATTACACATCCATAAATAATTGTCTAAATCTGTATATCTTTTTTCATACTTGGATAGAACAAGTGCTGTTTTAGCTTAAATTTGAGTTTTAACTGTGGAAGTGAATCTGAGGCATTTGCCAGTTCAATAGGAGAGTTAAAGAGAACCTGTCACATAGTTTTGACCCCTGGATGAAGGACCAGATAACAAGGTAGTGGGTAAGACAATTGCTGTGTTTCTATGCGCTGGTGGTCCCTTATTCTGTAAGAGTGCTATAGTTTTCATGTATTTAATGCTCAATTGCAGTTTTCAGCCGAAGAGTCTATTACCGAGTCCGTCAAAGAGTCAGTTTCTTATTCAAACCGGGCCAATCGCAGATTCGCTAGCCCTCGCCCACAACTCAGATGAGACGCAAAACTATAACTTTGAATAGGTAGATTACATGTGACATAACTGTCAGTGGCGGGGCTAGCTTTGGTGGCAAAGCTTATCACTGCCTAATGAATAGGAATTTGAGGGGTAAATGCTCTGATCATAAGGTACTCGCCAGCATCTCTACAGAATAAGAGGGCACAGCGCTGGAAATACTAGCAGGTCTGAGATTTCATGAGCTTGTGCTGCCCTCTGCATCAGGTGGGGCCATTAACCTATGTGACAGGTTCCCTTTAAGCAATGGTCTTCTAACCATTGTTAATGTGAAAAGCCACATAGAAAATGTACTAGTATTAATGTGGTGTGGCATGGAGGCAATCAGCCTGTGGCAGCTAATCAGGGTGTATATGGGAAACCCAGGTGTGCCTTGATAGCACCCTTTACAAGCTTGGTTGCATTGTTGGGTACTTGAGTTTTTCTCATCATAGTTTTATCCTTGGTAATCATATGTCAGGCAAGGTTTGCTGGCCAATCAATAGCACAGCAATTCCAGTTACTGGTACTTTTGAAGTCTTTGGCAGGTGCCCGGTCTGTGAAAATTAGAAAATTCGCAATCTCATATAAAATTGTCAGCAGAGGCGAAGCATGAAGTTGCTTTCTAAAATTTCACTGGTAGTCGGCTGATGTGATCTTGGACTCGATACAACACAGTGGATCTACACCAGCATTTGAGTGTTGGCTCCCCAAACATCCACACTGATTGTGCGTTAATTTCAATACTGGAAGATCTTGGTACTGTGTGGCCTTCTCTGTCCAACTCTTCTTCCCAGACTCTGGGGATATCTTGATTTCTAAATTGAATTAAATGCAAATTTATTAATCTGAAAACAGGGACTGTGGACATGAGTACTCAGTCCAGTTCTTTTTCTCCTTGGGCACAGGATAAAGATGCAGTATAACAGTGTCTCTGGGGCATGAGTCCATGTCCCAGATATGTCTTTGTGTGGTGGAAGCACTGACTTCAGCCGTAGTTTTCAAAATTTTTGAATGGCCTTTTCTTGACATCCCAGTTGCTGTGCACCTTTTTGTTCACACTTTGCTCCTTCCACCCAAGTTTACATTAATATTGCTTTATGCCTGCTCCAACCTCGATGAAACGCATAGCTTCTTTTGCACAATTGACAATTTTGAGGCTTCTCTGCTTTGTGGAATGAGTGTCAATGACTGTCTTTCTGGGACAACTGTCAAGTAGTAGTCTTCTACATGCATTGGTGTAGCTTACTGAAACCAAGACTGAAGGGACTCCATTTATATAGGGCATTCTAGGGGACCTCTGCAGATGACACCAGTGTCAACAGATAATTGACCTTTATGACAACGTGTTTATAGTTTCTGATCTACTGAATTCTGGGTTTCCATTGGCTGTAAGCCATAACTATCCACATTAAAAGGAATAAAACCTTGAAATATATGGCTCTGAGTAGAGTGAGTCCATACAATACATGAATTTTTCTATCTGAATTGAATTACGAACATAATTTACTTTTCGATTACATTCTAATTTTTTGAGATGCACTAGTATGTGCCATAAATATTAGAAACAAAATTTACAAGAGATCACAATAATAAAGTATTATGTGGCACTTACGTTTGACCTATCTGATCTGCCAAATATAACCAAGTGCTGTTCTTGGCTATATTCAGCAGTCACAGAGACTTTTAATGGGGCAACAGTGTGCAAGCTCATTGACTGCTCCTGTTCAAGACTTGGGGCCTCCATTCTAGAGATTGTGGGTGGTCCCAGCAATCAGACATTTATCGCCTATTTTGTGGATAGGTGATGAATGTCTGTAGAAGGAAAACCCCTTTAATATAAACTTCTGATTTGGAGACAAATTATATGATTATAACTGGGAAATGCAATGTTACTTACAGTTTTAAGACTTTAAAATTTCCCTAACTTTCCCTGCTAACCTGTGCTGCTATTTTACATTGATAATAATGGGTTAACAACAAAACTAAGGGCAGTATTTATGAAAATTGTCTAAAAGTGAGACTGTCTGTTTGCTCCTCATGTTCATGCAAAACCAATCCAAGTTGGCTGTTTAATTTCTTTTGCTTGCTCTGGAAAATAAAAGATGAGCTCTGATTGGTTGCTATGGGTCAACAAAGGACAGTCTTTTGTTGACAGCTTCTGTCTGAAATAATGCCTTAAGTCTGTTTAATATTGCCACATTTTTAAAAGTAGTGACAGAACATGAGAAACCTTGTACTACATTTATATTTGCAGATGTCTCAAGATCACCAACTAAAAAAGAACACAATGAAGTCCATAAATAATTAACATATTTTAATAATTGAATATGTTTTTCCTCTGAAATTGGAAAATGAAGCTGCTTACGTATGTTTAGTAATAAATGGCAAATCACTAAAGTGGCATCATTTAATTGTTATGACTGAGCTGATATTTCCACGGGTCAAGTGACGCACAACGTTTGCTTTTTCCATCACTGCCGAGAATACACGTTAACAAGTTCAACCCTTTACTGACATATGGTTTAAATCCATTTCTACCACGTTTGGCCAGTGTCTGCGTAGAGCTTGAACTTACACTGTCCTTATTGATTTTCTTTAATATTCAAGATAGTCTGCAGAAGATAAAAAATTAGATATGGTTAAGCAATTCCGTGTTTTGGCATTAACAGAAGGAAAATCACTTTCAAATACGTAAGTTTAATTACAAAAAAAATGTGTTGATAAGTTTGAGAAAGGCAATATATATAGAGTGATAAGAGCAGATAAAGAGTAGCTAGCTGAAAAATGTTTAAAGACACAGTACCACACCTGTTGGTTTGGTACTGCAACTCCACTACTCTGAAGTGAATGGGGAAGATTTAGAATACCATAAACAATCTGTGTGGCAGCAATGATTTTTTAATTCTGTATGTCCTATGATACTTAGGCTATACATATGGTCGCTGCAGAGTGGATCTTGGGCATCAAAGGGTAATTGTTGGCTGTTTTCAGATAGAACAAATAACATGTAACTTGATTATGAAATGTTTATAGACTATTTTGATAGATAATACCATAAATATTCTGGGACTGTCTCTCGAAAGAAATTCTAAGATGGGCCAAGTTTCTAGCAGAATAATGGGCTGAGCCACAACAAGCAAAATGCAACCCATCTAGAGCCGACTTTGAAGCAAATATTGTCATATGTTGTCAGAACGAGACAACCCCTTTAAGATAAGGTGATTAAACATACATTTAAGAATAATTTCACAAGATATCTATCACTAAGTTATAGTCATTTACTATGTAGTATTATATAAGAGAAAAGTAGATAAGCTGTAGAAAAAGGGTCATAAAATCTAGTAATCAAGTCCTCTAGTGGGCCTAAGTTAGCCCAGTCCAACACCGGCCACTGATTTATGCCAACACACACCTGATAAGGGGAATGGAAATTTGCCTGAGGCAAGAAGTGGTAAAATGGGAAATATAGTGGTGATTGAAGTCTTCACAAAGCTTCCAGCCGCCATGTTAAGCGATTGGCATAAACTGCTGATTAAATTATACGGCAACTTCTTTTCCTTTTCTCATGTCTTTAATATAGTAAAACATTTTCACACAGACACGAACAAAGCAGTAAACTTTTCTTCAAGAAGAATAAATAAACGTATTAAGCAAAACCTGAGGACCAATGCTCAGTCTCTTTACACCGTTTTCATTTCAATGCAACATTCAGCATGATCATTTTTTGTAGGTGACCAAATACTTATTTTCCACCATAATTTGCAAAACATTGACTTGGCTATCCTTAAGCCACTTTGTAAACAGTTTGGCAGTATGCTTCGGGTCACTGTCCATTTGGAAGACCCATTTCCGCCCAAGCTTTAACTTCGTGGCCGATGTCTTGAGATGTTGTTTCAGTATTGCCACAAAATCTTCTTTTCTCACGATGCCATCTATTTTGTGAAGTGCACCAGTCCTTCCTGCAGCAAAACAACCCCACAACATTATGCTGCCACACCCGTGTTTCACAGTTGGGATGGTATTCTTAGGCTTCCAAGCTTCTCCCTTTTTCCTCCAAACGTAACCATGGTTATTATTGCCAAACAGTTCAATTTTACTTTTGTCAGATCACAGGACATGTCTCCAAAAAGGTAGGTGTTTGTTCCTGTGTGCATTTGCAAACATTAATCTGGGTGTTATTTATATCTTTTGGAGTAATGGCTTCTTCTTGACAGAGTGGCCTTTCAGCCCATGTTGATACAGTACTTGTTTCACTGTGGAATAATGACACAATCTTGCCAGCTTCCATCAGCATCTTCACAAGGTCTTTTTGTTTTGTTCTTGGGTTGATATGCACATGTCGGACCAAAGCATGTTCATCTCAGACACAGAACCTTCCTGAGCGGTATGATGGCTGGACATTCCCATCTTGTTTGCACTTGCAGATAATTGTTTGTACAGATGAATGAGGCACCTTCAATTATCTGGAAATTGCACCAAAGGATGATCCAGACTTGTGCAAGTCCATAATTCTCTTCCTGATATCTTGGCTGATTTCTTTAGATTTACCCATGATGTTACACATATGTTTCTGTTATGAATTAAAATACACCCACAGCTGTGTCTATAATTAACTCAGATGTTGCCAATAATAATCAAAAGCTTCCAAAGACTGACCTTCTCAATGTAGCTGTCCCAATGTGTTAAAGGCTTAGTAATCCTAGTGTAGTAACTCTGATTAAAAAATAATAAAATGCCTTAAAAATTATCTCTCTCATTATTCTGGCATTTGGCAAATATAAATAATTTTAATCCTAATTGACCTAAAACGGGTAAGGTTTATTGTGATTTCATGTCAGATAGTGAGAAAAACATGTATATGTGTCTTTTTATATAGTTTATGTAAACTTCTGGTTACAACTGTATGTAAGGAGACTGCGGATGTATTTTCCCAAGATCTCACTGCTCAGTTTTAAAGCTTAGATACATTAAATCAGAAATGTGATCTGTGAATAGAGTTTCATTACAGTGCATACAGTGAGTCCATAGTAGTCTGAGACACACCTCCTGCCTCATCATTAGGTCAGCTCTATTGTAGTATTAAATCAAGTTAAACTGCAATGCTATGCACAACCTGTGGACAGGTGTGGCGCTGTTTAAAAAAGAAAGCAGTCATGTTTCTGTAATCCTGGATAACCCCTATTTTCTGCACTTTTTGTGTTTAGTTCTGAGCATCTATGTAAATCTCTTACTTCCTTTCTGTAAATATAAGGGAAAGATACCACAAGTAATGTAACAATGCTTTAGGCTTAAGTGGTTTGGCAGAGACTGAAGTTATGTCATTTGACTAAAACAGACATGCAATCTATGTGATTATGCACCGTTGGGGATAACAAAGTTTCTGTAACCCTTTTTTTAAAGGATGTAAAGAATCTGTAAGACTGTCTAAAATACTAAACATTGTGGTTTCTAATTACTCACTCTTAACACAAGAGTCTACCTTCACAAGCATGTTATTCAGATCTATCTTTTTAGCAGACATAGTCACACACTGCTCATTATAAAGTTAAAGGGCTTGCCAAGTTTATTTAAAAAATTATATATTAACTCCTTAACAACAATGGAAGTATGATCAGTAAGCTATGGAGTGGGCTCATTTGATGAACCCGTCGGTTGTTAATTACAACTGACCCCCCACCACTTTCAGCAAGGATCAGTGGCTACAATCCCTGCTTTTTAATGCTTCAATGAGAAACAGTGTTTTCAACCTTAAACACAAAGTAGTAAGTGTTTGTGAAATGTAAAGAAAATGATATGTGCCTTTCCAAATTTTAGCAAATTAAAAAAACTGAAAAGTGTGGTGTACATATATATATACAGCCCCCTTTACTCTGATGCGCCTAAATTAAATTCATAGTGACCAGATACCTTTAAAAGTCACCTAATTAGTACATAGAGCACATTTTTATGTAATTTATTCTTAGTATATCTACAGCGGTTTTCTGAAAGCCTCAGACGTGTGTTAGAGAAAATTAGTGAACAAACAGCATCATGAAAACCAAGGAACACCCCATACAGCCCAAGGATAAAATTGTGGGAAAGTGTATTGCAGGGTTAGGTTTTACAAAATAGACTAAACATCATACAGTGCACTATTCAATCTATCATCTATAAATGGAAGGAGTATGGAACAACTGCTAACCTACAAAGATATGGCCGTTCAACTAATCTGACAGCCCAGACAAGGAGAGCCCTAATTAGAGAAGCAGCCAAGAGGCCCAGGGTCCACCTGGAGGAGCTGCAGAGATCCACAGCTCAGGTGGGAGAATATGTCCATAGGACAACTATTAGTCATGTAATCCACAAATCTAGACTTTAGGGAAAAGTGGCAAGAGGAAAGCCCTTTTTAAAAGCAAGCCATTAGAAGTCATGTTTGTAGTTTGCAAAAAACTATGCATGGAACACAGCAAATATGTGGGAGAAGTTCTGGTCAGATGAGACCTAAATGCCAAATGCTATGTGTGGGCAAAAGCAAACACTGCTCATCACTCTGAACACACCATCCCCACAGTGAAGCACGGTGGTGGCAGCATCATACTCTGGAGAGGCTTTGCTTCAGTATGGACTGATCAGCTGATCAGAGTTAATGGAAAGATGGATGATGCTAAATACATAGAAATTTTAAATCAAAGCATATTCATATTTTAAAATGGCCCAGTCACAGTCGAGACCTAAATCCCATTGAGAATCTGTGGCATGGCATGAAAATTGTTCTTCACAAACATTCCCCAGACAATCTGACTGAGCTAGAAAGAATGGGCAAAAATTCCAGCCTCTAGATGTGAAAGTTGGTAGAGACATATCCCACCAGACCTGCATCTGTCATTGCAGCTAAAGGATGGTCCTGCAAAGCATTGAGTCAGGGGGGGGGGGGGGCTGAATACATATGCACAACCCTTTTCAGTTTTTTAATTGGCAAAAATTTTAAAAACCACATATCATTTTCACCCTTTAGAAATACTTGCTACTTTCTGTTGGCTCACACATAATTATCAAGAAAAATTAACTTTTAAATTGTAGCTGTAATTAGTTGTTGATGCGATTATTATTATTATGACAGTTGGTGAAATCGGCGACGGTATTTACGTTGATCAGATTTTTTAGATCAGGCGATAATTTAGGTTTAAAATCTGTGCCATTACGGCGCTTCCTGTGTATTTTGGTGGCAGAAAATCAGCCTTACAGTATTAGAAGCGGACAGGGTGAGATGGTGTGTGCGGACGTCATGACTGGGATGTGTATGGTTGCGATTGGCTGGAAAAATACAGGACTCGTGTTTACATAGAAACAGCCCTAATGTTCTTGATCATGTGTTTCAGCGTCTCATAGCAGTAGGACGTGCGCTCTGCCTCTGTCAAACAGCTCAAGCGAAATTATTCTATTTTTTCACAAGAGTACAGCTTCTACTTTTAGCTGTGAATACTTAGAAGTTAGTAAGATCAGAGATTTGCAGATTTTAGGTAGTTAGGCTAGTGAATTTTAAAAGGAGATTCTAGCCTGTAATAGTCAGGAGGGTGGGCGGAGGGGGTGGGAGGGGGTGGAGGGAGGGGGCCTCTGGGATGGCGAACAGCAGAACACAGTCTTTTTAAAGGTACTGATCAGTTTGTTACAGGAGAGCAAATAGTCGGTTTTGGAGTGTGTTTAGAGAGATGATCGATTGCTCTCTTTGTAGTGTCAAATATTTTTTTATGTGTGTGTATAGTAGTTAGCAGTACAGATCTTTTTTAGTAACTGAGGTTAATCTTTTTTTTTTGTGGTTAGGTGCAAAACTCTTTTATTATCAGTATAGGCCACTTCATCTATAGACAAAAAACCAAAAATCCTCTACTCAAATATAACTACACTCCCCCTAGAATCTAACCCTCAAAGTCACACACCTCTATCTATATTACTACGCTACCTCAAACAACATTCAGATTAGAGTTCCCTCCCTCCCCCTAACACAAACCACATTAACCAAACATTCACAATATAAGAAAAAACCCTTTAATTTTTAATAATCTATTCAACTTATTAACTCTATCCGCGTACACATACTCGCTCTCATCCATAACCAAATCCGTAAAATATTTTAATCCCCTTAACACTTTTATAAAACTAACTTCATTCTCCTCCCTGATACAACATATAACATTCTACTAACTACCCCTCAGTAGACCCATCAACTATAATAAGAAAACTCTTCATAATTTATTTTCTATATTATAGATTAAATCGCTTACTGACTCCTAACAATATCACCTATACCTTCAATAATCTCTACATCTCCATCCCCCCAAATAACTTACTCCCTCACTTATTTTAATAACCAATTTTACACAATATAATATTCACCATTACCCATAAAACTAGACATCTCTCACACGAACCCCACATTTCCCTCTCTATACCACTACACCCCCTATAACCCCCCCATCTCCTTCTCATAAACAATACTAACTCGCAACAATATCATATATTTTTCGCTCTTCTTCCAACTTATACACCTAAAAACATTTTCTTTTTTATCTATACCTTTAACACTCCTCGATAGCGACTTCGTATCCGCATTATCTCTCTTCCACTTATCACTTACGACTTAGAAGCTTCTTATACAAATTTCTATCATTCACTCCATTTTTTTATTTTTAGTTACTCTGTTGTTTTTAATCTATTTTGTTCACATTAGTTCGTTTTCATTATTATTTAATTTACTATATAATTTTTCATTTCTCGCTTCTCTTACGTCTTTCGACATATATATACTCACCTAGTTCCATCCCGTATATACATTTTCTGTTGTTCCACTCACCAACATAAAAATAATGACATCGCTTTTATCTTACGCAAATCGCTGAAAATAGATTTGCTCAAAATTTATTTTAAATTTAATTTCAATCTGGATCATCTCTGACTAATCAAACTTCAACCACTAATACTCGTTTCATTTACTACTATATAATTTATCCTAACTTATAACATACACTTATCAAATTATTAATATAAACCCCCCCCCCCCCCCACTTTCCAAATATCAAAAGAAAAATAACACAAATAACTTTTGTATATTAAACATTTCAAACATTGATCTGTGTTCACCACCGCCAAAGATATCATGGTAGTTATACCACTGTTATATTTTATCTTTGGCCTAACTACTTGTGTTGCTAATTAAGACTACGACATTTATTTTATCTAGTATTTCGCGATCATGAGACACTACTTAAAGTAAACTCTCCTTACTCGCTGTGCGCTTTATATCAATTGGGTAGGTTGTGTCAATGTTTGCGACTTTTACAGGTTTAAGTTGTGTGTTTTTTCTACACTAGGTTTGGTTTGATAACTATTGTCGGCGACTCGTTATGTTCTCTCTCGCGGTGTTGGTTGTCGTATTTAGTTCAATTATGATATATCCCTCCTCTAGCGATATCGTGTATTAATTTATTTGTTATTCGTTATATTATTATTCGATAACTATGCACCAGTAGGGTAAATCGATTACGTAGCGAGGTATCTTTTTGTATCGGGTTGGATATGATAGAGACTATTTTACCTCTGATTATGAAACTCCTATTTGGTCTCGTTAATATAGCTAACTGAGTCGTCTACACTCAATAGACTGTGGTATCTCGTCAATATTATTCTAATATTATGCTAAATTAAAGTCTTCTTCTCACCAATCAATGTCTTAAAATAACTCATGAAGTATATAAAATAACATAAAATCCATATAAACACTCATACCCTCACGAACCCTATACACAACCTCACACCATTATCTAAAACATCCTCACTCTCTCCATATACCCCCCCACCCCCCCGCCCACGCCAACAAATTTTTTTGCGTTATTGTTGTCTTATTCATATCATATATGAGATATTTTTATAATCTATAGAGATATCACGCGCATATGTGTAAAGAGAGAATTTTATTTTTTACACTCACACACTTTAATCATAAGATTAGTTCGAGTTTTTTTTGTAAATTGTTGAATTCATAGATAATATGATATATACAATGAATTATTTGATTTACGCTTGTTTAATATTTATACTTTAGTTGTTAATTTTCTTTTTTACCCTTATATAGTCTAGAGCACGTTTTAGTTACCTCTCCTCTCCTAAGTATACTATCGTGTGATTTACATTCAGAAGGTTGGTGTATATGTGCTTTGAGACGCTCATCGCAGCAGACAATGGAATTTTTGTGTATGTGTATTTATCAGTCACAGCTCAAAGCACTTTGTCTGACTCCCCCCCCTCTGCCCACCCCCCCCTTTGATTCCCCATTTTGCAGCATATTGTAAATTTGAATACGCAATTTTGTAGTCACCCACAGGTGAATTGATAGGTAGCCAAAAAATAATTTTATTATCCCGTATAACTATTTCAGACAGATGTTTTTTTTTTTTCATTTTTTGGTCAGTCAAGCTTTGTTGATAGATTCTCTGTTGCAGTTAAATTTGAATACAGCATTTATTGTAGCCACCCAGTGTGAAATGATATGTGCATAAATAACTTTTATTATCCCCGTATACATTTCAGATAGGTGTTCTTTTTCACTTTTTGGTCAGCTCCAATAGCTTTGTTCTAGTAGATGCTACTTTGCAGTTTAAATATTTGAATATCAGCAATTTAGTAGTCACCAAAGGTGAATTGATAGGTGCCATAAATACCTTTTATTATTCCGGATATACATTTCAAGGCAGGTGTTTTGTTCATTCCTTTGTCAGTCAAGCTTTTGTTCATAGAGCTCTTTTGCAGGTTAAATTTTGAATACAGCAAATTTAGTTAGTATAGTCACCACTGGTGAATTGATCAGGTGCAAAAAATACCTTTTATTATCCCGGTATACTTTTCAGAAAAGGGTGTTTTTTTTCACTTTGGCGCGGGCAGCTTTGTTGATAGTGCCACCTTGCAGTTAAATGTGGATCCAGCACTTTTGTTTTGATTTGAGGGATTTGAGAATAAGCATGTGATATTGCCACCGTTCTTTTAATTAAGAGACTTTCCAAAAAAACTCTTTCCATACCTTCTCAAAATTTTTATATTTCTGAACTTGGAGCGAAAATGCATGGTGGTAGCGAGCAAAGAGGGGATGGATAGGAAAACATGGAAAGGTAGAGGTAGAAGAGGAAGGTGCTACTTCAGTGCTGGCACGCAAACGCATGCAGTGGATCGTTCAGTTGAAGGACCGTCAGGCCGGTATCAGCGGTGGTGTCAGGGCCTCTGTGATCTCAGTAGATAAGAACGAACAGCGTCAGGCGAATCTGTTCTTCAGTCGGTTAATGCAACTTGCTTCACAGCAGTCTTACCTCCTCGTCCTCCCAAGTACGGCCAAAATGTCATCAGGCATCTCAGCAATCCGTCCAACTATGAAGCAGCCCAAATGTCAATCCGTGTACCCACCACTCGTGGATAATTATGTTCTGATAGACCTCTTTGATGACAAAATTGCGGTTGGGTCAGAAAGGCATGTTAAAAGATAAGTGGCCAAAGAGGCATGATTTTCTCTGCTCTGACGCCCAGTTAATGATGCCATCAGAGAAGGAAGATGGAAGCCCGGTTCAATCGGCAAAAATCCAGGCAGGTCGGCAACGCTTGCTGGTCCCTCTTTTGCTTGTTTAGCGCAGGTACTGGATGCAGAATGTCAGGACGACCAAGTCACCTGTTGTTGAATGATGTGATGACGACCATTGCGGATCCTACGTGGTTTTTCATCAGAATTTGCTTGTGAGCGAATTCATAACTGGAAGAGGAGGAAGTCGATGGGGTAGTGTCAGTTCGATCGCCTCAAAAAGGTGAGAGGGCGGTCGCAGATAGGTCCGCTGATATGAATTCCGCCAACCACGGGTCAGCAGAAGAAACCCCGATCCTCGCTTATCGCCGTCAAAAAGGTAATGGACCTCTCAAGCCTGGGCCTTCTTTGAGCACAGCCTCTGATTTCACACCAGCGCAGGTCATATGCCGCTCTTTGCAGTATACGCATAAGTAGAGGGCCAAGAAACTTAGGGTTTAACCACCACCAAATGGTCTAGTCACATGCAGCGAATGCATGAGTTGAATTGGACCGGGGCAAACATTTGGCCAAAAAAGGCCAGGCTCCCATAAGCACAGAACACTCCAACCACTGTCACACCTCTGTCTCCGCCTCCTTCCACTCCACCTCACACCACAACAAGCGTCCTCAGCTGCCCATGTCTCTCAGAGTCATGATCAGGTAATCAGCCTCCGCTTCAGCTACAACCATCGCCCGGAGTACCACCAGGCACCACCCAGGACCCATCATACCCCTTTCTCCTTCGCCGTTTGACAACCCTGCATGCCGTAAACAGCAATCCAGTCTAGCAGCCAGCCTTCTGTCTTCAGGTTTGGGAGAAGATGAAAACACTTTAACCCAAACCAATCCCAAAGCCAAAAAGCCTGAATGTCGGCATTGCCAGGCTTTTGCCTTGGAATGTTGCCTTTCCGTCTGGTGGACACAGATGGGTTCCGCCAGTCATGGCCCTTGGCCTGCCCCATTAAATACCAGATGCTGAGCAGACAATTTCTTTGCAGAAAAGCGTCCTGCCCTGGCGGACACGTGTCATCACTATAATTCTCAAGCGCGGTTGTATGCATCTAGGGGGGTGGCTCGGAAAAGTCCATCTGACCACCGACACATGGATTAGTAAGCACACGGCCAAGCCCGCTTATATATCTTGTGACTGGCTCAATGGGTGAGCTGGTGGGGATGTGCGTACTGGGGTCGCGTTGGCTCTTCAGGTCGGCGCACGCTCTTCAAAACCGCAAGGGGATGGTGCTGGGTTCTTCCCCCAAGGTCCTTGGTGGCATACGTGCCCAGACGAAACCAGGGCCAGTAGGTTGAATTAATCTGTCTTGGAGGACCGTCCACACATCAGGGTCAGGAGCTGAAGTGGAGGCTCTCACGCAACGAGGATCCGAGCGCTAGCTGGAGTTGAGGAATTGAACCTTGGCCAGGCACAACGGTGGTGTATGCGATTTAAGGTGCGAAATTGCTGCCGCCCTTAAAGATCGGTAGGGCTGGAGCACATCCCTTGCTGGCACATGTCATGAACCTTGTGTATCCAGGATTTCTAAATGAGTCCGGGTCTGGACTGCTGGCTGAGGAATAGGCTCGAAGTCTAAAAGTTAGCACTTCCGACGTCGCACACTGCTTTCGTCACGCCTGGCTGCGTTGCAGCATCAGATCGGTCCTCCCTATTCAACCGTTCTCATTGTTGACGTGGCAAACACGCGGGAATTCACCCTCCCACAATGCATCCAGCGATTTTATACGGCAAGCAGCGCAATGCCACTTACGCAGTTCGAATAGTGACACATGGCCCCTTGAAATACTGCTCTGTTCAGACCTCGGCGGCTGTTGAGCCAACCAAGAGTGGAGGAGGTGAAAGAGCTACTGCTCCATCCTTGCCAGTTTTGAGATGCCTCCAAAAATTAGGTCTTGCCAGCGGACAATGCCTCCCGTGTCAGCTTGATGAGGGCATTGTGGTGATCTTAGTTCTGGATAACGATGTTGGACACTCTGAAACAAACTGGTCCCGCCAGCAGGACGGAGGTAGGAGACGGACAAAGGATGTGGACACAGAGCTTCTATCCGTCAAATCCACAGCCCGACAGTTTCACAATTTAATCGGTCTTCATTAGCAGTGGGTTCGGGGGGTCCAGGCTTAGTGCAAAGGCGGACGCTTCAGCATCAGGGTTGATAATCTATGCAAGTCAGGGCTGAGTTGAAGCTGTGCAGGAGGGAAAAAGGAAGCGGTAGGAGGAGGAGGTGGTTCCTAGACACCGACGTTACCGACGTCCTGCTTCGGCAAAGAGGTTGGCTCCAATTTGAGGCGGAGGACATCGATGAGGAAGATCAGTTTGCTAGTGCCCCTCGACCAGCGCTTGGGAAAAATGGCTCCATCTCTCACATGTGGTGCTTGGATTATGTCATTTCCTCCAACATGTTCCTCGCATTTAAGGCCATCAAATGAACCAACAGTTACGGGTGGCCACCTTCCTGGATCCCGGTACAAAACAAAAATCAGCACCTTATCCTTCCACCCATCCCAAATAGAGGAGTAAAATGCAGGAAATGGAGACCTTGCTGATTGATCAACTGGAGACATCTGTTTGCGTCCTGCTTCACGTTCCTCAAATGTCACGGTGGTGGAACAAACATCAGCGACGTGCAGCAAGTTAGGGAGTGTCAAAGTAGCCGTAGCCAAATGGCAGCCAGAGCTGAGCCGCAGCTGGCAAGGGGTGGCAGAAGCCTAATGGTGTGACCTCTGGCAATCTTTATTTCTACCACACTCACCATCCGCATGCTATGCAGAGGCACCCATCCAACACACTCAGAGACCAGCTTAACTTAAGATATGGTGGCATGACTTTCTGCGTCTCAACACGATCGTTTTGTAATGTGTTCTGGACCCATTAGGATTCTGGGTATCACAAAATGGACGATTGGCCCAGAGCTCGCTCGCCACGCGCATAAATAGAGGTTGTTGTCTCTGCCCAGCAGCCAGCGTTCATATACTGAGCGACCTTCAGAACAGGGTGAGAGGAGTCATATTAACAGACAACGCATCGGATTTCCACAGATAATGTGGATCGTTTGTTTTTCATCAAGATGAAGACAGGCCATGGATCTCTGATGATGTTGGCTTGTCGGAACCATATTGCCGAGGTCAACCGATTAGTTGCGGTCATACTTCACATTCCTCTTCATACAGAATGGTTCTGCCTTCATGAAAAAATGTTTTTTTAAGGAAATGTTACATTTTCTTACTGCAATTTTTATGAGCTTTTCCCAACAGTTCATTTTGCTGGTTTTTGCTTGTGAGGGAGACTGTAATTAAGACAACAAGGTTTCATGACAAACACCGTATTCCATTTACCTCACTTTATCTTTGAGAAGTATTTGCATTGTCCAATGGTTTGGAGGTCATGTTGCTGTGAAGTATACAGCTATAACTATGGTACGCTGTGGAACAGTAATTGTGGCTTCTTAAGTGGGGCATTTCTCCATTCACAATTTTAGTAGTGGCTGTGAAGTCATATTTTTATAATTTTTTGGGGGTCTTGTTGCTGTGAGTTACAGCAATAATCATGGTCACTTTGGACAGAAATGGGGACTTTTAAAGTGGCTTTTCTCCCTCACATATTTTTTAACTGTGGCTTGAGTAAGTCATTTTTATAATTTTTTGGGGTCTATGCTTGCTTTGAAAGAGTGCAAAGCATATACTACTGGTAATATTATAAATTTTTTGTTTATACCAGACATTTGTTCTTCACAATTGTACAAAGTGGCATCAAAGGGTGATGCTTTGAATTTTGGGGGGCATTTGCTGTGGACATGCAGCCTTAGGCTACAGGTACTATTATAATAAAAAATGTTGTTTCTAACAGACATTTGTCTTCACAATTGTCAAAAAGTGGCTCAAGGGTCATGCTTTGAATTTTTAGGGGCATTTTGCTGTGACATGACAGGCTATTACTAAAGGTCTCTATTATAAATAAATGTTTGTTCTAATGTGTTCTTACAATTGTCAAGAGTGGTATCAAAGGCGTGATGGTGGCTGTCAAGAAACGAGGAATAGGATAGGACACTGTTTAATGGACACATTATTGCAAAATGACTTGTTTTTGCAAGAATCTTTATCATAGTTTATCAATCCTGTAATTGACACAACCCATTTAATACAATTAAAAAGAGAAACAAAGAAACATGGTGAGGATTCCATCGCTATTTTAAAAATGTGTTTTCTAGATTGAAACTACTAAAAAAACTTGCATGTACAAAATAGCTGTAAAAAAATTCCTACTGAAATTGTAGACGGGAGGTACAGGAAATCTTGACCAGATGTAGGTTATTCAGAGGACATGGAGTTTTGGAGCACGGGAAGAGGCACCAAAGTACAGAGAACAATTTTCCTTCCAGCACGTTGAGTTAATATGAGAAAAAGCAATGCCAAGACAAAAGGACAACCTGGGGTGGAACAGAGAGCGGTTAACCACCAGTATTTCAAGTGAAGATAAATTGGTCCGCACTCTTACGGAGGGTGCAAAGCGCTACCCAGGTCTTGACTGTGTATGAGGAAGGCTGGAGGTTTTACCCTCTTCGTCCGCTTCCGCACTCTTGCTTCAGCACGTACTGTATTCGTGCTGCGTCATAAGAGGCATTTTTTACCGTAGTTAATAGATGGGACAGGACGCTAGCTGGTCTCTTCACCGCACCCACATGTAAGTCCTGGCAGCAGGTCCTCCGTGTGAAAGTGATGGCTGACCGGCACTAGCACTGGCTCTCACCGTATATAGGGGCAATCAGGAGAGTTTCAAATTTCCTAAAAAATGTTTTTAAAAAAGGGATTTCTGTGAGGTTTAAGTAGTGTCAAAAAGGGGTCCGGGTGGACAAAAATTTGCAAAATTTAAGGCTTAAAATTTTTTCTGGGCGGGTTCACATGGGTCCATTTTTTGACTCCGGGGGATCTGCCCCCAATCACTGAAAAGGTTTTGGGAAAGAAAAAATAAACCCCTTTAAATTTGATTGGCTGAATCAGTCTCAAACCAGGGGGCAAATGTCTTCCCAAACTAAGAAGGTTTTGGGGATGATTAGGACATTTTTTATTTTATGGGGGGCGGGACGAATTAAACACATCACACGTGAAAAAAAAAAACGCAGGGGGGGTTTTTTGATGTTTTCACACTTAAAAAAAAAAAAGCAAAAGGGAAAAATTTTGTAAAAACAATAAATAAAACTTCCCTAAAAAAATTCTTAAAAAAATGCAGTTCCCAAAAAAATTACAAAGGGAAGCCCCACGTAAAAAAATATAGTGCCCTTTGTGATCTGTGGGTAAAACAGGTTTAGGGGTCATGCGTGGCCGGGACAGGATAGTCTATTCCTGAAAAAAAAGGGGGTTGAAAGACTCCTTTTCCGGGCATTTTTTTAATGGGGGGGTCATGCGGGTTTGTGGCTCATGCTGTGGCCCGGACAGGTAAAATTAAATCCCCATGAAACTAAAATGGGGGTTTGAAAGCCCTATTTGGGGGCATTTTTAATCGGGGGTCAACGGGTTTAAGGGTCTCTGCGGGTACAGGACAGAATAGTTAATGTCCAGTTAAACAAAAAATTGGTTCAAAACTCCTTTTCCGGACTTTTTAATTTGGGGGTCGACAGGTTTAATGGCTTTAAAACTGCGGGTACGGGCAGATTTTTTAATTCCTTCAACTAAAATGGTGGTTCAAAGACCCTTTTCCCGGCCTTTTAAATTTTGGGGGGCAACAGGTTTAATGGTCATACTGGGTCCAGGACGGGATAGTCAATTCCAGTTCAACTAAAATGGGGTTTTCAAAGACTCTTTTTTCTTGCACTTTTAAATTGTGGTCAGACGGGTTTTAATGGCATACTGTGGTAGACAAAGGTATAGTCAATGTCCATTCAACAAAAAATGGGGGTTTAAAAAGCTCCTTTTCCCGTACTTTTTAGGCTATGTTCACACGGCTTATTCGGGCATTACGGCGTTTTTTACGTGCAAATACTCCCAAAAAACGTTTAAAATACTGCAAAAAGTGTGGCGCGTACCCCTAAAAACTTTCCCCATTCTTTTTGCAAAAAATATGCCTCAATAAGTGACAGGGGACTTAATTTCATCGTATTTACGGACGTATTTACCCCCCAAAAACGTCGCGAAAATACGCCTCGGTTAACGACGAGGGGTATTTTTCATTTGGGAAACATGCTAATCTAATTGTTTATTATTTTTAAAATATTTCGGACGTATTTGCGGAGTAATTTCTCCTAAATACGCCCCAAATAACCGTGTAACAAGCCTTAACTGTGGGGGCAACAGGTTTAAAAGGCATACTGCGGTACAGGGAAATTTTTATTAATGTCCATTCAAAATAAAAGGGGGTTGAAAGACTCCTTTTTCCGGCACTTTTTAATCTGAGGGCTAGGTTTGGGGGTCTCTGCGTTCCCGGACAGGGAATTCAATGTCCGTTCAAGTAAAAGATGGGTTTAAATAATACTGCCCTTTTGGCCTTTTTTTAAATTTTTGGTCATGCAGGGTTTTAAGGGGCAGGGGGGTCAAAAAGGATAGGAATGGTCTGGTTTTTTTTCTGTGGCTTTTATAACCTAATTTTTTTGCCTAAATGTCACGTAACATTTGCTGTTGTGGTGTTAATTTCCCTTTTTTTCCCTCCCCGTTTGGGTGTAAAATAAGGGGTTGTTCCTCCCCCCATAGACTTTTAAAGGGCATCGGCGATAATTTTATCGACTATCGGTACTTTTTGAAATTGCCGATATCGACTATCGACCCGGATGAATAACGTAATCCTCCATAGCTGTAATGTTTAAAAATAGGGGAAAATTTAACATCCCTAAATTTGATTATTAAAAAATAACTATTTATCCCCTTATGGGATAAAAAAAAATATTCACAATGGCAAAATTGCAGTTTTTTTTTGTAATTTCACATCTTCAAAATATTGAAATACAAAGTGATCAATAAGTCACATGATTACCAAAATGGTATCAAAACTATACTTCAGCCTTCAATAACAACCCTCCTTGGCCCTTTTATGGGAAAGCAAAAAACTTGCCCTTGCCAGAAACATTTTATACATTTTAAAAAAAAGAAAGTTTTGTTTTTTGGAATCCCACAAAAAAGGAGCAATTTGTTTTTTTTTTCCCCAAACCACCCAATATAGATTTTTGTGGGTTTTCCCAGTAACTTTTGGGTTTTTAATGCCCCAAATTAAAAAGTACTTCTTTTCACTCAAAAAACAAGCCAGATATGACTATATAGATTAAAAAATAAATAAAAAAAGTTATGGGAAATGGGAAGGAAAAATTAACCCAAGTATAAAAAAAAGACTTCATTGTTAAAGGGGTTATCTCCCCTCAGAGTTTCATAGATGCATCCTGTCCCTTTCTTGGGCAGACTGTCTGTAATTTGCATAGAAGCTCAGTGCTTTTACTTGTGTTTTCAACTCTGTTTTTCATCTGCTAAGTAGATTATTAGAAGCTTTTCCCAAAATCTCAAAGGAAAATTTTTCTAAAAAAACAGTACTAAATTAAGGCTTTTGTTAAAGATGAATAAAAAAAAAAACTTTTTTCTGCGGGCCAGCACAGAGTGCCTGACCGTGTATGAAGTAACCCCCGCAATCACATAAACAAAAAGCAGGGGGCAAAGAGAAACAGGTCGGTCAAAGGGGAACCAAAAAAGAGTCAAAGGTGTTTTTAAAACACTTTTAGTTCCTTAACAAAAAGATGAACAAACCAAGTATTTTTGAAAATGTTTCATTTCGTGTTCCCTAAATTTTAAAGCCATTTTTTGTTTTGAACAACCCTTTAAGGTAATTTGCAAATTTTTAAAAAAAAATAAAAACTTAACACCTTTAAATCTCACCCAATTCCCAGTACGGATCGCAGAACCTCTCTGTGGTCTTCTGTATTCTTTTTGTCCTCCCCCAACAAAAATCCGCTATTGTTGCATGGTCACGCACCTCGCTTCACACAGTTCGGGGCTGTTTCCCTTTTAAATATTATAAAATGAAATGCTGCATCCAATCAGCGACTGCAAGAGTGACATCCCTTTGGCCAGAGACAAGAAGTAAATAGAAGACCAGAAAGACTCCATCAAGCCAGTGCTGGAACAAGTGAGGAGGGAGGTATTTTTAATTAATTTTATTGGGCAGCAATTATTTCATTTTTAAATAAACTGGACAACCCCTTTAAAGAATGCAGAAGGCATGAATGCTCCACAATAATTTAAAGAGGGGAAAATCCCCTAAAACAGTGGTCTGTAAATGGGTAACTGGCTTGGCTGTAAACTCTCCGTCATGTTTCAAGGCTTTTTAAACTTTTAAAAGTGACTAGGGGAAAATTTCCCAAAAATGTGCCCTAAGTCCTACTTCTTCGCTTCTCATTGATACATTTTTTTACTACAATATATGCTACTAAGAAAATTTATTCCAATCTTCAGAAAATTTGCTATTTTTCTTTGTAAACAAATATAAAAAATCTGACACTCAAATATTTCGAACACACTAAATAATAAGTTTCCATGCATGAGCCCACTTGTAGAAGTAAACTAACTTAGCTGAAGAGCCAGAACAGATCTTCACGTATGGTTTTTTGTTTCAGAATCCATGACACAAGCAGAACTAACACAAGCAAATTACCAAGGCAAAATTACTGCTAATTGTACATGTAAACGAGCCGCTGACAAAAATTCAGTTGGCTTTTTTCAAGTGATTTTCTGCTTCTTAAGCAGTTTAATGATCGGGCTAATCTGTGTAGGGAGCTATGAGGGACTGCAGTGGATAATGAACTGCAGTGCTGCAATAGCTTATATATTTTTTGACTTTTGAACATTAAATACTATTTAACTCCACTACTATTATGAAACATAAATTTATTCTGCAAATGTGTACACAGTTCTAATGACGCATAAGACATGCTGTTGTATATATAAGGAAGTTAACTAATTTAACTGGACAACAGTAAAATGGCATGAAATCTGTTTCAGTCATACAATTTTTTCTTTAACAGGCATTTTAAAATGCTAAAAATATTGTGCACATGAAGGGACCCCCAAGACATGATTTTTATAAGCATATTTTTATTTTATTTTAATTTTATATATATTTTATATTTTTTTTATTTATATATATATATATATATATATATACAGTGAAGGAGCTAATTGTTTGATCCCTTGTTGATTGTGTAAGTTTGCCCACTGACAAAGATATGGAGTCTATAATTTTAAGGGTAGGTTAATTCTAACATTGAGAGATAGAATATCAAAAATAGAATCCAGAAAATTATATAAATTTATTTGCATTTTGCTGAGAGAAATTAGTATTTGATCCCTCCGGCAGACTTAATACTTAGTGGCAAAACTCTTGTTGGCAAGCACAGCAGTCAGGCATATTTTGTAGTTGATGATGAGGTTTGTGCACATGTCAGAAGGAATTTTGGTCCACTCCTCTTTGCAGATCATATCTAAATCATTGACTACTCGGAGTTTCAACTCCCTCCATAAGTTTTCTATGAGATTAAGGTCTGGAGACTGATGTTCTTCTCTTTGAGCCACTCCTTTGTTGCCTTGGCTGTATGTTTTGGATCATTGTCTTGCTGGAAGACCCAGCCACGACCCATTTTTAATGTGAGTGAGTCCCTACAATTGGTGGAGGATGCGGGCATAAGTGGCACGAACTGAGCAAGAATTGTTGCAAAATTGGCACAGTGCACAAACTGGGGCAGGAAAAACTGCCATTTACATGGGACTGCAAGCTCTGTGTGAGCAGGGGGTTGGTTTAAGGAGAGACACAAGTGGCTACAGATGCTGTAGCAGTGGAGGAGAGCAGCTCAGGTCTGCCCCTCGAGGTCATGGCTGTCAAGGCTACATGTGAAATTATTGCTGAGTGTGAACTAGCTCCTAAAAAAATGACAGCCCCAGCTATAGAGCAAATAAGCTCAAGTGCCCCCCCAGAGGTCATAATTAACAATGCTGAGAGTATCACAGAGGATGTGTGCCCCATGCGGGATGGCAAGCCAGAGAAATATGCTACAACTACAGTCCCATGTGGAGCTAATGTGGTTGCCCATACCAATAAGGTTCCCTCTGCATCCCCTGTTGTGAAAACTTATGAATATGAGCACCCTACTGCTATATGTTAAATGTCTGGAGTCCAGTTGGTGAGTGTTTCTACCAGTGACCCCAGTGCACTCTTTGTACCTGATGGTAGTGTGCAAGTTGCAGATAATGCGTGCCCAGTGTTTGATGGCCACCAATTCTGTTCCTCTGTGAACACGGCCAGTGTATTGCCAGGAAGGGAAAAGGCAAGTCCTGGGAATGATTGCTCTGCTGCAATGTGTGAGGAGACTAGTTTAAAGAGGGTGTGTCCAGATCTGGTGAGGTGTATGCATACATGGATGAGGCCTCAGAGAGTGATGAAAATATTTATGTAAAAGATACATACGCTGAGGCAGATTTTGTGTGCAGCCCTGGTCAGTGTATTCCAGAGAGGGGGCTCTGTGATGGAGATCCGGATTGTTACACTGCAAGGAATGAAGGAAACAGTGGTGCTGGGACCTGTGGTCCACTTGAGGTCACTTGCTCCAATGTTTCCTGTATTTCCAGTAGCTGTTGCTGTGGTGGTCACCAGGACTACAGTGATAGAAAGTGTAAGCTGCTAGACCAAGAAAAGAAGGTTTGCTCACACACTAGTGTGGGGCAGGTAAGCATGTGTGAATACTTAGATGATAAAGAGGTACCTGGTTTTGGGACAAATTATACATTTTTCCCAGGAGGCATGGAGGAAAATATTAAAGAGGTGTTATTTCCTGTGGTGTGTGGCAACCTACAGGTGGGTCTTTTTTTCAGCCAGATGTCCGCTTCCCCTACTGGTGTTGAAAAGGGGACTGAGTTGCCTAATGTGAACACAGCCAGTTTGGTATTTGAGTTGGAGAACCATAAGGAGGTTGGCCCAGCTGCTATAACTGATATCCTGTTTATAAATGTGTCTGCTGTTGACTCCAGTGCCCGGTATGACCTTGATAGTGAGCAGAATATAGGAGTGACCCGGATAGAAACTGAGAGTTCTCCCTTAGAGTCTGTTACAGGGCATGTGAAGTGGGGAGATCTTTTCGTTACTTCAGAGGGTCTGCTGCCAAACAGAGCTGGTGGAAATAGTGCACAGCAGAGTGTTGCCTCTGACACTGAGGTGCCAAGTAATATCATTCTACCAGACAAATAGTCTATAGAGGTTGTCAGTGGCGGCTCTGGAATTAATAACTTGCATGCTGCTTCTGATGAGGTCCTTGTTGCAGAGCAGGCATGGGATGTGGCCCCTGTAGGGAAGTCTAAGCCTTCTGAGATAGTCACCACAAGTCAAATACCTGTTGTGGGCTGTAAAGCTTAGGTGAGTGCCAGTGACCCCCGTAGTCATGCAAGGATAGTGCATGAAAAAAAGAAAACAGTCCATGAAGATGGTCCACAGACATTAGAAACTCACCTGGTAAGGAGGCTGAGATTATCGGCAGGGATTTTCTTGATGTAGCGATTGTCTGCAATAATGATTTGATTATTGATCTGTAGGTTAAGGGAGGCACAGAGGTACATTGTGCCACAGTCGGCCCTATTTCAGCGGAGATTATCATCACTGAGGTGGTCAGAGAGGTAGACTAGATTTTCTCTGGTAGGAACCAAGTGACAGCTAGTAGCTAAGATGCGGAGCTTCAGGGTCAGGAGAAATTTGAGGCTGTATCTGACCCTAAGAGGCAGGAGATGGTAAGTGAGGACCAGAGAACCTGTGTTGATAGAAGTTTGGGTCCCATTATAATCCTGCAGACAAAGAGGTAGCAGGTTGGGGCTCAGGTGTGTCCCTAGGGGCCATGGTGGGTAGTAACCCGGTGAAGGTCAGCATGCGGGCTGAAGTTGAGGACATCATTGTTGCTTGTTGTAGGATGTTTGCGTGGGAGGAGCCTATGGCTGAGCTGTTTATGGACAATGTAGTCTCTGCCCCTGAAGATATAGAGGAGATGTTGCCCGTAGCGACAGGTGCCAAGGAGGAAAGGGTGAATGTGGAGTGTATAGATGACTCTGATGCTGTCCAGCAGCAATTAGGATGTGTGTCTCCAATGTTATGGAACAGGTGGGGGAAAAGAGGGTTCCCGGAGAAAAGTGGGGTGCTTCCTCATAGAAACCAAGTCCAACATACGCCGTATGAAATGGTTCCCCTGTGTATGAGCTTTGACCCTGGAGGAAGGTTGTGCAAGGTGAAAAAGACCTATGGCCATTATCACAGGGGGAATATGTGGTAGAGCGACTCCAGGAAGTCGCCTGTTTCTGCCAGTAGGCGGAGTTATACAGGAGACATACAAGCAACACGCCAGCAAGGGTACCTGGCCTTGGTGGGATAGGAGCCAGCCATACGTATTGTCAGCCACGCTAAGTGGTTGGCAGATGTTTATTTTGTTTTTTCAGGGTTGACTCTTATTGGGAGTAGACAATGTGTCGGGTGGGTGTTTACTCCTCATGTTCCAGGCCAGGTTTTGGATAGGTCTCTGGAGGCCTATGAAAGGCCTTGGCCTGCTGGTGTACAGGGGGTGTGGTTCGCTTCCTGGCAGTGGAATGACTGAAGAGCTAAGGAGAGGCTCTTGCCCCAGAGACTTGAGGCTAGCAGGTGGCTGACCTCTAGAAGCAGAACCAGTAGAGGCTGGTAACACTGTGTGTTTTGACTGGACATTAGGTCCAGCCCCCGTGTAGAGAGGGAATCTGCATGTGTAGCAGGGAAGCTGACTAGAGGTGGTTACAACCCCTGACAACCTTCGAGTCTTGGGTGGAGACATGCTGGAAACCCAGCAGGGAAACTTACACGCTGTCAGTAAGTTGGTTTTTGTTAGAGCCCAGACGGGCAGGCGTTTTTTTTGTTTGTATTTGTGCATGCCTTGCACTTGCTTTTGTTCTGTTTTCTGCTTAATAAAAAATATAGAGGCCCTGTATTTTTGCACCTGAAGATATGTCTCTGTCTCTGCCTGAAAATACACTTGTGCCAAGATCCCAGAGCTGCTAGAGCTCACATATGGTGGAGGACGCAATGGGCAAAATAGAGGCAGTACTCTCCTGAGACAGAGAAAAACACACGTCCTGGGTGCAAGCAGCTACCGCACGGTCAGCAGAGGCGGCTAAAATGGATGATGGTGAAGCAACTAATTCAAGCAAACGCTAACCTCCAGCTGATGGCGGCCAGCCAGCAAAAGGCGCACGAGGAGACCATCCAGGCCCAAGCTGAAAACAAACCGCCTTTTAATTGAGACCCACCAGGCCACGGTGAAGGATCAACAGCAGGTGAACCAGACTCTACAGCAACAGCTACAGGCCTTGGCTGTGAGGCCAGAGGGGTCAACAGGTGTGCAGTCAACACCGTGCCAGGTGGTGAAAAGTTCCCTGCGCAAGATAACCAAGGACGACAACCATCGAGGCTTACCTGGGGACCTTCGAACGGTTAGTGGAGAGAGAGTAGCTGCCAGTGGAACGGTGGGCAGATGTTCTGGCCCCCTTCCTAACGGGCGAACCACAGAAGGCCTACTTCGATCTGCGGGTCCAAGATGGGAAGGTCTACGCCAAACTGCGGGGTGAGATACTGGCCCGATTGGGGGTCACCCTGGCCGTACGAGCCCAGAGAGTCCAAGCTGGGAGTTTGTTCCTGCCATGCCCGCAAGGTCACAAATGTACGACCTATTCCACCTTACCAACAAATGGCTGCAGCCAGAGACACTCACACCTGCCCAGGTGGTCGAGCGAGTGGTTTGTGATAGTTTTGTTCGGGCCCTTCCCTTCAAGCTCCAACGGTGCGTTTGGTACACCGACCCCAAAAGTGTGGACGAACTGGTCGCAGTTGTGGAGCGTTACAGCGCTACAGAGGAGTTCCTGCAAGTCCTACATACCCCGGGGAATCCGCAGACCTCTACCCGCGGTAAGACTTTTTCTGTCCCAAAACTGGGGTCACGGTTAAGCAGAAGGGGGGAGAGGCCACCCACCCCAAAAAGGGACCCTGTCTCTAAGGCCCGGGACCCCATAGTCTGCTGGCGGTGCCAAGGACTGGGAAATGTGGCGGCACGTTGCCCGGGTAGGGAGGAACCCATGGAATGTGGGTTGGGGAGGTATACCTCATGGTTTGCATGGCCATCTTACTCCACTCGGGTTGCTGCTGGGGTTGACTGACGAGAGTGCACTGTCACCGTTAATGGACATTCGGTGCAGGCCCTCCTGGACTCAGGGAGCTTAGTGACCCTAGTGCAAGCTCAACTGGTGATCCCGGACCAACTTCATGCACGCCGAATAGGGGTAGTGTGTATCCATGGTGACACCAAGGGCTACCCCACTGCCATACTGGCAATAGAGACTGCCTGTGGGGTTGAACAACATGAGGTGGCCGTTGTGGCAAGCTTACCCCATAGGGCAATTATTGGATGTGATTTCCCCTTGTTTTGGGATTTATGGGGGAAAAAAACAAATGCATGTATGATGTTGTACCGCCTGTAAATAACGTATGCCCTGGTGATAATGTAGAACTGGTGCCTTTTCCATTGTCGGTCCTGGCTGGAGATCCAGAGGAGACCCCCCTCTGAGTTTGAACTCTCCTCCTTGCCAGTTTCGAGAGGGAATTTTGGCACGGAACAATTGAGGGACCCTAATTTGCAGAACGCTTGGAAAAGCGTAAAGGTCATAGATGGTAAACCAAAAGGGAGGAGTTGGTATACCCTCACTTCGCCGTACAGAATAGCCAAGTGTACAGGGTGAAAAAGACACCTACAGAGGTGGTGGAGCAGTTGGTGGTACCCCGAACCCATGTCCGTTCGGTCCTGGAGCTAGCCCATTCCCATATGTTGGGGGGACATTTGGGGGCGGAGAAAACTAGGGAGCGGGTGGGGCGGAACTTTTATGGCCCGGCATCTATAGGGCGTAGAAAGAGTTCTGTCAATAGTCTGGTAGTGTCAGGGGTCATGCCCCTAGACCCATACTCCGGTGTCACATTGGTTCACTTGCCCATTATAGAGGTGACATTTGAGCGGTTTGGCAGGATCCTGGTCGGTCCCTCCCTAAGTCGGCCCGAAGGACATCTGGCATTCCTAGTGGTATTGGATTATGACCACCCACTACGCCGGGGCCATACCCCTCAGAAATACACCTCCTCCAAAGGGATTAGCTAATGGAGCCTTCTTCTATTTCTTCACCCCGTACAGGGATCCCTAAGGAGATCATGACAGAATCAGGGCACTCCATTATGTTCCAAGGTTCGACCGAAGAGCAGTGTCGCCTACTAAAAATTACCACATGCGCACCTCCGCTGTACCTCATCACCCAGGATGATGGGTTCGGTTAGAGCGTTTCAATAACATGACCTTTAAAACAGGGGAATGTTAAGAAAGGTGGTGGACAAGGATGGAGGGATTGGGATCGCCTGTTGACCTATCTGATGTTTCTCCTATCGGGGAAAGCCACACAGGACTTCCACGGGGTTCTCTCATTCGAGCTGCTATATGGGAGACATCCCCGAGGGCTCCTGGGACTTAGCTAGAGAGACTAAAAAAAAAGGTCTTACTTGGGTTATCATCGCTGCATATAGCTGAGCATGCTGAGAAGGATCGTGGCAGGTTATGTCCATTGTAAGGGAGAACATTGCAGCAGGCACAGGAGGAGGTGGGGAAGCTGAGGCCCGGGTTTAACAACCAGGACTCGATCGTGTAGATCCGCGGGTGCGAACACAGACTCAGCTCCAATAAAGGATAATGGATATTGTTGACAGCAAAACTGTTGTTTTTTTAGAACATTGCATTTGCCTTTATAATTAGGATACAGATCTTTTCTAGTTTAACTGCAGGTCTATTTGTTAGTGCAAAACTCCACTTTTTATATCAGTATACATTATAAGATAGGTGTTCTTTTCAATTTTGTGACCAGTCCGCTATTTGTTGATATAGCACACTTGCAGTTTAAATTTGAATACAAACAATTAGTCCTGTCTCCCCCCCGTCACCACAGGTTGTCGTATAGGTGCCCAAAAAATACCTTTTATTATCCCGTTCATGCAACATATTCAGATACGTGTTTTTTTCACTTTGGCGCAGGCCAGCTGTGTTGATAGAGCCACCATTGCAGTTAAATTTGAGTCCAGCAAACTTTGTAAGTACACCAACAGGTGGTAATGATAGGTGCCAAAAATACCTTTTTATTATCCGTATACTTTCAGACAGGTTGTTTTTTTCTCCTTTTGGTCAGTTCAAGCTTTGTTGATAGATCTACTTTGCATTTAAATTTGAATACAGCCAATTTTGTAGTCACCTCTGCGTGAATTGATAGGTGCCAAAATACCTTTATTATCCGTAAACATTTCAGACAGCGTGTTTTTTCTCACTTTTGGTCAGTCAAGCTTTGTGATTGTTCTACTATGCAGTTTAAAATTGAATACAGCAATTTTGTAGTCAACACAGGATGGTTGAATTGCGAGGTGCCAAAAAAAATACCTTTTATATATCCCGTCTATACATTTCAGATACGAGTTTTTTTTTCACTTTGGCGTGTAGGCCAGATGTGTTGTTGATAGAGCCACCTTGCAGTAAATTTGGAATACAGCAATTTGTAGTCTCCACGGTGTATTGATAGGTGCCACAATAATACCGTTTATTATCCTGTATACATTTCAGACAGGTTTTTTTTTTCATTTTTTGGTCGGGTCAAGCTTTGTTGATAGATTACTTTGCAGTTAAAATTTGAATACAGAATTTTTTGGCAAGTAAACCACAGGTGAATTCATAGGTCCCAAAAAAAATACCTTTTATTATCCCTATACATTTCAGATACGGGGTTTTTTTTCATTTTTTGCGCGGGGCCAACTGTTTTTTGATAGACCCCCTTGGGAAATTTAAAATTTTGAATCCACAACTTTGTAGTCACCACGGTGTTGAAGGTCCCCAAAAATCCCTTTTTTTTATCCGTATATTTTCAGACAGGTTTTTTTTTTTTTCAATTTTGTTCAGTCAATTTTTGTTGATAGATCTATTTTGCATTAAAATTTTAAAATAAAAGCAATTTTTTTAGTCACCACAGGAAAATTTTGATTGGGTGCCAAAAATTCCGTTTATTATCCTTTTATCCTTTTTTCAGATGGGTTTTTTTTTTCACTTTGGCCAGGCCGTTTTGTTGTTAGGGGCCACCTTGCATTTAAAATTTGAACCCAAAGAAACCCTTTTTGTAGTCACCACAGGTGTAATTTTGGTGCCAAAAATATTTTTTAATTATCCAAAACCCATTTCGACAGGTGTTTTTTTCATTTTTGGGTCATTAAAGCTTTTTTTGAAAAGTTCTACTTTGCATTTAAAATTTTGAATACGAAATTTTTTAAAGCCCACCACGGGTTGAATTGATGGTGCCAAAAATACCGTTTATTACCCGTATCCCTTTCAGACGGGTTTTTTTTTTTTAAACTTTTGGCATTCAAGCTTTTTTTGATTAGATCTACTTTGCATTTAAAAATTTGAATTTACAGCAACTTTGTGGGTCCCCCACAGGTAATTTGGGGTTTGGGTTTTCCCAAAAAATACCTTTTTTTTTTTTCCTTTTATACATTTCAGATACTTTTTTTTTTTTTTCACTTTGGCGCAGGCCAGTTTTGGGATAGAGCCCCCTTGCAGTTAAATTTGAATCCAGTTTATTTTTTTTTTTGTTTTTGAGGGTTTTGGAAAAATACTGTGTTTTGGGCCCGTTTTTTAAAATAAGGCCCTTTCCAAACTCTTCCATACCTTCTAAAATTTTTATCTTTTTTGGAACTGGAGCAAAAATTCATGGTAACGAGCAAAGGGGGGGGGTTTAAACATGGAGGTAGGGGTACAGAAAAGGGTTTGCTCCTTCCAGTGCTGGGGGAAAACACGCATGACAGGGGAACGCAGTTGCAGGACCGTCGGGCCCTGTCATCGCTGGATCGGGGCCCTGTAAAATCTCAGAACGAACAGCGTCTTTAAAATCATTTTTTCAGTGGTTAATGCAACCTGCTTTCCAACAGCCCTTACCTCCCGTCCTCCATTCAGGGCCCCACAAATGTGGGTCTGGGCATCCGTTCAACATGAAGCACCCCAAATTCAACCTTTTTGTACCCCCCCCTTTGGGGTTAATCCATTTTCTGAAGACCTTTTTTTGACAAAATGGGGTTTGGGGGGGCCAAAAGGGCCCCATTTTAAAAAGATCAAGGGGCCCCCAAGAAGGTTTTTTCCCTGCTTTGACGCTCAGTTTTTTGATGCATCAGGGGAGGAGAAGGAACCCGGGTAAATTTGGGTTAAAAAAAACCCGGGGGGTTGGGCAACCCCTTTGCGTCCCTTTTGCTTGTACCCCTGCGGGTTTCCTGGATGCAAATGTCGGGAGACCAAGTCACCTGTGTTGAGATGATATGAAGACATTGCGGACCCAAAAGTGGTCTTTTCAAAAATTTTGTTTTGCGAGCGTTCATCACGGGGAGGGAGGGGGAAAACGATGGGGTATTTTAAATAGGGGTCCCGCCTCAAAAAGGGAGAGGGCGGTCGCAGAAGTCCGCTGATTTGTTTCCCCAGCCAGGGGTCAGCGCAACCCGCCCTCGCTTATGCCGTAAAAAATTTCCCGGACCCTCTCAAGCCTAGGCCCCTTTTTTGAGCCCGCCTCTGATTCACCCAGCGATGTCATATGCCACCTTTTCCGTAAACGCATAAAAATAGGGGGCAAAAAATCTTAGGTGTTTAACCCCACCAAAAATGTCCCAGTCACATGCGGGGGAATGCAAAAGGTTGAAATGGAGGGAAACCCCTTTGGGCCAAAAAAAAAAGGGCCAAAAGGGCGGGGGGCCCTCCAACAACTTTTCACCCCCCTCTGTCCCCGCATTTCCCCCTCCTCCGCCACCACCAAGCGGGGTTCCTCAAACTGGGCCCCTGTCCTCAAGTCAAGAAACAGGTATCAAACCTCCCCTTCAGCCTCCACCGTCCCCCCCGGGGTACCATCAGCACCAACCCAAAACCCATTCCCACCCCTTCTCCCTTTCCCCCAGTTTTTTTCGATTTTTGCATGCCCCCTTTTCAGCGGCCAATCTTTTGCAGCCCGCCTTCTGTTTCCAGGTTTGGGAGCCCGAAAAAAACACTTTAACCCAAACCATCCCAAAGCCCAAAAAAACCCGAAAAGTCGGCATTCCAGGGGTTTTTTTGGCCTTTGGGAAAAGTTTTCCTTTTTCCCTCTGGTGGACACAGGGTGGGTTTTCCCCCACGTTTATGGCCCTTGCCTCCCCCAATCCCAGATGCCGGGGCAGGCATTTTTTTTGGCCAAAAAAAGCCGCCCTCCCCTGCCAGCCACGTGCCCATCTAAAATTTCAAGCCGGTTGCCCTTGCATTTTGTGTCCGGAAAAGCCCCATCTCACCACCGACACATGGACTGGGGAAAGCACGGCCCAAAGGGCCCCGCTATATTTCTGTGAAAAGCTCACCCTTGACCCGGGGGGGAAAGTCCCCGGGGGGTGACAGTGGCTCTCAACTTGGGCCCAAACGTTTTCTTAAAAAACCGCGGGATGGGCAGGGTTTTTTTCACCCAAAAGGTCCTCTGGGGGCATCACGTGCCCAGAGAAACCAGGCCGGTTGAAATTTAAAACTGTCTTGGAAAACCCTTTCCCCACACAGGTCAGGAGCTGTGCAGGGGCTCCACAACGAGACCGGCGCTGGCTGGGGGGGCCCAAGAGCCTTGTGCCGGGGAAAGGGGGTGGGTGGGGCGAAAAAGGGCCCGAATTTTTCTAGCCCCCCTTTAAATGATGGGTAGCGGGAAAGCACACCCCTTCCCTGGCAAATGTCATGAACCTTGTCGCCCAAAATTTCTAAAGAGTTTACCTGGGTCTGGACTGCCTGCTGGGGAAGGTTTCGGGGTCTGAGTTCGCACTTCCGCCGTTCCCCACCCCCCCCTTCGCCCCGCCTGGCGGGCGTTGCAGCATCAACCCGGCCCCCCCCCAAACCCGCCCAAAAAGTTTATGGGGCAACACGCTGGAATTCCCCCACCCTCCACATGCCCCAGCATTGTGGCGGGCAGCGAAAATTGCCATTACGAGTGGGAAGTGCCCACATGGCCTGAAAAGGGCAGGGGTTTGGGGGCCCTGGGGGGTTTTGGACCACCGAGAGTGGGGGCGGGTGAAAGAGCTCGGCACCACCCTTGCCAGTTTTAAAGAAGCCCCCCAAATTCAGTGCGACATGCCCTTTTTCACTTTGACATTGTGGTGATCTTATTTTCGGGAAAGGGATCGTTGGGAAAACTCTAAAACAAAAGGTCCCCCCCCCCCCGCCCCCCCCCCCCCGGGGAGGAGGGAAGACGGAAAACAGATCCCGGAAACACGGAGCCTTTTCCCCTTCCGTCGAATCCACAAGGCCCGACATTTTTTCTCAATTTTTCGGTTTTTCTTTAAAGGCATTTGGGGTTAAAGGGTCCAGGGCAGGGGAAAGGGCCGGCAACCCCAGCTCCCCGGGGTTGCATCATCGGAGGAAAGGGTCAGGGCTGTTTGAAGCTGTGCCGGAGAAGCGGAGGAAAAAGGAGGAGGAGGTATTCCTAGACACCAAAACGTTAACGACGTCCCTCCCCTTGGGAAAAGAGGTTGGGGGCGAATTTAAAGGTGGGGGGAGGAAGATTTTTGCGCCCTGTTCAGGGTTCATCAAAATGTCCACGGGGGAAAACAAAAATCAGGGGACTTCCCAGCATTAGATTTGCCAAAAACCGTAGGGGCAGCGCAGCAGCGGGCCCGGGGGGGCGGCAGAAGCCAAAATGGGTGACCCGGCAATTTTTAAATTTCCCACCTCCCCAACGCATGCAATGCGGGGCACACTTCCAACACACAGAGACCAGCTTAAGATCAGGGTTTCACGACTATTTTCGCTCAAAAAAAGGGATTTTTTTTTGTATGTTTTCCCGGGAAACCCAAATAGACTTCGGGGTACCAAAATGGACAAAGGGCCCCCGAGCTCCTCGCCACGCCATAAGTTTTTTTTCCTCCCCACACCAGCGTAAATATCTGAGGGGGAAAACCTTTCCCCACACACTGGAGGGTCATTACAGACAAACCACCCGGGTTTTTTCCACAGAAAATGTGGATCTTTTTTGATTTTTCATCAAGAGGGAATCCGGAGGGGTTTCTCTGAGGGATGTTTTTGGCCCCCAATTCCCGAGGTCACCATTATTTGCCGCTAACTTAAAATTTTTCCTCTTAAAACAAAAAGGGCCCCTCTTAAAAAAATTTTTTTTTAAAAATGATCATTTCTTACTGAAAATTTTTATTCTTTTTTCCCCAACATTTTAATTTTGCGGGTTTTTTGCTGTGGGGAAACTGTAAAAGACGAAAGGGTTTTTCCATAAAACCCCGTATTCCTTTAAACTCACTTTATCTTTAAAAAGTTTTTCAAAATTGTCAAATGGTTTTGAGGTCTTTTTGGGCTGTTAATACAGCTATAATTATGGTCCTTTGGAAAAGAAATGTGGTTTCCCTAAAGTGGCAATTCCCCTTTCCCCAATTTTTTTAATAGTGGCTGAAAAGTCATAAGTAAAATTTTTTTGGGGGCCCATGTTTTCTGTGAGATACAGCAATAATCAGGGTCCTTTGGAACAGGAATTTTGGTTTTTTTAAGTGGAAATTTTTTTTTCCCCCTCAAAATTTTTTAAAAACAGGGGCGGGAGAAGTCATTTTTAAAATTTTTTGGGTCATCTGCTTTTTGAAATGCAGCAATACAAAACAGGTCCTTTTCCCTAAAAACATTTGTTTCAAAACAGAAAATTTTGTTTTTCTTTACAATTGAAAAGGGTGGCTCAAGAGTCAGTTTTAAATTTTTTGGGGGCATTTTGCTTGACATGCAGCTATCTAAAAGGTCCTTTTGTAAAAAAAAAATTTTTTTCTAACAGACATTTGTTCTTCACAATTGTCAAAAGGGGCTATGGATCATGTTTTAAAATTTTTTGGGGGAAATTTTTGGGGCTTGCATGCAGCTTACTACAGGTCCAAATTATAAAAAAAATGTTGTTTCTAACAGTCTTTTGGTTCTTCACAATTGTAAAAAAGTGGCCCCATGGGCCCATGTTTTAAATTTTTTGGGGGGCTTTTTTGCTGTGACACAGCTTTTACTACTGGTCCTATTTTTAAAAAAATGTTGTTTCTAAAGACATTTTTTTCCTTCACAATTTCAAGAGGGGGCTCGGGGTGATGGTGTTGTCAGAAACAGGAAAAAGGGAGGACACTGTTAATGGGCACATATTGCAAAATGACTTGTTTTTTTCAAGATCTTTTTAAAATAGCTTCAATCCCGTTTAATTTAACCCCATTTTAATTTTTTTTTTTTAAAAAAAGGACTGGGGGAATTCCTCCAATTTTAAAAATTGGGGGAATTTTTTAACTAGGTTTTTTTCATAAAAACTTTATTTTCAAAAAATGTTTTAAAAAAATTTCCCTTTGGGGTTAAAGGGAGGGGCGGGGAAAACTTAAACCCAAAATTTGTTATTTCAGGGGGACATGGAGGGAGGGGGGACGGACAGAGGGAAAAAAGTACGGGGAAAATTTTCCTCCAGCACGTTTAGGGAAAATTAGAAAAAAAATGCCAAGAAAAAGGGCAAACCCGGGTGGAAAAGGAGCGTTAACCAACCCGTATTTTTCCCAATTGGGAAGCTCAATTGGTCCCCCTACTTCAAAACGGGGGGCAACGCTACCCAGGTCTTGACTGTGGGACTGAGGAACGGAGGGGCTACCTCACACTTTTCCCCTTCCCCCTCCTTCAGCACGACGTTTTTTCGTTGCCCCACTTTATAAGGGCATTTTTTAAACCTTTTTTAATAGATGACGGACGCCAGCCTGGGGTCTCAAACCGGCCCCCCACTTTAACTCAGGCCCCGGCTGCTGAAACCCGCGGTTTAAAAAATTGACAGACGCTAGCCGGTCCTCCCCACCGCACCCACGGGAAGTTTTGGCAGCTGGGCCTCCCGGGTTAAAAAGAGGCTACGGCCGGGCCCCGGCTCTCATCGTTAAAGGGGGAATCAGGGGGAGCTTTAAATTTTTCTAAAAAAAACAATTTTTAAAAAAGGTTTATTTCTGGAGGTTAAGTAGTTTTCAAAAAGGGTTTCCCGGGCTGGGCAAAAAATTGCACAATTTTAGGCTTAAAAATTTTTGGGGCTGGAGTCCTTTGGGGTTTGCACCTTTGATCTCCAGGGGGTCTGGGCCCTAATCAATGAAAAAAGGGTTTGGGGGAAAAATAAAAAACCCTGAAATGATTTTCTGAATCTTTTCAAAGCCAGGAGGGGGAAATGTCTTTTCCCAAATAAGAAGTGTTTTGGGGATGAATTTGGAATTTTTAAATTTCTTATGGGGGTTTCAAAACGAATTAACAAAATCTACCCGTGTAAAAAAATAAACCCTTTTAAAAAATGGGAAAGGGGGGTGTATTTTTTTTATGTTACACACTTTAAAAAAAAAACAAAATGGTAATAATGGGAAAAAAATAAATAAAACTTCCCCTAAAAAATTCTGTAAACAAATGTCATTTTCCAAAAAAAATACAAATGAAAATCACTGTATAAAAAAGCATGTGCCACTTTGTGATCTGGGGTCAAACAGATTTAGGAGTCATGCTGTGGCCCCGGACGGTATAGTTTTTTTTGCCCCCGTTAAACAAAATGGGGGGTTTTAAAGACCCTTTTTTTCCGGCACTTTTTAAAAGTGGGGGGCATGCAAGGTTTGGGGCTCATGCTGTGGGCCCGGACAGGTATAGTCCCGTGTCCCAGGTTTCAACTAAAATGGTGGGGTTTAAAGACCCTAATTTTCCCCACTTTTTTAAAACTTTTGGGGCACACAGGTTTTAAAGGGGCAATTTTGTGGTACAGGAAAAGATATAAATTAATGTCCAGTTCAAAAAAAATGGGGGTTCAAAAAGAAATTTTTTTCCCGGCCCCTTTTTAATTTGGGGGGGCAGACAGATTTTAAAAATTTATACTGCGGTCCAGGACATATATAATGTCCATTTAAAATAAAATGGGGTTGAAAGACCCAAAAATTTTTTTTTTTTTTTTTTTTTTTTTTTTTTTTTTTTTTTTTTTTTTTTTTTTTTTTTTTTTTTTTTTTTTTTTTCCCGGGAAAATTTTTAATCGGGGGCATGGGAGGTTTGGGGGGCAATTTCTGCGGGTTTCCCGGACAGGGGAAATTTAAAGCCCCGTTCAAGAAAATGATTTGGGTTCAAATCATACTGCCTTCTGGCACTTTTAATTTGTGGGTCATGCAGGTTTAAGGGTCATGCTGTGGTGCAAGTCAGGGATAGTGAATGGTCTGTGATTTTTTTTCTGTGGCTTTTATAACCTAATTGTCTTGCCTAAGATGTAGCACATATACAGTTTGCTGTTGTGGATGTTAATTCCAGCTTCTCCATCCCTGTTTGGGTGTAAGAATGAAGGTGTTGTTCCTCTCCCATAGACTTTAATGGTCATCGGCGATAATCTATTATCGACTATCGGATGTCTTATTGATAATTGCCGATATCGACTATCGACCCGATGACGATAGTCAACGTAATCGCTCATCACTATTTACCCCCTGTCTGTATCGCAGAGTCCCTGTCAGAGGTCCAGAGGCAGGAGGTCAAGGAATTCCTACAGAGGTACCGAGGGGTCTTCTCTAAACTGCCTGGCCGGACCGACATCATCAAACATGATATTATCACCGTGCCAGGTCAAAAGGTGCGGTTGAGACCATACAGGGTGCCATTTCAGCGGACGTGAGGAAAATGCTAGCCTTAGGGGTCAGAGAGAAGTCCCAAAGTGGGTGGTCGAGCCCCATCATGATTATTCCTTAACCAGATGGCAGCTTGCGGTTCTGTAACGATTTCCAAAAGTTGAATGAGATCTCCAAATTCGACGCCTACCCCATGCCAAGGGTCGACGAGCTGATCGAGAGGTTGGGACCTGCGAGGTATATGACCACCTTAGACCTCACCAAGGGGTATTGGCAGGTTCCCCTCACAGATGAAGCCAGGGAAAAAACAGCATTCTCTACCCCAGAGGGACATTTCCAGTATGTGATCCTTCCCTTTGGTCTACATGGGGGCCGCTGCGACCTTTCAGAGGCTAATGGACATCATCCTGCAGCCACATAAAAATTACGCAGCTGCATACCTGGATGATGTGGTAATCTACAGTGCCGATTGGGATTCCCATCTGGTAAAGGTGCAAGTGGTCATAGATGCGAAAGGGGACGCCGGGCAAATGGCCAATCCACAGAAATGTGCGATAGGGCTAGAGGAGGCTCGCTACCTCGGGTACAATATCGACAATATCGGCCGAGGGATCATCAAACCCCAACTAGATAAGCTGGAAGCCATTCAGGATTGGCCTCAACCAGTGTCCAAAAAACAGGTTAGAGCATTCTTGGGCATTGCAGGCTATTATAGGAGGTTTGTGCCAGGCTTCGCCTCAATAGCTGCCCCTCTCACAGACCTCTCCAAGGGATCGAAATCCACCATGGTAAAGTGGAGTCCGGAGGCTGAACAAGCCTTCCAAAAACTTAAAGAGGTTCTATGTAGGAGGCCTATACTGATCACCCCTAACTTTCGGGAAGAGTTCCTGGTACAGACGGATGCCTCAGAAGTAGGCTTAGGGGCAGTCTTGTCCCAAAGGGTTAATGGGGAAGAACACCCAGTTGTGTACCTCAGCCGGAAACTGTCGGCAGCAGAGAAAAACTACTCGATTGTAGAGAGGAAATGTATGGCCCTAAAGTGGGCAATCGAGTCGCTGAGGTATTATCTAGTGGGGAGGCAATTTAGGGTGATCACAGATCACTCCCCATTGAAATGGGTGGCCCAAAATAAAAGGAAGAACGCGAGGGTGACCCGGTGGTTCCTGGCTCTGCAGGACTTCAAATTCTAAGTGGAACACCATCCTGGGTCCCAGCAAGCAAATGCCGATGCGTTGTCTAGAGTGCACAGTTTCGGGGCACAAGGTGCTCCGCCCCACAGGTCTGGGCAGGGGGGGGGGATATGTAAGGTGGCAACAGCAGGAAGGGTGTACAACGGAGTATACATCCCGGCCAGGGTACTTGCGTGCACCTTCAAATTTCCAGACACATGCCTTGGGGGAATGAAAGGTAAGGAGCCTTGGAGGAATGAAAGGCCAATATTAGATAGGTGTCGACAGAATAGACTGTCGACAGATGTTTAACGTTTAATGATAGTATGGCTTTCAGCCATTCCTGGGTCGGACTTTCAGTGGGAGTGAGCATAGAGCAGGGTGGGTGCTCACTCCCCATGGTTCCACTCCAGGATTTCCCTGGAATATATAAGTCAGCAGGTAAGCTGACTAGAGGTGGTTACAACCCCTGACTACCTTCAAGTCTTGGGTGGAGACATGCTGGAAACCCAGCAGGGAAACTTACAAGCTGTCAGTAAGTTGGTCTGTGTTAGAGCCCAGACGGGCAGGCGTTTGTTTTGTTAGTATTTGTGCATGCCTTGCACTTGCTTTTGTTCTGTTTGCTGTTTAATAGTGATGAGCGATTACGTTGACTATCGTCATCGGGTCGATATCGGCAATTAACAAGACGATTTCCGGTAGTCGATAATAGATTATCGCCGATGACCATTAAAGTCTATGGGAGAGGAACAACACCTTCATTCTTACATCCAAACAGGGCTGGAGAAGCTGGAATTAACATCCACAACAGTCAAATGTATACGTGCTACATCTTAGGCAACACACTTAGGTTATAAAAGCCACAGAAAAAAAATCACAGACCATTCACTATCCCTGTCTTGTACCACAGCATGACCCTTAAACCTGCATGACCCACAAATTAAAAAGTGCCAGAAGGTAGTATGATTTGAACCATCATTTTACTTGAACTGGACATTGACTATCCCTGTTCTGAAACGCAGCATGACCCTTAAACCTATCTGACTCAAGATTAAAAAAGTGCCGGAAAAAGGATTTTTTAACCCCCATTTTATTTGAACTGGACATTGACTATTTTTCCGGGCCCGCAGAATGCCCCTTAAACCTGCGACCCACAGATTAAAAAGGGGCCAAAAAAAGGAAATCTTTAACCACCTTTTTAGTTGAACGGCCCATTAACTATCCTTTTCCTGACCCAGAATGCCCCTTAAAACCTGTCTGACCACAGATTAAAAAGTGCCGAAAAAGGGAGCTTTAAACACCATTTTAGTTGAATTTGGACATTACATCCTTTTCCCGGGACCCAGAATAACCTTTTAAACCTGTCTACCCCAGATTAAAAATCCCAAAAAAAGGACCCCCTTTTGGCCCCCTTTTAGTTGAACTGGACATTAAATTTTTATACTGTCCTTGCCCAGATGACCCCCAAAAACCTGCATAAAACCCCAGTTTAAAAAAGTCCCGGGAAAAAGGAGCCCTTTTCAACCCCTTTTTTGTTTTCACGGGACTTTAAAACCTACCCTTTCCCCTGGGCCACAGAAAAGGAGCCCCAAACCTGCAGACCCCCAGATTAAAGAGTCCAAAAAAAAATCTGGGGTTACTAAATTTCACGGGGCCCCTGACCCAGGGTAACAGGCCCCCGGTCCGCAACCGACGATGCCCCGGGCTTTGTTTTGCCCGACAGCCGGAAGGAGCACCTTCTCTCACCTCTACCCCCTTTTTGCCCCAACACCCCAATTTTCCTTACCACCTCATTTCGCCCCAAAGTTCAAAAAAAAAAATTTAAGAAAATAGGGAAAGGTTTTTTTGACAGTCTCTTTTAAAAAAAAGGGCAAATCAAAGCAATTTTTAAAATCCCTCTAATTTCCAACACCAAACAAAGGTTTAAGAAACAAAAATTTTTTTTTAGCGAATCCCTTTTGAAATGGGGTTTTTGGTGGAAGAACCAAAACAAAATCAACAGTGTTCTTCCCTTCAGTCCCAAAATTTTTACAACTCCCAAAGTAGGACTAGGAATTGTTAGTTTTCAAAAAACCTATCATAAAAAGTGCGCAAATCTGCGTAAAACGGGAGTTTCCCAACGATTGAAAATTAAAACTATTCAAAAGTTACACGAAGAGAAAAATTTCCTTTTTTTCAGCAATGACAAAGGAAACACGCAAAAAAAAATTTTTCATCGAATTGTCTACAAAGTCTTTTTGAAAAAAACTAGCGCGACACCACGTCATACAGCTATTTATGTTATACCAAAAACAAAAGGGGGTTTTTGGGACCCCAAAGAAATATTTCCCCAAAAGTAAAATACAAAATTTCTGTATTCAAATTTAAATACAAAAGGGGCTCTATGAACAAAACGGGGGCACCTAATAAAAAAAACACCTATTTGAAATTATACTGAAAAAAAGGTGGGTTTTTCGACCTAAAGAAATACACCCCCAATTTCTACAAATTTCTTATGGGAATATAAGTACAAGATGGGGCTTTCAACAAAAATGGGCTGGGGCCAAAGTGAAAAACACTAAATTTTTTTTTCCTGATAATAATAAGGTTTGGGTTTTTGCACCTATAAAATACCAACAGCAATTACTAGCAAATTTCTGTAATGGTAATTAAGTACAAGATGGTCTTTTTTAAAAAAAAAGGGTCTGCGCCAAAGTGAAAAAAAACCTAATTAAATTGTGTACGGATAATAAAACGTGATTTTTGCACCTATGCAATACACCTGCCGTGACTAGAAAAGTTCTGTATCCTATTGTACGTACAAAGTGGGTCATTGAACAAAACTGAGCTGCGCCAAAGTGAAAAAAAACATAATTAAATTGTGTACTGATAATAGGTGGTTTTTGCACCTAGGGAAACACAACCCCAAATTTACTAGCAAATTTCTGTATGTAATATCCGTACAAATGGGTCTTTTAACAAAAATGGCCTGCCGCAAAGTGAAAAAAAACCTAATTAAATTGTGTACAGGATAATAAAAGGGTGGTTTTTTTGCACCTATGAATTAAAACCTGCGGTGACTAGAAAGAGTTCTGTATCCTATTGTGCGTACAAAGTGGGTCTTTGAACAAAACTGCTGCGCCAAAGTGAAAAAAAGCCTATTTAAATTGTGTACTGATAAAGTGGTGTTTTTTTGCCCCTATGAAATACACCTCGTTACTAGAAAAGTTCTGTATCCTAATTAATAAAAGTGGGTTTTTGAAAAAAAACTGAGCTGCCCCAAAGTGAAAAAAAAACCTAATTAAATTGTGTACGGATAATAAACGTGGTTTTTGCACCTATGAAATACACCTGCAGTGACTAGAAATGTTCTGTATCCTATTTAAACGTAACAAAGTGGTCTTTTGAACAAAACTGAGCTGCGTCAAAGTGAAAAAAACCTAATTAAATTGTGTAGGATAATAAAATGGGGTTTTTTTGCCCCTATGAAATAAAAAAACACCTGCGTGACTAGAAAAGTTCTGTATCTATTGTACGTACAAAGTGGGTCTTTGAACAAAACTGAGCTGCACCAAAGTGGAAAAAAAACCGAATTAAATCGTGTACAGATGATAAAAGGTGAGTTTTGCACCTATCAAATACACCTGCAGTTACTAGAAAAGATCTGTATCCTAATATAGGCTGCACAAAATACAAGCTAATATTTCAGCAAAAACTGGCCAAAAAAAAATGGTAATAAAAAGCCACCTCAATACAGGGTCAAAGCAGAGTCTGGGCTGCACAATATCCACTCTCCTTTCAAAAGCCTGCCTGCCTGTCTGTCTGTGTTCGCCCGCATCCCCCCCCCCCCCACGCAGCTGTACAGCGCCTGATGCTTCTTTAAAACACTCAGCCTAACTAACTAATAACTGAAATTCTCTAATCTACCTATGTTCTAATGTTCACAGTTATAGTTGTCTGTGTGAACAAATAGAACTGTTTCGCTGAGCTGGATTAAGAGAGAGACCTAGTACACGTCCTGCTATTATGAGACACTGACACACACTGATGCTGAACAGGAAGGGCTGTTCTATGTAAAACGAGGTCATGTGATTTTTCCAGCCAATCACAACCCTACACATCCATCTGACGTGCACACCCAGCACACCCTGCTCTATTCTCTAAGCTGATTTGCTGGCCGCCAAAATGACAGGAAGCGTGAAAATGTCGCGATATTAATAGATTATGCGGAGATTTTCACCTAAATTATCGCGTGATCGAAAAATTCCGATCAACATAAAAACCGTGCCGATTTCAACTTTGTCGATAATAATCGCTCAACACTACTGTTTAATAAAAAATACAGAGGCAACTAAAATTAGATGTACTGTGTGTATATATAGTATGTACATATATACACTATATACACTATATACATTTGCACTTTTTGTATATATAGTATGTACATGTGTGTATATACTGTATAATTTTGTGTAGGTACTGCTACAAAAATAGCTTTGACCCATCAAGGTGTGGTTTGCACAAGATTTCTGGAGGTGTCCTGTATAATCTATCACCAAGATGTTAGCAGCAAATCCTGTAAGTTGTAAGGTGGGGCCTTTATGAATAAGACTTGTTTTTCCGTCACATCCTTCAGATGTTTGGTTGCAGAAAGGGAAGCCAAAATAAAACCCTGAACTCCTTGTCATGTTTTTGAAACCATTCCTGAACATTGATTTAAAAGTTGCAGGGTGCATTATCCTGATGGAAAAGGTCATTACTATTAGTAAATACCACTGATATGAAGAGGAGTACTTGGTCCCTTCCCAGAACCCAAGTTTGTCAACCAGAAGATTGCTGAGATCATACCACTGCATCTGCTGGCTTGGCTTTTTTCCCATTCTTGTCATCTCTAACCCAAGTAAGCGATGGACATGCACATGGACATCCAGATGCTGTAAAAGAGAATGTGGTTCATCAGACCACACCACCTTCTTTCACTTCTTCATGGTTCAGTTTTGATACTCATGTATCCAATGTAGGCATTTTCCGAGGTGGACATGGGACAGCATGATCATTCTGACCAGTCTGTGGCTAAACAGCCCTATAAGAAGCTAGATGTGGTGCTTTGTGCATCCTAACTCCTTTCTATCATCACCAACATTTTCAGGAATTGGTGCTACAGAGGGATCAGACCACACAAGCTAGCCATCGCTCCTCATGTGTACTGCTTTTGCCGTCCCTTTCATTGATTCACTTCTTGTCTATTCTTGGTAGATACTAATGAATGCACACAAGGAATGCCCTACAAAACCTGTTGTTTTGGAGATGTTTTGACTGTTGTCTAGTCATTACAGTTCGGCCCTTTAGCTGTATAAGTTGCCTTCTTCTGAAAAAAGAGCTCCAATCTTTTGGTTCTCTTGAAATCTTTTCTACAATTGAAAGCTAGTTAGATGCATGTGCTTTGCTGCTCCTGTTGTTGTCTAATACATCTTCAATGCTAGCATTTAAATATGGATGACTGAAAAAAAATATTAAGAATAGTCCTATTCTTCTTCCCAACAATTTCCATTGATTTGAATTGATTGTTTTAGCACCAGAGACATCACCATGGACAGTTGCCTTTTATGCTTGAATTGTCAGTAATGTTTGGTGCATCTATGGTCCACTCGCTTTTCAACTACTTTATGCTAAATGACTTTTGTCTGAGCATGTTAGTCTATAAAGTGTGGAACAGGTTAATAAATGCCAATGTCTAAAACATGTTAGAATTCCAATGAGTAACATGGGAAATCTATTGTTTAAAGAAAAAACTCATAATCCTTGGTGCCATGAATTTGTTTGAAAGTAATTTCCTCTGGCGTATTATATCTGAATTCTTCACATTTCTTAAAGCCACTACTTGATTAACCATAGCAATATAAGAAAGGGAAGCACATGAGTTCAATCAGGACAAGTTCAAAATAGCATCAGCTAATGAAACTACAGACAGTTCAGGGAATCCCATTTTGGCTTTGAGCATGTGTCATGCCACACATCTCAGAACAAATATGGCGGCCCACTAAATTATATATTCTATTGAGTCTGGAATTATACTTACACAATTAAAAGGCTTATTTAGAGTTTCATATCTGCAAAGTCACCATTCTCATTACACAGTTTTGCACATCTGTACATGCAGTGTTAAAGGGAACCCATCAGGGTTTTTATACGTCCCACTAGAACAATGTAATGTAAGAACTGAGCCTGTGATAATAGGTTATTGAAAGGGGAAAGGAATGAACTTGGGGAATATGGGGGTATATATAGGGGACTAAACTCTCTGAGTATAGGTTATATGATAAAAAAAAGCTAACTCTTGATTAAGGGTTATAATAGGGGGCTAAACCTCGAGAATAGGTTATATGAAAAGGACTGAACTTCTAATAGGTTATATGATAGAGAAAGAACTGACCTTGATTATAGGTTAATATGAGAATGACTAGCTCTGTGATTAAGGGTTACATGATAGAGAGACGATTTGATAGATAGGTTACATGATAGGCAGAACTGAGCTCAGTGAAATAATAGATTATAGATAGAGGAACAACGGCTCTGATATATAGGGTTATAGATAAAGGGGAAACGACTTGTGATATATAGAGATATATGATAGGGGGGAAAAGCGAGCTCTGTGATTTATATGTTAATATAGAGGGAAGAACTAGCTCTGTATAATGGGGTTATATGAAGGGGGAAGAATAAGCTCTGTATAAAAGGGGTTATTCATAGAAAGAGAAACTGAGCTCTGTGATATATGGGGTTAAGAAAAGGAAGAACAAATCTGTGATTATAGGGAAGGTTAAAAAAAAAAAAATGATAAAAGAAACTAAACCTGGATTATGGGGTATATAAAAAATTTAAAAGTGGGGGCCTTTGATAATGGGGTTATATATAGAGAAGAAACTGACTCGTGATATATGGGGAATTTTAAAAAATATGACCAAAAAATGAAGAGAAGCTAGCTCTGTAATGGGTTAATGATGAGGAAACTGACTCTGTTTTGGGTTATATGATAGGGGAGAAATTTGACTCTGATAAAAAGGGGTTATATAAAAAGGGGAGAAGCTAGCTTGTGATATATAGGTTATATGATGAGGAAAAAGCGAGCTCTGGAAAAAAGGTTAAATTAAAAGGGGGAAGAACTGACCTGGATATGGGGGTTATATAGGAAAAACTAAGCTCTTGAAATAAGTTATATATAAAAGAAACACTCTGTATATATAGGGTTATATGATAAGGAGAGAAGCTGAGCTGTGATCATAGGGAAGGTTATATTAGAGAAGCACTCTGTGATGTATTTATATGATAAATTAGAGAACTGAGCTCTGTGATATATGGGGTTTAATGATGGGGAAAGGAAGCTGACTCAGTGAATATAGATTATATACAGGGGAAAACTGACTCTTGAATATGGGGGGTTTTATATGAAAAAACAGCTTTTTATATGGGGTTATATATAAGAGAAACGAGCTCTTGATATATGGGGTTATATAAAGGGGGAGAGAAGCTGAGGCTGTGTATAAGGGTTATATTTTGAGTTTGAAAACTAGTCTGTGATTTTTAAGGGTTAATGATAGAAAGAAAACTACTCGGGATATATGGGGTTATTGTAGGAGTGACGAGCCTGTGATATTGGGGTTTATATGATAAGGAGAGAAGCGAGCCTGATATAAAGAGTTATATAAAATTAAGAAGCTAACCCTGTATATATGGTTATATGAAGGGGAGGAAGCGAGCTCTGTGATAATAGGTTAAATATAAGGAACAAGTACCATGTGAATAAGGATTTATGACAAGGAAGAAGTAGCTCTGTGATATATAGGGAGGTTAATATAAGGAGCTAGCTCTTTTATATGGGGTTAAGATAAGAGAGAACGACTCGAATATGGGGTTCATGATAGGGGAAGAACTGACCTGATATATGGGTTTAATAAAAGGGGAAAAAAGCAAGCCTTGATAAAAGTTATAATAAGAAGAAGCTGACTCTGTGATATATAGGGGGGGGGGGGATTTAAAAATTTTATGATAAAAGAACTGACTCTGTGATATATGGGGGTTAGGGGATAGGGGGAGAAACTGAGCTCAAAGGGTTATAAAAGGGGGGGTTTTTATTTGGGATATAAGGGAGAGAACGAGCCTGTGAAAAAAGGGGTTTTAAAATGGCAAATAAGGGAAAGGAGAAGCTACTCTTTTTTGGGTTTGGGTTTAAAAAAATAGGTTATATGGGAAAAGAGGAGAAATGAGTTTGTAAAAGGGAAAAGGGGAAAAAGGTTTTATTTTTTAGAAAAGGGGAAAGGGGGCTGACTTGTGTTTTGGGGGTTTACAGAAAGAGGAAGACTGAGCTCTAAAATATGGGGTTATATGATAAGAGAGAAGCAAGCTGTGATAAAGGGGTTATATATGGGGGAGAGGAGCGAGCTCTGTGATATAAGGGTTTATGAAAAAAAGGGGGGAACGGGCTCTTGATTAAGGGTCATATGATAGCGAGAGAACTGGCTCTGTGATATATGGGGTTATATATAGGGGGAAAACAGGTCGTGCTATATAGGGTTATTACGGGGGGAGAGAACTGAGCTCTGGATATTTAAGTTATATATAAGGAAAACTGAGCTCTGTGATAATTTATATGATAGGGGAAAGGAACTGAGCCTTTATATAATGGTTAATGATAAGGAAAAGCTGAGCTCTGTGATCTGGGTTATATACAAGGAGAAAAGCTGAGCTCTTAAAAATTTTTTATAGGGGGGTTTTTTTAAAAAAAAAAAAAATTTGGGAAAAAAGGGGGAAAAAGGGGGAGGGAAAAAACTTTGATAATAGGTTAATGAAAGGGAGGAGGAGCTTTTAAATATAAGGGTTAATGAAAAGGGGGAGAGAAGCTCCGTGATATATAAGGGGGGGTTTTAAAGGGATAAAGAGGGGGAAAAGTGAGCTTTCCAAAATAAATTGGGAAAAAATATTGATTTTTGGGTTTAAGGGGGAAAAAGCTGAGCTTGTGATATATAGGGTTTATAGATAAGAGAAAACTGCTCTGTGAAAAAGTTATAAAGAGGGAGAGAAGCTGAGCTCTGTGTTTTAATTTTTGGGGGGTTTTTTTTTATATGAAAGGGAAAAGGAGTTTTTTTTTACTTAAAGGGGGGTCCTTTTAAAAAATTTTTAAAGGGGGGGTTTTAAATTAGGGATAGAAAGGGGAAAAGCTGAGCTCGTGTATATGGGGTATATGATAGAGGGAGAGAACTGAGTCTGTGATATAAGGTTAAATAAGGAAGAAGCTGACCTCTGGCTAATGGGTTTATGCAAGGAGAAAAGCAGCTCTGGATTTTTTGATTTAAATGATAAGAGAGAAGGGCTCTGTGAATCTATGGGTTATATGAAGAGGGGGAAGAACTGGCTCTTTGTTATATTGCTTATATGATAGGGGGAGAGACCTGAGCCTGTGATATATAGGTTTTTAAAACAGAGGAGAGAAGCGAGCTCTGTGTAAAAGGGGTTTAAATATAGGGGAGAAAAGCTGAGCTTGGATATATAGGGTTTTATTGAAAAGGGGAGAGAAGCGAGCTCTTTATTTAGGGAATTAATGAAGGGGGAAAAAGCAGCCTGGATATATAGGTTATATATGGGGAGAGAAGCGACTCTGGATATATGGGGTTAAGAAAAGGGGAGAAAAAGCGAGCTCTGTGATAAGGGGGTTATATGATAAGGGAAAAACGACTCTGTGAATAAGGGTTATATGAAAAGGGGAAAAGCGACTCTGTGATCTTTTAATCTTAAAGTCAAACTGAAATGTGCTTACCACCCCCTCAACATGATTGACATTTGCTCGACACCGGCAAGGAGCGCAATCACAGTATTTGGGCGGAGAGCGGGACTTTTTGGTCACTGAAGAGTTTTGTCACAATTACTCTACTTTTTACTAAAAAATTCTCTCCAAATCATAAAAATCTATATATACGGTTTCTTCCCTTCTTTTAATCCGCCTAGAAAGGGTAGAATAAGAAAACCTGATAGATTCTCTTTTTTTACTCGGAAACCGGGTTTATTTCAAGAAATGATTCTGGGGGCACAGCACCCATTATAAAGAACATTCCCCCTCTAATCAAAGGGCATTAGCAGGGGAACATAATTTTCTGTTTTTTTCCCCGGGGGAACACATGCTCAAAAAACATATCGAAAAGGGGGGTTTTTTTGAAAAAAAATGAAGTACTTTTAGGAATACAATAGCTTGGAGAATAATTATGTAAATGTTCTATGCCCGTGATGTATGCCCTTAATATAGGTCTAGAAATAAACTATTCACATCCGCAGTTGGTTCTTTAGAGATTTGTTTTGGGGGCAACGGAAGGCTGCTGCACGTATTTTTTTTTTCTTTCCAATAAAAAAAAAACCCACTGCAAATACACATCCCAAAGGGGTACAGATACATAAAAAATAACCTTTAATAGTTAAAATTTAAAAATACCAAAAAGCAAAAAATCGCTCCAAAAGGGCGGCCCCGCGCGGGAGCACCCATCTATACCCTAAATACTCCCTAAAATATTAAAAAAAAGACAAGGACATAGCCAAAAAGAAAAGAAAAGAAAAAAGTACCAATATCAAAATGTGACAATAAAAACCCCAAAAAAAACACTAAATAAAGACCACTTATCCTAACAATACACACAATTCCACTATTCCGACGCGTTTCTCCCACATGTAGTGTGGGTTCATCAGGGAGTACATGGTATGTAAATACAAGAAAGTATGTTAAGCTTACGTCCCTATGAGGTAATGGTATGATTCAATAGCCAAAACAGGTACTCAGGATCCTGTGATAGTTGGCAGATGTTGCGCAGGATAATGATTGGCGGTAATGGAAAGTGACACTTTCCATTACCGGCAATCATTATCCATTACCTCTAAGGGACGTAAGCTTAACATACTTTCTTGTATTTACATACCATGTACTCCCTGATGAACCCACACTACATGTGGGAGAAACGCGTCGGAATAGTGGAATTGTGTGTATTGTTAGGATAAGTGGTCTTTACTTTAGTGTATTGTTGGTGTGTTTTCATTGTCACATTTTGATATTGGTCACTTTTTTCTTTTCTTTTCTTTTTGGCTATGTCCCTTGTCTTTTTGTATATATTATAGGTAGTATTATAGGATATAGATAGGGTGTTCCTGCGCGGGGCCGCCCCTTTTGGAGCGATTACTCTGCTTATTTGGTATTTTTAATTGATACTATTAAAGGTTATATTTTACTGTATCTGTACCCTTAGGCATTGTGTATTCTGCTAGTGGTTTTTTCATTAATTGTGGTTTAATGCCGGGTAATTGTATTTGGGGGTTTTCTCTTTGCCCTGTATCTCTATAAGAGATTGTGGTTTTTTGTCATTCCCAAGATAGGAATAGAAAAAGATCAAAAAAAGTGAGTACTAATGCATATTATATTCTCATATAGATTTTTTAAAATTAATTTATAGAATAGGCCACATGTTCATTACTAGGTAGACTAATAGCCTACACTAGGAAACCAGGACAACAATGAGATAAAGGTGATTTAATACTTGCAACTGACATTATTTAATGAAATATTATTAAAATACTTAGAATATGCAAAAAAATTCAGCATTACACAATGTTGGAAAGGCTACAATTAGATGTGTAGTGATCAGTAGTTCACATAATATTCAAAGCTACAAAAATTACATAAAAGGTTGAATGCTGAAAGATATCACTGCACATACCAAGGTTTATTATAAAATAATTATGTTCTATAAAACTTAGCTTAAAGTCATTTAAAAAGTATCTTCAGTAAACACATAAATATGATCATATGATATCATATATGATAAGAGTAACAATGCATAAAGTGCAATGTTATATATGCACAAAGTGACCATGAGCATCACAATCAAAGACTAAACAGCGTAATGCTAGGGAAAACCGACCACAGTAGTATTTGTGATCCCTAACATGGGATTCCCGTATTCACCCTTCCTCAGAGAATATCAAGCTTCCCTTTCGTTACGCTATTTTGGCTTTTTACATATTTTATGTATTTTTTTCATAATGATTGATTCAATAAAGTTTTGGGATATTATTGGAATGAGTCTAATTTGACTGTAGGAGTTATAAGGTACATGTATTTTAACTCATTGGTTAAATCTAGGGTGGTCCTTTATAGTGATAGATGTTGCTATAGAGATTCTAATCTCCAAATAATAAAAAGCAATCGACTTGAGATTAATTAATTTATAGAGAAATGTCACTTCATGTGGCAGGTTTCACCAGACCTTTTTTTCGTGCACCTACTTCACATACATTTTGATTTTAGTTTTACTTTTTACTCTTAATGAGTTGAAAGAGGTTGTCTCACCATGCTGTTTCAGCATGCTGTTTTAGACTTGCACTTCAAGTTAAGGCTGCGGGTGAATCTATAGCAGTGATTCACATATCAGCTCTCCTATTCCTAGCTGTTCCTGTTGAAGTGACATGAGTGCAAACAATTTTTAAACTAGCAGTGCAGAAAGCTACAAATCTGTAAAGGGTTAAAACTTGTCAGTAATTTAAATAAACAAGCTCCTGTTCTACTGATAACACTCAGCAGGGTATGACTCACTATGGTCAGACAGAGCAGCTTGGAGCAATCAGAGCAGAGAAGAGCAGAGAGAGGTGGTTAGTAACTAAGAGAAACTTGTGTACAGTAGTTACAATTTCTCCTAAACAAAGCAAAATCAGGACAGAAATGTATTTAGTAACAGTCTTAATTTACCTTTCCCTACATGTTAAAAGCTAATCATTGTGGTGAGAAACCCCTTTTAAAGGCAGTGTACATTAGTTTTTATTGTTTCTCAGAATCTTAGGTAAATAAATGCAGCAACATTGCAAACAGTTTTCAAGGGGTTGTCCAGTATATACAAAAACTAAAAACAAGCTGCTGCTTAATGTCTTCTTCCAAATGGAACACCATGGCTACAGGCTCCGATTGGCTGCAGCCATCACATGTTTTTGCTTACAATACTGTTCATAAGTGAACAGTAAACTGCTTTGTAAATGAACTGGACAACTATTTTAAGTAAAATCATACTACATACATAAATACATACATACATACCAATATACCAACATACATATAGACTAATGCGCCTCCATTGTATGAATTCAATCAAACCCTGTGTGGTTTGATCCTGCAGGCACACTAACATGCGGGATGTGTTTGGCGTGTGAGTGGCGTGGGCAGGATGTGACTGGCTTGTGCAGGATGTGTCTAGCATGTGAGTGGCATGTGCGGGATGTGTCTGGCATGTGACCGGTGTGTGAGGTGTGACTGGTGTGTGCAGAATGTGTCTAGGATGTGACTGGCATGAGCAAGATGTATCTAGCGTGTGACCGGTGTGTGCGGGATGAGTCTGTTGTGTGATCTATATGTGCGGGATGTGTCTAGCGTGTGACCTATGTGTGCTTGATGTATCTAGCGTATGACCCGTGTGTGCTAGATGTGTCTGGCGTGTGACCCGTGTGCGCAGGAAGTATTTGGCGTGTGCGGGATCTGTCTAGCGTGTGACAGGTGTTTGAGGTGTGACCTGTGTGTGCAGAATGTGTCTAACGTGTGACTGATGTGTGCGGGATGTGTTTAGCATGTGACCGGTGTGTGCGGGATGTGTCTGGTGTTTGAGTGACATGTGCGGGATGTGTCTAGCATGTGACCGGTGTGTGCGGGATGTATGTAGTGTGTGCAGGATGTGTCTAGCGTGTGACTGGTGTGTGTGGGATGTGGCTGGCGTGTGACCGGTGTGCAAGGCATGACCGGTGTGTGTGGGATGTGTATAGCGTGCGACCGGTGTGTGCGGGATGCGTCTGGCGTCTGACCGGTGTGTGCGGGATTCGTCTGGCGTGTTACCGGTGTGTGTGGGATACATCTAGCATGTGACCGATGTGTGCTAGGTGTGACGGTTGTGTGCAGGATGTGTCTAGCATGTGAGTGACATCCACGGGATGTGTCTAGTGTGTGACTTGTGGGTGAGGGATGTGATCTGTGTGCGGGATGTGTCTGGCGTGTGTCTATATGTGTGAGTGGTGTATGTGGAATGTGTACACTATCTTTTCTGTCATTCTTGATGGAACACATCAAGGAGTATGCTAAAACAGTATGGGCAACATGCCATTTTTTGGTGTATTTTTTACCAAAAACTGTTGTAGCCATATTCTATATATGTATGAACAGTCGTACACCGTGAACATAGACTAAAGGAAGTTAAGAAGTGAGTTTTCTCAGGAGATTAGAAAGACAATTAAAGACAACCAAGTTAAAGGAAAAGGCTGCAAGACCATCAGTAATAGAAGGTTCACTGCTCACATTTCACGGTTGATGAATATTGGCAGGTGCATACCCTGGGATGCACAGGGCTTGTAAGTGTCGCTCAATCCATACATTCTTTGATTGCAGTCAGCACCAAGGAAATAGCAAGTTTCCATAAAATCATATCTGTATTCCAATAGTATAAAATACTAAGTAACATCCAATGAACACACCATGATAACAGCAAATGGTTTTTAGGAGTCGCACCCTTCATCAGTGCTATGAAAATAATGTTACCGTCACAGTGAAAAACAACAGGTATGCCAATCATGGTGCTCACTTACATAGTTACATAATTACATAGTTAAAACAATTGAAAAAAGACATATGTCCATCAAGTTCAACCTAGGGTGGGGAAAATGTGGGTGAAGGGAGGGAAATAGGGAGTTTAAGCCTAGTTTCCCCCTAATGATGAAGGCTTTGAAACTCATAAGGCAAAAACCAATCTGCTCTAGGGAAGATTTCATTTCTGATCCCAGAGTTGCCATCAGACTGGATGTAGAATTTTATATGGCTACATACGTATAAATATTCTTTAGTTTCATCTAAGCCTTTCTTGAAACTCTCACCTGTTCCTGCTGTGACCAGCTCCTCAGGCAGGCTATTCCACAGAAATACAGTTCTCACAGTGAAGAACGCTTTTCTCCTCTGGAGATTGAATCCTTTTTTCTCTAGTCGAAGGGAATGTCCCCTTGTCTTTTGAGGGGGCTTTACATGAAAAAAATTTTCCTCATACTTTTTCTACGGACCATTTATATACTTATATAAATTAATTATATCCTCCGGAGCCGTCTTTTCTTAAGACTAAATAAGTTCAATTCTTCTAACCTCTTCTCATAACTAAGATGCTCCATTCCTCTTATTAGTTTGATTGCTCGTCTTTGCACTCTAGCTCCATTACATCTTTTCTTTAAACTGGAGCCCAGAACTGAACAGCATATTCCAAGTGAGGCCGCACCAATGCTTAATACAGCGGTATATCCATGCCTCTTTTAACCCCTTAACGTCAGAGCCAGTTTTGGCCTCTCTGGCAGAGCCCCATTTTAGAAATCTAGAAAGTGTCACTTTATGTGAGAATAACTTTTTGACACTTTTACCTATCCATGTGATTCAAAGATTGTTTTCTTGTGACACATTTTGCTTTAAAGGGGTTTTGCCACCATATAATGTTCACGTGGGAACCTCCAAAATGGATATTTAATCACTTTTCTAAATATATGTAATTAAAAAAAGTGAAAAGTCTGAGAACTACAGCATTGCTCAGTCCCCCTTGGTTACATTAAAGCTTTCCCTAGTCATGACCCAGGAGCTGACAGGCCGCGCTTGCGTGAAACACTTCTTATTTGATGACAGGCAAAATGAATGAGCTTTTAAGGCACCGGGTAGACAGTGCAGTCTGCGGGCTGTCTTGTTGTATTGAGAATCCACTCTTGTACTGTTTATTATTTCACTTAAGTTTTGAGGCGCTCTCTTGGATTCCTCACTCCTCACTCCCCCCTCCCTCTCTTCCCTGCAGCTTCATGACTCAGCATGATTTGTATATATCCTACTCTTGTGCTGACAGGAGCTCGGTAAGTGCCGTCTTGGCAAATCCCCTTTAAGTTAGTAAGAAATTTTGGTCCAAAAAGTATTGTGAACAATTTGAAAATGTACCATTTTCAAACGTAAAAACAGGCAGTTATTCCACTCAAAATAGTTTATAACCAGCATCAACCATATGTCTACTGTAAGTTGGCATCATTTTTTAAATGTGTTTTTTTATGACTTAAGGGGGCTTAGAAATTTGCAATATACATGTTTTTAGCGACCAGTCCAGCTCTGACGTGGCTTTGATTGGCCGGTATGTTAGATAACCCCATAAATAACTCCATCTAAGAAACTGCACCCCTTAAAGTATTCAAAACAGCATTTAGGAAGTTTATTAACCCATTAAGTGTTTCACAGGAATTAAAGCAAAGTGGAGGCGAAATGTAAAAATTTCACTTTTTTTGCAGATTTTAAATTTTTATACATTATTCACAAGAACACGGTAGATGAAACCAGTGAAATGCAATTTAATTGTCATAGGGGTCGCGGGCACCGCTGCGCCCCGCGGCCGCCCCCCTGCCCGCAGGGGTTCCGGCGCGGATGCCGTGGCTGCCCACGACCATTCCCCTGCTGCCCGGGCACCGGCACTTACCATCCACGCTCCGGTGTACGCTGCCCCTGTCTGTTCCGGCCGCCGCGCGCGTACCCGTTTCCTAAGGCGCGCGCGCGACGGCTGGTCTGGATTTAAAGGGCCAGCGCCCCAGTAATTGGTTATTGCTGGGCGCTGGTCCTATTTAAGGAACACGCCCCAAACACACCTTGCCAGTTCGTTGGTGTGTGTTTAGCAAGTCTTGAGAGTGCGCTAGTCCTGTCTGATTATCCGTGTACCATTCCGTCCCGCTACGTTTCCTGACCTTGCCTGCTTGCCACCTGCCCTGACCGTCTGCCTGTCTCTGACCTCGAACCTCTGCCGCCTGCCCTGACCTCCTGCCTGCTCCCGACTATGCCTCCGGATTACATTTCTGTACCACGCATTACCCTGGCCGCCATCGCAAGCAAGTCACGTCAGGGGTAACGACCTGGTAGCCTCACGCCACAGCAAGTCCATCCCGCTTTGCGGCGGGCTCTGGTGAATACCGGGGGCTACTTAGACTCCGTTCCCTGGCGTGGCTTACACCAACGCTTGCGGTGGTCCAGCAAATCTACCAAACTCGTTACATTAATATTGATTCCCCAGATTCTGCCGATATCCCATATGTGGTCCTAGTGCGCTATTTGGTTCAACCACAAGCCCCAGAGTAGGCGGAGCACCTACCGGACTCTGGGATCTAATTTTCATTACGATTTCATTTAGGCGCCATTTCAGGTTTGCGGAGATCCCATATTGGAAACTTCCCCCCTTACGGAATGTATTCAGGGGTGTAGTGTATATATCGACCCCTACAGGTGTTTCACAAATTTTTTTAGCATTAGGCTGTGAAAATGAAGACTTTTTTTTTCCAACAATCTGCAATTTGAGCTGAAAATGTTGAATTTTTACAAAGAATCCTGGAAAAAAAGCTCCCCCAAATTTTGTTACGCAATTTATTCCAAGTTTGGTAATATCCTATATGTGGGTGTAAATTGTTGTTTGGGCAAATTATATGACTTCCAAAAGTCACCCCATTTTGGATTCAACACCCCTCAGGGATCTCATCTAGGGGTGTATTGTGCATTTTGGACACACAGGTGTTCTATAGTTCTTTTTAGCCTTGGGGCGAAAAACACAGTTCTGTCATTGTTTTTTGGGTTCAATTTTACAGCGTTCGCCATGCAGTGTAAATGACTGGATAACTTTAATATGGGAGTCAGTACAATTGCAATGATATAAATTTTATATAGTTTTTTATGTTTTATTACTTTTACACAATAGAAATATGTCTCTAAAAAAAAGTCTATAAAAGAAAATGTGTTATTATGTTGTCCTATTCTTACAGCCATAACTTTTTTATTTCGCTGTGTGCGTAGTTGTTTAGGGGCTTGTTTTTTTGCAGGATGAATTGATGTTTTTATTGGTACCATTATGGGGTGCATATGACACTTTAATCACATTTTATTAAGGTTTTTGTGAGGAGTTTTGAACAAAATACAGCAATTCTGATAGGGGTTTTTATTTTTATTTTTTTCAGTGGTCACCGTACGGTATAAATGGCATGCTAACTTTACTCAGCAGGTCAATATGATTACAGCAATGCCAAATTTGTATTTTTTTTAAGTTTACTGCTTTTATGCAATAAAAACACTTTTATTCAAAAAGGAAAATGTTTTTGCATAGCCATAGTCTGAGAGCCATAACATTTTTACTTTTCTGTGTACAGAGCTTTGTTGGGGCTTATTGGGGCTATCATTTTTGTACAAGAACAAAGGCTTTTTGATCACTTTTAAATCCGTTTTTTGGAAGGCAGGGTGAAGAAAATACTGCAATGCTAGCATTGTTTTTTATTTTTATTTTTAACAGCGTTCACCGTGCAGTATCCGTGACAAGTTAGTTTTACTCTGTGGGTCGATACAATTACGTTGATACCCAATTTGTATAGTTTTTTTTATGTTGCAGCGCTTTTAAAAAAAAAAAAAAGTGTCTTTATTGTGTAAAACAATATTTATGCATTGCTCTCTTCTGATAGCCATAGCTTTTTTTATTATTTTTCCTTATACAGAGCTGTGTAAGGACTTTTTTTTTGCAGGATGAACCAATGTTTTAATTGGTACCACTTTGGCCTTTATATGAGTTTTTAATTGCTTTTTATTCCATTTTATGTTCTGCGGGATGAATGAAAATTGCAATTCTTTGATTTTTTGTTTTTGTTTTTTAACAATGTACATTGTGCAAGTAAATTTATGTGATATATTTATAGGGTAGGTCGTTACGCACGTGGCAATACCTAATATGTGTACTTTATTTATTTTTGTAAAGGGGAAAAGGGAGGTGTACGTGTTTTTATTTTATTTTTCATGTTTGTGTTTTACTTTTTAACACTTTTTTAACTTTTTTTAAACTTTTTTACACTTTTTTCCCTTTTCCCCACAGGGGAATTGTGTGAGAGATCTCGCTATTCCCATAGATAGTCGATCAGTCCAGGTCAGAAACAGTACATCAGGCCACAAATCAGAAGACAGAAGAGGTTAGCAGAAAACAAGCCAGGGGTCACAACACTATCAGGAATGAAGTACCAAATCAGGAGACTAGCCGAGGTCAAGAGCACGAGCCTAGGTCAGGGAAATAGAAGACCACAGTTACAGAATGCAGATGAAAAGAGCAAGCAAGAATCTTTCACAGGCAAAGCAGGAAGGTCTGAGGAGGTTTAAATGGTGTGCCTGGACACTGCCCCTGTAGCTAATTGGTGCAGTCTCTGGGCCCTCCTATTGGCCTTTGTGACACACTGTCTGTCCAGAGTGACTGTAGAACTGTCACTCCTGAACTCACCAGCAGAGCCTCTCCCTGGGTGTGGACACAGGCCAGGTGAATTAACCAAGGCAGAGTGTTGCACCTTACAAGCAGGAGACTGATTAGGTAAGTGAGCCCTGAAAGGGTGTTTTGAATTTGTGCAATGTACAATGAAATCTCAAGTCAATCGAGGCATTCTGGAGCAAAATGCGCTGCCCAGTGTCATAAAGCTTGGTCTCAGTCACAGGTCACGGATCCTCCAACAAAATAATGACCCAAAACACAACTAAAAACACCCAGGAATGGCTAAGAGCAGAGCTTTGAACTATTGTGAAGTGACTTCTCTAAGCTCTGATTTAAGTTCTATTGAACATCTGTGAAAGGAGCTAAAACATGCAGTCTGGAAGGCGCCCTTTACACCTGAGACAGCCAAAGCATTTTTCTTATGAAAAGTGGGCTAAAATAAGTGTGGACAGAAGTCTTGTTGAGATTTACAGAAATCATATGTTTGCAGTATTTGTCTCAAAGGGTTGTCCAACCAAATATTAAGTTAAGGGGACTATCATTTTTGCCCAGGTGAGTTTTATTAGTTAATTTCTTTGTTTTTATTTTTCATTTGAACCACAGTTCAGAAGCAATGTCTGATTTTCATTAGTTGATTTTCAGCAAATTTTAATTTATTATAACTTTTTAGGTTATGTCAATGACTATTGTGAGTTTTTCTTACTTTTGTTACTTCTGTTTTTCTTTTTTCAACAAAAGGGTTCCAACAATTTTGTTCACGTGTGGAAATACAATAAAAGTAGATATTTAAAAGAAAAATGAAAACCGAAAAATCTCTAAATTGCATGCTGATTAGTAATGAGCGATTACGTCGACTATCGTCATCAGGTCAATAGTCGATATCGTCAATTATCATGACGATATCCGATAGTCATAATAGATTATCGCCGATGACCATTAAAGTCTATGGGAGAGCAATAACACCTTCAATCTTACCCCCAAACAGGGCTGGAGAAGCTGGAATTAACATCCACAACAGTAAACTGGATACGTGCTACATCTTAGGCAACACACTTAGGCCGTGTTCACACGGCTTATTCTAGCCGTAATTGCGGGACGAATCCCGCCCGCAATACGGCTTGAATAAGGGCCGGGGTCGGGACGGGGGCGACGCCGGGTAGCTGCCCGCCAGCCCCATAGACAATGCATTATTTACGGTGCGTACGCGCCGTAAATAATGTGCATGTCACTTTCTCCCCGTCCGGCGGATTCGCCGAGCTGGGATTAGCGACAGAATCCACAGTTCTCTATGAGAACTGTGGATTACCGTAATGACAGGGACGGATTGGAGCCGCACTGAAGCGCAAATCCGGCGCGCAGTACAGCTCCAATCCGCGCCAAAATAAGCCGTGTGAACATGGCCTTAGGTTATAAAAGCCACAGAAAAAAAGTCACAGACCATTCACTATCCCTGTCTTGTACCACAGCATGACCCTTAAACCTGATTGACCCACAGAATAAAAAGTGCCAGAAGGCAGTATTATTTGAACCATCATTTTACTTGAACTGGACATTGATTATCCATGTCATGGGCCACAGCATGAGCCCCGAACCTGTATGACCCCCAGATTAAAAAGTGCCGGAAAAAGGATTCTTTCAACCACCATTTTAGTTTAACTGGACATTGACTATACCTGTCCTGTTCCCCAGTATGACCATTAAACCTGTTTGACCCACAGATTAAAAAGTGCCGGAAAAAGGAGTCTTTCAACCACTACTTTAGTTTCACTGGACATGTACTATCCCTGTCCTGGGCCACAGCATGAGCCCCAAACCTGCATGACCCACAAATTTAAAAAGAGCCGGAAAAAGGAGTCTTTCAACCACCATTTTAGTTGAACTGGACATTGACTATGCCTGTCCTCGACCACAGTATGACCATTAAACCTGTCTGACCCACAGATTAAAAAGTGCCGGAAAAAGAAGTTTTTCAACCACCATTTTAGTTGAACTGGACATTTCCTATACCTGTCCTCGACCGCAGCATGACCCGTAAACCTGCATGACCCACAGATTAAAAAGTGTCTGAAAAAGGAGTCTTTGAACCACCATTTTAGTTGAACTGGACATTGACTATATCTGTCCTGGACCGCAGTATGACCATTAAACCTGTCTGACCCACAGATTAAAAAGTGCCTGAAAAAGGAGTCTTTCAACCACCATTTCAGTTGAACTGGACATTGACTATACCTGTCCTGGGTAACCTACATTTGTTCAAGTCTTCCTGTACATCCCTTGTACAATTCAGAGTAATATTTGTATCAGCTATTTTGTACATGCAAGTTTTTTAGTAGTTTAATTCTAGAAAACACATTTTTAAAATAGGATGGAATCCCACCACGTCTTTGTTTCTCTTTTTTAATTGTATTAAATGGGTTGTCTCACTACAGGGATTGCTAGCTATGTTAAAGATCTTGCAAAAACAAGTTATTTTGCAATATGTGTCCATTAACAGTGTCCTGCCTATTCCTATTTTTGACAGCACCATCACCCTTGAGCCACTCTTGACAATTGTGAAGAACAAATGTCTGTTAGAAACCAAAAATTTTTTACAATAGGACCTGTTTTGTAGCTGCCCTTTCACAGCAACCCTGCCCCCCAAAAAATTCAAAACATGACCCTTGAGCCACTCTTGACAATTGTGAAGAACAAATGTCTGGTAGAAACCACATTTTTTTTAAAAATAGGACCTGTAGTATTGCTGCATTTCAGAGCAGCATGACCCAAAAAATTATAAAAATTACTTCTCAGCCACTGTTAAAAATTGTGAGGGAGAAATGTCACTTAGAAGCCACATTTCTGTTCCAAAAGACCCTGATTATAGCTGTATCTCACAATGACCCCAAAACCATTGACTATGCGAAAAATTCTAAAGATGAGGTGAGTAAATGGAATACGGTTTTGTCATGAAACCTTGGTGTCTTTTACAGTCTCCTCACTGCAAAACCAGCAAATTGGGAACTGAGAATAAAAATTGCAGTAAGAAATGATCATTTTTAAAAAAAAAGTTTTCAAGAGGACCATTTCTTTTGGAATAGGAATGTGAAGTAGACCGGCAACTAATCGGTGACCTCGGCAATTGGGGGCACAACATCATCAGAGATCCATGCTTGAATCATCTTGATGAAAGTCAAACGATCCACATTATCTGTGGAAAGCCGGATGCGTTTGTCTGTAATGACTCCTCCAGCTGTGCTGAAGGTCCGCTCAGATATGACGCCGGCTCCTGGGCAGGACAACACATCTATGGCGTGGCGAGCGAGCTCACGCCATTCATCCATTTTGGATACCCAGAAGTCGATTGGGTCCGGAACACATCCAAAAACACCGGTGTTGAGACGCAGATAGTCGTGCACCATGATCTTAAGCTGTTCTCTGTGTGTTGTATGTGTGCCCTGCATTACATGCGTTGGTCAGGTGGTAAATAAAGATTGCCAGAGGTCACCCATGAGGCTTCTGCCACATTGCCTACTGCTGCCGCTACGGCTACTTGGCACTCTACTGCTGTCACGTTGCTGACGTTGTTCCAACGTGACATTTGAAGAACGTGAAGCAGACGAAACAGATGTCTCCAGTTGATAAATCAGCACGGTCTCCAATTCCTGCATTTTACTCTCTATTTGGTGGGGGGAAAGGAAAGTGCAGAGTTTTTCTTTGTACCGGGGATCGAGGAGGGTGGCCACCCAGTAACTGTTGTTCCGTTTGATGGCCTAATGGGAGGATCATGTTGGAGGAAATAGAGCATCCAAGCACTCATGTGAGAGATGGAGCCTTGATTTCCCAAGCCTCTGGGTCGAGGGTTACTAGCAAACTGATCTTCCTCATCTTTCTCCTCCACATCAAATTCGCGCCAACATTTTTCCAAGGCAGGGACGTCCGAGGCGTCGGTGTCCAGGAATACCTACTCCTCCTCCTCCGCTTCCTCCGGGTCAGCTTCAACACAGCCCTGACTTGCCTCAGATGATGCAACCTGAGAGCTGAGGCGCCGCCTTGCACTAGCCCTGGACCCTGAACCACTGCCTAATGAAGACCGATAAAATTGTGAAACTGTCGGGGCTTGTGGATCTCTGTCCGTCTCCTCCTCCGTCGCTGGTGGGACCTGATGTTTCAGAGTGTCCAACGATCGTTCCAGAACTAAGATCACCACAATGGTCATGCTGACAAGGGCATTGTCCACACTGACCATTTTGGTGGCTTCTTCAAAACTGGCAAGGATGGTGCAGAGCTCTTTCACCTGCCTCCACTCTCGGTGGCTCACACCCCGAGGTCCGCACCGCTGCTTGTCAGGCCATGTGTCACTTCGCACTGCGTAATGGCATTGCGCTGCTGCCACAATCGCTGGAGTATGTGGAGGGTGGAATTCCAGCATGTTGCCACGTCAACAATGAGACGGTTGACGGGGAGGCCGAGCAGACGCTGCAATGCAGCCAGGCAGGACGAAGCAGGGTGCGAACGGCGGAAGTGCGAACTCAGACCTCGAGCCTTCCTCAGCAGGCAGTCCAGACCCGGGTAGCGCTTTAGAAATTTCTGGACGACAAGATTCATGACATGTGCCAGGCAAGGGATGTGCTCCAGCCTACCGATCTTAAGGGCGGCCAGCAGATTTCGACCGTTATTACACACCACCTTGCATGGCACAAGGTTCTTGTCACCCAGCCAGCGCTTGGTCTCGTTGCGGAGAGCCGTCCACAGCTCCTGACCTGTGTGTGGACGGTCTCCAAGACAGATTAATTTCAACACGGCCTGGTTTCTCTGGGCACGTGATACCACCAGAGGACCTTGGGGGAAAGAACCCTGCACCATCCCTGCGGTTTTGAAGAGCGTGCGCCGAGCCTGAGAGCCACCGTCACCACCAGAGACATCCATGGAGCTCACCCAGTGAGCTGTCAAGGAGATATAGCAGCCTTGGCTGTGCTTAATAGTTAATGTGTCGGTGGTCAGATGGACTTTTCCGGACACAGATGCAGACAATGCGCTTTAAATTTTAGATGACACGTGGCTGGCCAGGGCAGGGATGGCTTTTCTGGCAATGAAATGCCTCCTCGGCATCTGGTATTGGGGGCAGGCAAGGGCCAAGACGTGGTGGAACCCATCTGTGTCCACCAGACGAAAGGCAACATTTCCAAGGCCAAAAGCCTGGCAATGCCGACATTCAGGCTTTTGGCTTTGGGATGGTTTGGGTTAAAGTGTTTCTTCTGCTCCCAAACCTGGTAGACAGAAGGCTGGCTGCTAGACTGGCCGCTGTACGGTGTGAAGGTCGTCAAACTGGTGGAAGGAGAAGGGGTAGGATGGGTCTCTGGTGGTGCTGGTGGTACTCGGGCGACGGTGGAGGCTGAAGCAGAGGCTGATCCCTGATCATGACTCTGAGAGACATGGGCAGCTGAGGAACGCTTGGTGGTAGAGGAGGAGGAGGCGGAGACAGAGAGCGTGACAGTGGTTGGAAGCCAGGCATCAGTGTGGCCTTTTTTGGCAAAGAGTTCCCTCCATTTCAACTCATGCATTCGCTGCATGTGACTAGACATGTTGGTGGTTATTAAACACCTAAGATTCTTGCCTCTATTGAAGCGCTTACGGCAAAGGCGGCAGATGACATCCCTGGGTGAATTAGAGGCTTGCTCGAAAAAGGCCCAGGCTTGAGAGGTCCTGGACCTTTTCGACGGCGATAAGCGAGGAGCGGTGTTTCCGCTGATCGTGGCTGGCGGAATCATCTCAGCAGACTTCTGCGACCGCCCTCTCCCTTTTTGAGGCGGGACCCGTACTGACCCTACCCCATCGCCTGCCTCCTCGTCCAGTGATGACGCGCTCGCAAGCAAATTCTGCTGAAAAGATTACGTTGGATCTGCAATGTCGTCATCATCATCATCAACACAGGTGACTTCGTCGTCCTGACATTCTGCATCCAGGAGCTGCGGGCTACAAGCAACAAGCACTGCAAGGCGTTGCCGATCGCCCGGGATTTTTGCCGATTGACCGGCTTCCTTCTCCTCCTCTGCTGGCATCAGTAGCTGGACATCAACCGCATTTAGTCATCAAAGAGGTCTTCAGAAAATGGATTATCCACAGTGGTGAGTACACGAGTTGACATTTGGGCTGCCTTCACTTCATGTCGGACGGATGCTGACGATGCCGATGACGACATTTGTGGCCGTGACTGGGAGGAAGAGGAGGTAAGACTGCTGGATGCAGGTTGCATTAACCACTGAAGAACAGATTGGCGACGCTGTTCGTTACTGAGATTCACAGGGCCCTGACCCAGTGATGACAGGCCTGACGGTCCTGCAACCGACCATCCGCTGGCTTGCGTGTTGTCGCCAGCACTGGAAGGAGCACCTTCTCTCGTACCTCTACCCTCTACACCCATCTTTGCTCGCTTGTCACCTGCATTTCGCTCCATGTTCAGAAAGATAAAATTTTAAGAAGGTATGGAAGAGTTTTTGAAAGTCTCTTATTAAAAAACGGCAAATCACAGCTATTCTTAAATTTCCTACAGCCAACTAGGATTAGAAACTGAAATGTTTCTGGCGAATACCTGTGAAATGCGATCTGGTGGAAGAACCGTAAGACAAAATCAACAGTGTTCTTCCTTCAGTCCAAGGGATTTACAACTGCCCAGTAGGACTAGGAATTGATAGTTTTCAACAAAATATCATACAAGTGCGCTATCTGCGCCAAACTGAGATTCAACGAGCGCAATAAAACTATTCAGAAGTTACACGGATGAGAAATAGCGTTTTTTGCAGCAATGACAAACGAGAACAGTTGCTAGAAAATTTTTCTATCAGAATTGTCGTACAACGTGGCTATTTGAAAAAAACTAGGGCCACACCACGTGCAATACAGCTATTTAAAAGTTATACGGATAACAAACGGTGGTTTTTGCACCAATGAAATACACCAACAGTAACTACGAAATTTCTGTATCCAAATTTAAGTACAAGGTGGCTATTTGAAAAAAACTGGGGCGAACCAAAGTGCAATACAGCTATTTAAATGTTATACGGATAAGAAAAGAAGGTTTTTGCACCAATGAAATATACCTGCAATTACTAGGAAATTACTGTATCCTAATATAAGTACAAGATGGGTCTTTGAACAAAACTGGGCTGCGCCAAAGTGAAAAAAAAACTAATTAAATTGTGTACGGATAATAAAAGGTGGGTTTTGCACCTATGAAATACAACAGCAATTAATAGCAAATTTCTGTATCGTAATATAAGTACAAGTTGGGTCTTTGAACAAAACTGGGCTGCGCCAAAGTGAAAAAAACCTAATTAAATTGTGTACGGATAATAAAAGGTGGGTTTTGCACCTATAAAATACAACAGCAATTACTAGCAAATTTCTGTATCCTAATGTAAGTACAAGGTGGGTCTTTGAACCAAAATGGCCTGCGCCAAAGTGAAAAAACCTAACCAAATTGTGTACGGATAATAAAAGGTGGGTTTTGCACCTATAAAATACAACAGCAATTACTAGCAAATTTCTGTATCCTAATGTAAGTACAAGGTGGGTCTTTGAACCAAAATGGGCTGCGCCAAAGTGAAAAAAACCTAATTAAATTGTGTACGGATAATAAAAGGTGGGTTTTGCACCTATGAAATACAACAGCAATTACTAGCAAATTTCTGTATCATAATATAAGTACAAGATGGGTCTTTGAACAAAAATGGCCTGCGCCAAAGTGAAAAACACCTAATTAAATTGTGTACGGATAATAAAAGGTGGGTTTTGCACCTATAAAATACAACAGCAATTACTAGCAAATTTCTGTATCGTAATATAAGTACAAGATGGGTCTTTGAACAAAACTGGGCTGCGCCAAAGTGAAAACAACCTAATTAAATTGTGTACGGATAATAAAAGGTGGGTTTTGCACCAATGAAATACACCTGCAGTGACTAGAAAAGTTCTGTATCCTAATGTAAGTACAAGTTGGGTCTTTGAACAAAACTGGGCTGCACAAAACTGAAAAAAAACCTAATTAAATCGTGTACGGATAATAAAAGGTGGGTTTTGCACCTATGACATACACATGCAGTGACTAGAAAAGTTCTGTATCCTAATGTAAGTACAAGTTGGGTCCTTGAACAAAACTGGGCTGCACAAAACTGAAAAAAATAACTAATTAAATCGTGTACGGATAATAAAAGGTGTTTTTTGCACCTATGACATACACCTGCAGTGACTAGAAAAGTTCTGTATCCGAATGTAAGTACAAGGTGGGTCTTTGAACAAAACTGGGCTGCACAAAATACAAGGTACTATTTCACCAAAAACTGGCCAAAAACTGGTAAAAAAAAAAGACATTTCAATGCAGGTTCAAAGCAGTCTGGGCTGCACAATATACACTCTCCTTTCAAAAGCCCGCCTGCCTGTCTGTATATGTTCGCCCGCACCCCCGCACCCTCTCTCCCACCCCCCGCGGCTGTACAGCGCCAGATGCTTCTTTAAAAGTCTCAGCCTAACTAAACTAATAACTGAAATTCTCTAATCTACCTATGTTCTAATGTTCACAGCTAAAAGCATAGTTGTCTGTGTGAACAAAGAGAACTGTGTCACTGTGCTGTATTGAGGAGAAAGCTAACACACGTCCTGCTCTTATGAGACACAGACACACACTGATGCTGAACAGGAAGGGCTGTTCTATGTAAAACGAGGTCATGTGATTTTTCCAGTAAATGACAACCATACACATCACAGTCATGACGTCGCACACCCAGCACACCCTGTTCTATGCTCTAAGCTGATTTGCTGGTCGCCAAAATGACAGGAAGCGCCAAAAATGGCGCGATAGTAATAGATTATGCGCAGATTCTCACCTAAATTATCGCGTGATCGGAAAATTCCGATCAACCTAAAAACCATGCCGATTTCAACTTATTATAATCGCTCAACACTAATGCTGATCAATGTCAGCATTCTGACCAACAAAATAAATGAAATAGAATTATTTATTGCTGAAGAAATATATGACATAGTGGGGATAAATGAGACATGGCTGCATGAGATCTATCACTGGGTGGTTAACTTACAGGGTTACAGTTTATTTAGAACAAATCATAAAAAAACAGAAGGGGTAGATGTATTTCTTTATGTAAAATCCTGTCTGGAGCCAACATTATGGGAAGATATAAATACAGGAAATAAACAAGTGGAGTCATTATGGGTAAATATACATGGGGGTAGTAACAATAATAAAATTCTACTAGGGGTCTGCTATAGGCCACCAAATCTAACAGAACCCATAGAAGATGTATTCCTCAGGTAAATAGATGAGGCGGCTAATCAGAATGAGGTTGTTATTATGGGTGTCAATAACTAAAGATAATTACCTTCCCAAATGGTGCAGGAGCCGACTAAAGGGAAGGCCCTTCCAGACTCAACATTGACTAATAGACCTGAAAGAGTAACAAAGGTTCAGGTTAGGGAGCACCTAGGAAATAGTGACCAAAATATAATAAATTTCCATTTATATTTCAAAAGAGTATTTTATTGAGGAGCCACAAAAACACTGAATTTCAGGTAGGCTAACTTTCATCTGCTTAGAGAGGCCCTAAACTGCCTTGACTGGGACAGGGTGTTTAAAAATAACAGAATAGATAATAAATGGGAGGTCTTTAAAGCATCTTAAGCTCCCACTATGAGAGGTACATATCTTATGGAAATAAAATCATTAGAAACAGTAAAAAATCCAATGTGCATCAACAGAGATGTAAAGGAGGCAATAAATAACAAAAATAAAGCGTTTCAGCTACTTAAACAGAAGGGCAGTGAAGAAGCACAAAAAACGATAAGGAAAAAAAATAAAATTTGAAAAATAATGATAAAGGCAGCAAAGCTGGAGACAGACATATTTCCATAGAAAGTAAAACTAACCCCAAAATATTTTTTTTTAGAAATAGTAAAGATTAAAATGTTGACCCTTTAAAAAGTAGTGAGGGAGATGTTGTGGAGAGTGATGAGGAGAAAAAAAACCTATTAAACAATTTTTTCTTCACTGTATTTATGGAGGAGGATGACCTTCCTGTTGATGAGCAGTGGGATGAGGTAAACTCCAACTTAAATGTTTCTTGTCTAACCCAGGAAGAAGTGCAGCTCTGTCTTAAAAAAAATTAAAATAGACAGATCAACAGGTCCTGATAGTTTACATCCCCGTGTTCTACGGGAATTAAGTAATGTGATAGACAGGACCCTATTCTTAATATTTATGGACTGTATAATAACAGGGTATGTCCCAAAGGACTGGCGCATAGCACATGTGGTGCTAGCATTTAAAAAGGGGTCAAAAAGTGATCCTGGAAACTATAGATCGGTAAATGTAACCTCTGTTGTAGGTAAAATGTTTGAAGGTTTTCTAAGAGATGCTTTACTAGAGTATCTCACTGAAAATAAATGTATAACGCCGTTCCAGCATGGGTTTATGAAAGATCATTCATGTCAAACTATTCTCATCAGCTTCTATGAGGAGGTTAGTTCTAGACTGGATCATGGTGAGGCACTGGATGTCATATATCTAGATTTTTCTAAAGTTTTCGATACTATGCCACGTAAGAGGTTGGTAAGTAAAATGAGAATGCTTGGACTGGGGAAAACTACTTTCAAGTGGGAAAGTAACTGACTCAGTGATAGAAAATAAAGGTACATACTCAGACTGGATCCCTGTTAATAGTGGGGTACCACAGGGTTCAGTATTGGGCCCTATCCTGTTTAATATTTTCATTAATGATCTTACACATGGATTGCACAGTAGAATATCAATCTTTGCAGACGATACTAAGCTCTGTAAAGTAATCAACACAATAGTGGATAATGTGTTATTACAAAGGGATCTGGATAATTGGAGGCCTCTGCAGAGAAACAGCAGATGAGGTTTAACACAAATAAATGCAAGGTTATGGATATGGGAAGGAAAAATCCATTCCGTGATTACTTGTTAAACTGAAAAACGCTGTGGAAAAAGTGACATGGAGAAGGATTTGGGAATCCTAGTGGCCAGTAAATTTAATTGTAGCAGCCAGTGTCAGGCAGCAGTTGCCAAGGCAAACAGGATTATGGGGTGTATTAAAAGGGGCATTTAGTTTAGAGAAAAGTTGGCTTTGGGGGGACAAAATAAATATGTTTAAACATATTAAAGGTCAATATTGAGATCTCTACCAAGATTTATTTATACCCAGAACTGTATCCAGAACAAGGGGGCATCCTCTACGTCTAGAGGAAAGAAAGTTACTATATAGAAACTTTCTTTACTGTAAGAGCAGATAGACTGCGGAACTCTCTGACAGAGGTACTGGTCATGTTAAATTCACTGACAGAGTTCAAAAAGAGTCTGGATGCATTTCTAGAGTATAATAATATAACAAGTTATAGTGACTAGGACTCTGGAGAAGGGTCATTGATCCAGGGATTTATTCTGATTGCCAGACTGAAGTTGGGAAGGAATCTGTTCCCTAAAATGAGGACAATTTGCCTTTTTCTGGATCAACACTTTAGCACAATAGGCTGAACTGAATGGATGTCTGTCTTTTTTTGGCCTTACAAACTATGTAACTATGTAATAATATTAAATACATTTAATAATAATGAAATTAATAAAATAATATGAAAATCATATTATGCATACATTACATAATGTAATAACCTAAATAATTAAAGGAATGTTTAAATCTTGAAATATGTGTTCTAACACCAGCTCATAGCTCACTAACAACCAACCTCTATGAAAGGTAGATGATCATGCTTGCGCTGCTCTCCCTGCTTATTTCTATGGGAGTTCCAAATATAGCTGAGCAAGTATGGAGTGCAGAATTTGGAACTGCCATGGAAACAAATGGGACAAGAGTGTGATAATTTCCTCGTTCCCTAAGGTTGGCTTGTAGCAAGCTATGAGCTGGCCTCATAGCTTAAATTACAAGTTGGAAAGACTCATAGCCTAAATTACAAGTTAGAAACACTCCTTTGATTTAACAGGTATCCTCAAATTATACCAGAGGAAAAAGTATAATTTCTTTTCCATAAAACAATGACCCATACAGCCACATACAGACTGTTACATTAAGTAGGTCACACAAGTAAAACAAACGACGAGCAGCCACTCATATCTACTGTTCATGTTGGGAGCACTGCTTAGCACTACAATTGTACACAGATAAGGTTTCTATTGGGTTGTAAAGTAGGAAGGTATACAAATGTATATTTGGGGTCAGCAGCCCATCAGTGTTCAGACAGGAGGAGTGCCTGTAGCTTTACAGAGTTAAAATGAAGATCCTGTCAGCTCTAAAGTTAGTTCAGTTCTGAGTTCTGTTTCAAGTAGTTCTTAGGTGGTGTCCCAGCTAGAAAAAGGGAGATCCCTACCTATCATCCGATTATAAGTAGGGCAGGCTGGGGAAGAGCAACAGCATAACCTATAGCAATCCTACTAGATAGAAGCCTCAGAGAGAGTGTAAGAACACAAGGGATAAGGAGAGGTGTGAGAACAGAGAGCACGTCAAGTAGTATGGGGAACTGCCCTAAAAGTGTGGAACCATGGGACGTAGGCCTGAACAGTTAATCCTAGGTGGTGTGCAGGAGGGTATCACAAGGGCTGTCAGGGCATGATCTAGTCCCAGAGATTGTAGATGCTGGAGGGAGGCTACTCGTGAGGATTCTGGGGAGGAAATTGTCTGGAGAACAATTTACAGCATGAGGCTATTGTACTGTGCTGAAATAACCTGTTCTTTGTGGCAAGAAAGAATGTGTAACCTCGATAACAATTAGTGCTGTGACTAAAAGCCACAGGATTTCCTGGAACAAATGTTGTCTCATTCTTATTTCAGGCGGCGGTGCACACAACTACACTATTATACCCACCATCTGTGTCAACCAGCCACACCCTGTACATCTTACAGGGTACCAGTCATATGCTTACATGTGATGCAGCATGCTGGCTTACAATTGGTCATGTCTATACCTTTCCATCATGCGGGCTGCCCAGGACCTTCTAGGTGTACCACACAAAATACTGGCTCCCTATATGCCCCCAACATCAGAAAGTCAGACTGCATCCTGCAGTGATAAACAGGGGGTATCAGTTGATATTTTGGCCAAATCATGCAAGATTGGAACTCACTCCAAGGGTTCTCATTGTTTTTCAAGTCCTCAAATTAACATTACAAAGAAATCATACAAAATAAAATCAAATTTATTTAATATTAAAGGAAAAAAAAGCAATACATAAACAGGTTAAAACTATTTCCCAGCAGGATGCAGATAAGCTATAATGCTATTTGGAGGAGGTTCCACGGGTGGTAAATACTTGTGAGTAGCCACTGCATGACATTTAATGATGGTGTGGCTGTTTAGTATAACAATTTCAAACAGATTGACATTCTATCAGCGAACATGACCATTTTCTATTATATTTTTTTATTTTAGTTGCATTTATGCAATAAAAAATGCAAGTCAATGTCAGCAAAGCCTTACTATGACTGTTTATTTGCATTTGATACAGTATTAAAACTTTTAGTCAGTTTCGGTCAACTTTACCCCCTGTATTATAGCTATGGATTTCAGTCACTGTCCATTGCGTGATAGAACAGATGAAGGCGAGGGTATTTTAGTGACAGTCACGTGCCACTTCTGACCCCTAGTGCCAGTTAACAAGTAACTGAATGTTATGAAACATAATAATAACTTACAATGCGACCTATTATTTCCAAATGGTTATGATTTAATATTCAGAGTGTTGAGGAATCTAGCTTTATCTGTTTTCATGGAAAAGTGAACATGTGTCAGCAATAAGCTGAGGGAAGCTCAACGGTATAATGTGTCTGGGTAGTAAGATGTTTACTAATTCATAGCATTCTATATGTTCAGTTTCAGAGCCACTTACAGGCCGGAATGGTTTCCATCCACACTTCACGGAAAAAAGATTGACTGTATTTTGATAATTTTCTCCTATTCTTTTGAAGAAAACATCTCTGCACATGGAGATGTATAAAGATAATTTTAATTCTTACCGTGGGGAAAATAAGTTTTTGATATACTTGGGATTTTGCAAGTTTTCCCAACCTGCAAACAATGAAAAGGTCTGTAATTTTTATCGTAAATACATTTCAACTGTGATAGACAGAATCTAAAAAAACCCCCAAAAAAACAGAAAATCAAACTGTGCGACTTTTAAATAATTAATTAGAGTTTTTCTGCATGAAATAAGTATTTGATCGCTTACCAACCAGCAAGAATTCGGGCTCTCACAGACCTATTCGTTTTTTCCTACTCTGCATCATCACCTAAATTAATTGTACCTGTTTGAACTCATTACTTGTATGAAAGAAACCTGTCCACACAATCAATCACACTCCAACCTCTCCCCCACAGCCAAGACTAAAGAGCTAAGGACACCAGGGACAAAATTGTAGACCTGCACAAAGCTGGGATGGGCTATAGGACAATAGACAAGAAACTGTTGGCAACATCTGTCGGCACAATTATTAGAAAGTGGAAGAAATACAAGATGACCGTCAATCTTCCTCGGCCTAGGGCTCAATGCAAGATCTTGCCTCGTGGGGTAAGGATGATTCAGAGAGAGGTCAAGGATCAGCCCAGAACTACACGGGAGGACCTGGTCAATGACCTAAATAGAGCTGGGACAACAGTCTTAAAGATTCCCATTAGTAACACACTACACCGTCATGGATTAAAATCCTACACGGCATGTAAGGTCCCCCTGCTCAGGTCAGCATATGTCCAGGTCAATTTTGCCAATGACCATCTAGATGATCCAGAGGAAGCATGGAAGAAGGTCGTGTGGTCAGATGAGACCAAGATAGAACTTTGCGGTATCAACTACATTTGCCATGTTTGGTGGAAGAAGAAGGACAAGTACAACCTCAAGAACACCCTTCAAACCATGAAGCATAGGGGTGGAAAAATCATACTTCGGGGGTGCAATTCTGCAAAGAGAACAGGACAACTGCACCGTATGAAGGGAGGATGGATCAGGGGCATGTATTGTGAGATTTTGACCAACAACCTCCTTCCCTCAGTAATAGCATTGAAGATGGATCATAACTGGGCCTTCCAGCAGGACAATGACCTGAAACACACAGCCAGGGCAACTAATGAGTGGCTTTGTAAGAAGCATTTCAGGGTCCTGGAGTGCTCTAACCAGTCTCCAGACGTGAAACCAATCAAAAATCTCCACCACCATTTCCTGCACTGTAAGTTAATTAGTCCTTACAGGACCTTTGGTATGGGACTATTATCAAAGGTCCTGTGTGTCTTATTACACTTCACAATACCTCAGAGGAAGAGGAGCCCCGTTTGTCATAACAGGGGGAAGAATGCGGATCTGGAAGTACAGGAGCATGGAGGTCAGTGAGAGGCCTTAGCCGCAGTGTCTATGTGAAATATGTGTAGCAGTCTATATATGAGAGAGGAGTGGGGCATGTGAGTCACATAAATCATAAATGTGCAGATTTGGAGAGATTGGCTGTAAGACCAACATCAGCCTTTCAGTCAGTATTCCTCCTGTAACTAGGGTTCACATAACTACAGGGGAAATCAGTAATAGTAAAAACAAGCATAAGAGTTAGGATGCTTTCACACAGCCGAGTTTTGGTGCAGTTTTAACTGGGCTCCAAATAAACTGTCTTTATTACCAGCAAGTTTCTTTCACTTATCTAAACTGTTTGGAAAGTGTGTAATCAATGAGTGTTTTTGTAATCCATAGGACTTCAAACACAGTCATTGATTACTTACTTAAAACACCTTTCTGAACAATTTAGACAACTGAAAGAAGCTTGCTGGTAATAAAGCCAGTTTAATTGGAGCTCAGTTAAAAGTGCACCAAAACTGCGCTGTCTGAAATCACCCTTAAGAAACTTTATGTGAATGAGGCCTTAAAGGGTTTTTGCCATGATCTTATTTCATACCTCCTGCATCCAGCTCTGTGTGCTCAGAAGGGGGCGTGTGCGATTTTGAATTGCATATAATGTAACCCAGCAGGATGACATCACCAGACCTTTCCTCTCTGTAGTCAAAGAAAGGTCTGTTTATGTATAGAATTGTAAGTAGCTACACTGTAGCTTAGAGGAAATATTTTTGCTTTACAGCACAAGGGTCCTTGTTTTATTTGCACTGTTTGACTTATTACTAACTAGTCCAAAGGACAGGAGTAGAATGACAGCACCCGGGGTTTGAAAACTCAGTATCTACCTGAGAAGAGAGGTGATGTCTGAGCATGTGCGACCAGGACTGAGGAGCTCACAACTCCTGGAGATGAGCTGTAAACAGCTGCTCCTGCTTCACCACTTGTCACTGGCTGCATTCAACACCAACAGTGTACAGTACATCAAGGTGCAGTACCAATCTGGGGAGCGAGGGTGTGCTCATTGGCTTCTGTGCATTCAAATAAATACTGTAAATACTAAATACTGTACTATCAATCTATATATTTATTCAGTTGGTCTTCTGGGACAAGAATTCTGGATGCATTTTGTATTACAGTCACCGTTCTGGGATGGGCTATATACTAGTCTAGTATATAGAAGAAACTGAGATCAGCACTGTGACATGAAGAGTTGAGCGCAGTCGGATCTTCTAAAACATCTTTCTTTTTATTGGAAATTCCATTAAAATTCACAGCAACATCTGCCCACCCCACATTGTGGTCTCCTGTCTTGTGTGCATTCAGCGGATGTTGCTGTGAATTTTAATGGAATTTCCAATAAAAAGAAGGATGTTTTAGAAGATCCGACTGCGCTCAACTCTTCATGTCACAGTGCTGATCTCAGTTTCTTCATTGTACATTGAATGGACGGATAGCATCCAAGATCGTGCACGGACTTGTTAAGAGGTCAGGCGTTCCATGCTGCATCAGTTGAGCTGTCCACCATCTTTTGCATTTGTTGATTAAGTCTATACCTCTGTTAGTTCATAACAGAAAAGCTGCAACCATGTGGTTGGAGGACCCCATGACATGCCAAGGTATTTATATACAGTATATGGTCCAATAGAGGAGGACTTAACATAATTGTTTATACTATAGAGGACACTATGGCCTACAGTCACCAGCACCAGGAGTGGACTTAGTGGAGGGCTTCTAGTTACTTGAAAACCTCCTCTCCTGCAATCACAGCTACTGGCAGTGGGCTCATTGGATTCTATTTTAAACTTTGTTAGTTTTTTCTAGATGGTGACACCTGTTGAGAAGTGTGGAGGGAGAATAAGAGAGGAAGGGAGGGCAGGAGGCTGCAGACATTATTCTGAAAAACTACAAAGTTTCTATCATCCATACCTGCTCTGTAAGTGCAATTACCCCTTACAAGGCCTTTGTTATGTGAATACGATCTAATCAACAATCCTGCATGTCCGATTACATTACATTGTATAACACTATGAAGGATTAGGAGGAGCCCAGTATGTAGTAAAGATAGGGAAGGATGGGTGGGTCTTGGAGGACAAGAACATGGAAATGAGCAAGGGGATGATGGCAGAAAACTGTATGTGAGGAAGGAGGACAAGAGCAGCAGTCTATGTGTAGGTAGCTATAACCAGTCTACATGTGACAGAGGAAACCATCAGCAGTAATCTATATAACAGAAGAGAGGACCATGAACAGCAGTCTATACTTGATAGAGGAAGGTCTTTGAACAGCAGTCGATATATGACAGAGGAGCGAACTGGAGCAGTGGTCTGTATCTGACAGAGAAGAGGACATGAGCAGCAGTCTAAATGTAAAAGAGTAGTGGGGCATATAAGGCAAGCTGATTGTGCAGCCGTAGAAGTAGAAAGCTGTCTCGCAGACCCTGATCAGCTCTGCAGTCAGTTATTGGGGCTTTACTCCTCCTTAAAACTAGGGCAGATACATGTGCTAGAGAGGAAATCAGCAATAAAAAAAATACCCAAAAAGATTAAAGAAATATGGCCAGTGACTTAAAATCGAAGCAAAACGGACTTATTTGCCCTCTGCAACCAATCACAGCACAGCTTTCATTTTCAAGAGCCAAATGTAAAATGTGTTTACATAGTGTGACATAATATGGTGGTATCAAAGTAAGAAAAAGGTGTTCTGAAATTCACAAGAACTGGATATGTTTTAATAGTACAATAACATTTTTCAAATAAATTTGGTAAATGTTCTCCGCACTGAAACTACAGTTTGCACTGGGTGAAGCAATTTGAAACCACTGGGTGTTTATGTCATGGGAAAATTCTTTCCTGCCCAAAGACTTCAGAAACAGCAGTGAACAGGATTCGAGCCATGTACAAGCACAGTCCTAGAGAGTCAACCAGACTGACTAGTATGAAGTATCCTCTGAAAACGTCTGGGTTGGAACCAAACATCTTCAGAATCTAAAGCCCGACAAAATGAAATGCCATGACTATTGAATTGACTTGTAGGGTGGTTTTAAAGATGATATATATGTTTGCTGACAGCCTGTTGTTCAGCGATGAAGATACCTTTCACCCCGGTGGGAAGGTCAATGACCAAAAAGGTTATAATTTGAGGCTCAGAAAACGTGTGTGCCTTTATTGAGCAAATGAGGCACTCACCCAAAGAAATCATGTTTTGTACAATGAGCAGGTACAAAGACTATGCTCCCTTTTTCAAGGACACTGTCACTGACCACTCCTACTTGGACAAGTTAAAAGAATGGCTCATGCTACAGAAAAAAAGAAGATATGCCAAATGTAGTCCATCAGTAGTCCATTTGGATGTTCACCAGTACCCTAAATAAAACTTTACTAGAATGTTGGATTGGCCACACCAGAAACAAAGACTTACCGATGTTGCACTGGTCTCCATTATTGCTAGATCTAACACCCTGCAACTTTTTACATCAAGTACTCAGTGTATCTGACCCCAGGCCCAGGATTGAAATGACCTGAGACAACACATTGCTGAAACAGGGGAGTCCATATCTGAAAATATTCTGGCATGCATATGGACAAAACTGGACTACGATCTAGATACCTGCCAAATCACCAATGGAAATCACTTTTCAACACTTGTGGTGCATAGATAAATCTTGAAAATACAGTGCGTCTTTTCATGTTAAAGGGGTTGTCTGGCAGAAAAAAAAAATCTGAAATGGGTCTAGGATGGGTAAGAGAACAAAAAAAGTTATCTTATCTAATTGTCCCCTGCCATATTGGAGAAATTGGTGTTTAATTCACTTACAATGGAGTGTAAACCTTTTCTGTGTGTTGGGATGAGAACTCCAGAAGTGAGGAGGAGTGGATTGCCTGGGAGTGCCAGAGCCACAGCGGCGGGGAGACAGTTAGGTAAGTATAACCTTTTTCTTTTTTTACCTAGCCCAGGCTTACATCAGATTAGTTTTTTTTTTCTGCCAGACAACCCATCTAATAAATTTGTGTTATGTTCTCCTAGGGGGCAGCACAACGTCACGATACACCCCAAGTCAGGCCGTCGACCCTCGAGTGGGCCGGCGGGGCAGGTTTTTCCTGACAGATTGGTGGCAGAGTGGTGGGATCAAGACAATAGTGTGTGTGAGTGCGGGTCCCGTACTCCCAGACACTAAGGTCTACCAGCAGTGGCTTTTTGCTGCTGGGGTCTTAAGATTAGCTCAGCACTAGACAAGTCAGAGTGCAAATACAAGGTTTTGGGTGCATTCAGGTTGCAGTTTGGTGTCAAGTAACCAAGTGTTGTAAGGATGGCTGGTCGTGACAAGGGCAAAGATGTAGGCCTTGTGGAAACAGTCGGCGAAGTTAGCCAGGAGAAGCTCGGCCCAGACTAGGCTGTGGACTAGGAAGGCGAGGAGGAGTCCAGCTCGGACTCCTCAAGGAGTCAGTCACAGGTGGTCCATTGCACAGTGGGCAGCTCACCCTCAGCTATTCTCCTGCAAGCTGCCTTGGCTAAGCTTAAGGCTGGAGACCTCGACGCCTACAATGCCCTCCTTGCAGCTGCAGAACATCGTGAGCGGGCAGAGGAACGCCAGCGTGAGCATGATCACCAACTACAGGTGCTTCAGCTACAAAAGGCACAGGCCTCCCCGGCCTGTCAAGAGCCTCCTGAGACCCAGGTCCCAAAGTTAAAGGCAGAGGACTTTCCCAGACTGGATAAAGGCGGAGACCTGGACACCTTCTTGCTGGCATTCGAAAATATTTGCCGACAGCACCATGTGCCTGAGGACCAGTGGGTCCGGCTTCTAACTCCACGTCTCTGAGGTAAAGCCCTAGAGATCTTCGGGGACCTGACCAGTGATGCCACCCTGACCTACGAGGAAGTCAAGTAGGCGCTGATCCGGCAGTACAACCTCACTCCTGAGATGTACTGTACAGGAAGAAGCTCCGAAGTTTGCAGCGGGGTCCTACAGACAGCTGGGCTGACCACATGCGGGCCCTCCAGAGAGCAGTCGAACAGTGGACCTCAGGGTTAAAGATCACCACCGTCCAGCAGCTGAAGGAGCTCATCGGCACGGAGCAGTTTTTGTGGAACTGCCCAGAGGACCTCCAGCAGCACCTTCGTGACCGGAAACCGGATGTGGCCACTGCAACAGCAAACCTCGCGAACGAATATGCCAACAATCGGACACCGAACGCTAGGAAGCACACCAGCTGGAGAAGGGGCTAAGACGCCCGCTGGGCCAGTTGTCCCTACCCCTAAGCCCAGGGGGCCCCCAGACAATGCATCCACATCTGTGGGGGCCGGGACATTTCAAGGCCGCATGTCCCCAATGCCAGAAGGGCCCGTCCCAGTCCCCTTTTCCAAGGCCCCCCAATGTTTTGTGTGTGGGTAAGGGTGGGGGAAGGCCCTTTGATAACTACCAGCCCATCACCGTGGGATGGTCTGTGGCCATGGGACTCTTGGACACTGGCGCGGAGATGACTGTGGTGCGGCCTGAGCTGGTGTCCCCAAAGGACATGATACCCAGAAAAACCTGCGTTGTCTCCGGAATTGGAGGCGTTGTGCCGGCGTTGCCAGTGGCCAAGGTGTATTTGGACTGGGGTGCCGGGCAGGGAGTGCGGGAGGTGGGGGTATCTTTGAACATTCCAGCTAGTGTTTTGTTAGGGACAGACTTGGGGTGGCTGGTGGCATGTTTCGTGGCCCCTGAAGCCCCAAGGTCTGCTCCCCCAAATGTAATGTGTCATGCAACTCTATTAATAATCTTGACAATGATGTAAACATCCATGCAGAGGGGAGTATGCTGGTGGGAGGTATGGTGTGTTCCACTCCATCCTGTGGAGAGGAGATAAGGTCAGCGGGTTGCAATAGGGCAGCAGGATGTGTCCAGCAAGCCTGCTGGGATTTGCTGTCCTCTGGTGTGGCATCCGAGGGGACAAACATGGGGCAGACAGCTGTGGTGGGGGAGCATGCAGGTGAGGCAGGGCTCCCAAGAAAGGCCACAGGGCAGGGTCTCCCCACAAACAGGATGTCGGAGGGCCAGGTTAGGCCAAGCAGACTGGTGACTTATACAGACACCGAGGGGGAGGGAGCCCCCACCAGCGGTTGCAGCTGTCGTGGCCGCTGTCACGCTGTGCAGTGGGAGTGCCAGGAGCCAGGAGGCCCCTCAGGGGCCCGGTGGTATCCTCCCATCGGACCAGGTAAGTGTCAGGGTAGGCGAGGGCCAGGAGATAGGTCCCAGGGAACTGACAGATGACATGGCAGTCTCATCCATTCTGGCCACGTCTAGTCGAGAGTTTCAGGCAGCGTTAGTGGCAGGCGGCCCAGCCACCCTTGGACTCAGACACCGCAAGGGTGGTCTGGGACCAAGGAGGTTTGTACCCACGTAAAGGCCCCGACCGGGTTCACCGTAGGCGTGGCCCGGGGGACCGAGGGTTTTGGGGGTACCCTACCCGTTCGGGGACGGATTTGGTTGCGGATTTGAGCATGAGTTTCCCGTTTGGCCCGGACACCTGGGGGGATAAACCAAGCCCCAAGGAAAGGCTGGCCCAGCTTTTTCAAAGGGCCCAAAAAGAGGGAAAATTGATGTGGTCCCTACTCCCGGGTTCGTGGGACACCTGTCAGAGGGTGGGAAGGGGGTTGGCCCAAGGCCCAAAGCCCCACTGGTTCCCCTCTGCCTTATAGCGAGCCTTTCGGGGGTGGCTGTGGTTTTTAATTTGGGAAACCCCTGTTGTTTCCCTTCACCCCGGGGGGAAGCGCTTCTTTATTTGAGGGTAGTGGGAACTATCCCACTCGGCCCCCGGAAGCGGAAAGCTTGTGTCCTTTGGGGGGCCGAAAAGGGGGGCCACCCCCCCTTACTGGGATTTTCTCTCAAAGGGGTTTTCCCCCGGGAAAATGCTCACTGCCGGGGGACCCAGTTCATGTCGCATTTTAATTTGCCCTTTGTTTTAAGCTGATACGGTGCAACATTGGTGGCCACCCCCCGTCCCACCCACAGACAAAATGGCCTGTGTGAACGGTTTTGGGCCCCGGGGAAGAAGTTGTTTAAGATTTTTGGTCAAAACATTTACGGGTGGGGGAATGGGAGCGGAAACCCCCCATCTACTATTTGCCTCCCGGGAATTTCCCAAAGGGCCCTCGAAGGGGTTCCCCCCCTTTGAGCTCCTGTATGGGTGCGTGTAGGGGGGGCCCCCTGGCTCTGGTGAAGGAGGCCTGGGAAAGAGATTTTGGAAACCCCGGAGGTGTGGGGTCTTTGGGAGTTTGTCGTGCGCTTCCGTGACAAAATGCGGGCCTTGGCGCAGCTAGTGCACGAAAAATATGCGCGGGCCCGGGCCCGACAAAAAAGCGGTGGTACGACCAAAACCCCTTTGTGAGAGGACCTACCCGGGTAAATTTCAAAAAAGTGTGGGTATTGGCCCCCTTTCCCAAAGGGACAAGTTCAGGCAGCCTGGGAAGGCCCCTATGTCATGACCAGCAGCTCAACGCAGTTATGTACCTGGCCCCCTGGCCACAACGAGGAAGGCAGAAGGCCTTTACCTCAAAATGATGAAGGCGCATTTCCTTTAGGGGAGGCATGTACCCTTTCCCGGGGTGCAAAACCCGCCCGAGGAAAGGGAGGGCGGAGACCCCGGATTGCTGCCTCGGTCAGGGAGGTGGATCCCTAAAGGGGTGGGAGATTTGGGACAGCTCCTGGAGGGCCAAAGGACCCCGCTTTTGGCAACCCTCCCCCCCTTCCGGGCATTGTTCTCCCAAAGTGGGCCCGGAAGGACGGAGTTTAGCCGTCCCTCACGGGAACAACCCGGGGATCCCCCCCCCCCAAAAAGGCTTCGGGAAAAATCAGATTTTTCCCCCAAAGTGCAGCAGCAAAATGCGCAAGGAGATTGACGAGATGCTGAAAACTGGGGGGGATCCAGGCGTCCAACAGTGCCTTGGCCCCGTCCGTTGCCTCGTCCCCAAAAAGGTTCGGGAAACCCCCGGTTTGCATGGACTACAGGGGCTTTAAAACTGTCACTGTCACCCTTTGTACCTAATGCCATGGGTGTGGGCCCCGGTCGTTTAGTTGGCCCGGCCCAAATTTGGGCCATCATGGATTGGGCCCGGGGGTATTTCCAGATTCCCCCGACCCCTGAGGCATGGGAACGTTCGCTTTTATCCACCCCCCCCGGACTGTTTCGATCCCTGTCATTTCCCTTCGGCCCTGAAGAATGCCCTCTTTACACTTTTCGGGATGGGGCAAAATGGGTGCTCAAGGGGGCTTTAATGGTACGCGGCCACGTAAACCCGGATGACATAGCCATTTTAGTCCCAAAACCCGGGGGGATCCCTTTCCAAAACCTTTTGGGATGTACTTGGGGGTATCTGCCCGGGCAGGCTGACCATCAAGCGGAAAAAAATGCCAGCTGGGCATTTGTGAGGTCCACTACCGGGGCAAACCCGGGGAGGTGGCGGGTCCTTGAAACCAGAGCCCCCCCGGAAAAAATGGAGGTTTATGCATCCCGGGCCCCTTCAGGACCCAAAAAGCAGGGGATGTTTTTTTCTTGGGGAAACCCCTGGGTAATTTAGGAGGTTTTTTCCAAAATTTTAGTTTGCTTTGGGAAAGCCCCCGACGAACCTCACCCGGGAAAAGGGGTTTCCCTCCACAGTCCCATTGGACAAAACGAATGGGAGACGGCCCTTCCGGCCCCCAAGGAGCCTTGTTCAGCTCCCCCGTTTCTACAAAACAGCCCCTTTCAAACCCCGGAGTTTTTTAGTAAAAACCCATTCCAGTGACTTTTTGGGCCTTTGGGGCAGTGCCAAACCAGGTGGGGGAAAAAACGGGGCAGGAAAAAATTTTCGTTAATACCTGAGCCCGGGGGGGTTCTTTCCGAGGGAAATGGCCTATTCCACCCTGCAGAAGGAAGCCTGGTGATTGAGTGGGCCCTGGGGTGAGCCCTGCCTTTACGGGCGTCCTTTTCATCGTGGAGAGGACCAAACCCTCTGAGTGGTTAAAACACCCGGGTTTCCCGGAAAACCCAAGGGGGGTTTTCTACGTGGAGCCTAGCACTCCCAAAAGTTTCCCCTTCGCCATTCGCCCCCAGAAGGGCCCGGGCTACCGGGGAAAAGCCGAGGGTTTTTCCCGACCCGGAAGAGGGGTCAGCCGGGCACATGGGGGAGCAAACCCATAAGGTTTTACCCCCCAGCGCCCTCAAAAAGGGGGAAAGGGGTGGGGAAAAATTTACTGTTTTACGTCATCTCCCCTTCAACTTCAAAAATAGTAGTCTGCAAAGGGGCCCCAGCCCCCAGGAAACCTAAATTTAAATTTAAACACCCAGCTAGAATTGAAAAATGCCTTCTATGGGAAGCTAGCACAGCAGGAGGTTGACCCATCAAAGAACCCTCATTTCTTTAAATTTTAGTAAAACCCCCCAGCTTCAAAGACTTGACCAAAAGTTCTGTGCGCCCCTCGAATTTCATAAAGATTTATAGACGATCGTTCAAACTGGTCTGTGGCGGTTTCATATCTTAAAATAGGGAAACTCCCGACACATAGCCCCCACCCCCACTTTCCACGATGCAGGGGGACGAGAAATTCAGAAACGGACTTAGGGGCACCTAGGATGGGGTGTCTGGATCAGGGGTGTGTGGTCCACCCGGGTTCTGATGATGTCACGGGTTTCCCGTTTGTCCCAATGCCCTGCAGGTATGGCCCCAGTTTGGTTTTTTCACTCAGAAATTGCATGGCCGATTGGGGTTTTTCACAGCCATCCGCGGTGGTGGGAACGTGAAAGTGAGCTCCCACGTGGGCTGTCCCATTACAGATATAAGAGGGCCCCGGTGGGGCCAGTCATTGCATCCGGAGGGGGGGACCTAAAAGTTTTTCAGGGACCCACACACAGAAGCCAGGCCACAAAACCCCCCCCCCCCCCCACATGTGACCCCCAAAACCCAAACCCAACCACTGTAACTGGACACATTTTATGCCTTTTTTGAACCCTATTTATTTGCATCTTGACTCTTATCTTTTATTATTATAATTTTGTATATATTTGTCTAGGGGGGCCCTCCCAAGGGTAATTAAAATCTATAAACTTTAAAACTGAGTTAATCTGTCTTGTCATCGGCCCCACACGTTTTTAGCACTCGGTCTATAATATATGCTACCCCCGGGTGGTTCCTGGGTTCCGGCCTCGTTATAAAATCGGGGACCGGGGCCGGTTTTATAACTAAACTAGAATGGTGGCAGCCTATTAGAATGGGAGATTTTGTTTTAACCCGTGTGGGTAAAAAATCTCTTCAGTTTTTCAGGGTCGTTTTCGGGAGGGTTTCTTTGTCCTCCCGGAGTCCCTGTGCCCTTGTGGAAGGGGTTCCGGGGTGAAAAACGTATTGGCTGCCCTTTTGTCCCCTAGGAGGCAGCAAACGTCCGATACACCCCAAGTCAGGCCGTTTTGACCCCCGAGTGGGCCCCGGTGGGGGTCTTTTTCCCTTTCAGTGCGTTTTTAATGCTCCCCCAAATAAAAAAGTTTTTTGACGCGCTTCTTTTAGTTATTTAAATAGTTTGGAAACATGTTTCAAGTAAGTAATCACTTACGGTGATTGAAGTCTTATGGATTATAAACACAGTAATTGTTTACTCACTTTCCAAACAGTTTAGATAAGTGAAAAAAAACTTGCTGATAATAATACAGTTTAATTGGAGCGCAGTTACAACTGCACCAAAACCGCACTGTGTGAAAACAATAAACAATTTATAAAATGTCTTAATAACACCAGCATGTGTAATAACAACCACCACATCTTCAGTCATAAATTGCTGTTAGTAAGCATGTAGGGCAACTTTCCTTACCTCGATAGTCCTTCTTGGCAATCAATATTAATGAAGCACTACAGGAGTTAGGACTCAATAGAAACAATTTTAGAACCAGAAGCGTCATTCTGTGGGCTTCTTAGAACCAGAAATCCACTAGCTTATGAGGTCAACTCACTAACAAATTTAAAGCAATCTGTTCTGGTGAAAGATTCCCTTTAAAAATAGCAGAGCACACTCTGACAATGATATAATGTTCTCTACCATGTTGTTCTGATTTTAATCATCCTAAGTCAATTCACACAGAGAAAAGAAAGCAGAACAGAAATGCTCTTTACATAGGCTGACCTAAGCCTTCGTGATTCCACTTATTGCTAACAAAATCAATAACAGATACAAAGCACGGCGAAATGCCCTTGAAATGACAGTTTAGCAGGAGCAGATGTGCAGCTAATAAGAAGCATGGGACATACACTGAGACTGAGAGATCTTTTCCTGCAGAGGAATGACCAAGGAATTCCCGTTTCTTCCATCTGCAACACTTTAGTACAACAGGAGAGCAATAAAAAGCTAGGATGCTATACATTTGCTGGATTTGTTATGCTCACTTCAGTTATCCATTTGTATCATCAGCTGCACTGAAATCTGAGTTCTGATTTGGCCACTTCAATCCTTAGTTTAAGGCTATATTCACATGGCGTATTGCGGCACGTACTGTAAATGCCGCAATACGGCAGGCATTTTAGAAATATGCATACTTCTAAAACGCTCTGTGCCGGCTCTTATTGAGTTTCACTTTCCCCACATGTCACTTCTTTTTCCCGGCGCGTAATATGCGTTGGGAAAAACGTAGGGTAATCATAGCTCTCAATGAAAACTATGAATTACTACTGTATTTGTGGTCCATACTTCAGGCATTTTGCAGCCAATTACACTTCGAAATATGGATCACAAATACGCCGTGTGAACACACCTTTAGGTGTGATTTTGGAAAGTACATTTTTACCTAAGTCACTGTACTCTTTTAGTTTGAAACAGGCTTTTCTCCTCTTTGAGAGCTATGAATTACCGTAATTGCGTGGCGCATGTCGGGTGTATTGACGTAATTACGGTGTGGGAACATAGCCCAATGTGTCTTTGTTTTAAGTTAAATAACCTTGGCCTCAGATTAGGGGAAGAACCAAATGATTATGAATTTGTAACTCATTAATAATGCCTCTTGTTTAAATTGTGAATTAGTCTGATTTTATCTGCACCCTCTATAATGTAAAGTGCTACAAATTATGGTGGTGCTATATAAAATCAATCATTATACTGGGGAACAAAATAAAATGTCATGGTGCTTGGAATTTTAGAGCGAAATCTGGATATTTTTGCATCACTGATTCCAAAGATACCATGCATTTCATTCCAGGACTAAATCAACACTGAGTGAGAAGACAATAACCTCTGAGAGAAAACATGGAGGCTGGAAAAAAATATCATCACAGAACCTGTGGGTGACAGAAAAAATATCACTTAACCACAACTGCATATCAAACTTGGTTTGATGAGAAATGGAATGTGTTCCTGCTACATATGTAGAACATTTCCTGTGGACTGTGGAGAAGCTAAAATCAAGTGCATTTGGTGAACCACAAATCTGGCAACTCGTGAAAGAACAGTGTTTTCGAGATCCAATGGACAACATTAGGGCACGAAAGTGGTCATCATTTTGTATGGTTGTAAAGAATTTCCTTGGGAACTTTAAGACTACTAACTAAAGTGAATTCATGGAGACTATGCTCATTTATTTTTGTATGTTGGGTTGTAAAATAAGAATCAACTTGTATTACCACCACAGTCATTTGGACCAATTTTCAGATTATCCTGATTACATGAGCAACAAGTAGGGTAAGCAATTTCACCAGGAAATGAGGACCATAGAAAAATGGTGCCAAAGATGCTAGAATAGGAGTATAATGGCAGACTGTTGTTGAACCATCCAGAAGCACCTCTCTCATCATAAGAAATTGTAGAAATAGCTTCAGCAACATGTCACAGTAAATAAACTTATGTTGTATTGTTAGTGATCTAGACTTCTGGAGATTTATCTTCGTACCCCCAGCTTTTGATTGGCATTCATTATAAGAATAATATAAGGGGACACATTTGTCAAGCAGTTACGCCAGAATTCTGTCGCAATTCGTGGCAAAAATAATGTTGTACAGGCTTCACACCACATTTATTATGGGTTTTAGATAGTTTCTAAACACTTCTGCACCTCATCCGCCAAAAGGGACGTGTCTATGGTAAAAGGGAGTGGTTTCCTGAAAAGGGGGCACGGTTTAGCAACCACCGCCATGTGCAAAATTTTTGCACCACTAGCGGCGTTAAGTAAGCCAACTTAAGAAAGGTGTGAACGTGCACAAGACAGTTCTAACGTGTTCCAGATTTATCAAGACTATGATAAATGTGGCGAGTATTTCACATGTTATTGCGTGTGGATTTAGGGACGTTATTTTACTTGCAGTTTTCAGTCAGAAATGAGTCTGATTCATTTACATGTGGTTTTGACGTGGATCTGCATTAAAAACTACATACAAATGTTTTGGGTGAGTTTTACACAAGGTTTTTAGCCACCTCATTGACATCAGTTAAATTTCCACGCGTTTTCCACATGGAATGCGACTACTAATGAACATGTTCTAAGTTTTTTAACAGGGAAAAATGACTGCCGAAAATTCACGTTATATGAACTACAACGCAAGTTTTCTATTGAGGTCAATGTAAATGGTTTACATTCAGGTTTAGATGAGTATTTAAAGTTGGAATCCACATGGATTAAACTTTATATACTTGTTGTGTGGACAGAGCTTAAGAGTTAGACAGTATTGATAAATCTGCCCCAATATGTATAAATGTATAAACTTAAATAAATGTCATGTCATATCTTGGTAAGCAGAGGAAAACTAATGTCCTTTTCAAAATCCCCAAAATACCCCAAAAAGGGTTCTAACATCTGTCGCCAAAAGATATCTTCTCTAGTGTTTTAAACATTACTATGAATACAAATATAACAGGCTTCTTATTTTATTGGAAAAATAAATTCCACAGATATCTTAACCCATTGTACGTTTTGGCATCAGCAGTTATTAGTGTTTTGTGATATTAGAATAAAATACATTTAAAAGTTTAGCTGGAGATGTCTGACATATACTTCTAGAATGTCTTTTACTATCGCCCCATTTGTGGTCATTATTAATGGAGTGCATAATTCGAATTCATGTTTGCTTGTCAGAAAAAGTAATCCTTCTTTTAAGCTTTCATAAAAAAAAAAAAAAAAAAAAAATTATCATAATCTTGTGGCAATACATATAAGACATTATGTAATATCTTGATGTTGTCTTAGCAAATTGTCACTGATACCATTGAGTTTAATAGCGCAGTGAAGGCATATGGGGGTGATTAGTTTGAGCTTTAGAATATCCATTCCATGTAATGAAACTATATCTTGATAATATGAAAAGGATGACAACTAAACCTAGCAAGAACCCAGCCAAGTGGATTAAAGGGATTTAAAAACAGCAAAAAAAACGTATTGTGAGTCCTTCTAATATCCACCAGCCATGGCTGTTCTAAGCACTTTACTGTATTAGAATAACTGGGTTTGATTACAGGGGAAAAAACTTATATGTGAAACCATGCTTTAAAAAAATCTGCCTCAAAAAGAGTGAATAAGGGTATGTTCACATGGTGTTTCTGGATATGATTTTGGATTTGTGTTGGATCTGAAAATCGCATCCAAAAACGTAGTGGCGATCCACACATGTATCCAACACGTAGCTGTGTGTTTGGATGCATCAGTATCGCACCATATAGTTTATTCTAGGGCTTCTGCTGTGTCTTTTGGACCAAGAATTGACATGTCAATTCTTGGAACAGATCCGAAAGACGCAATGTAACACGCATCCGCGATCACTCAGGTCAACGTCGATACGTGTTTTACATTGTGAGCAGTGTAAAATCACACTGCTCATTGTCAGATACGTGTTTGGGTCCGTCTAGATGGACCCAGACACGCATCTAAAAGCGTATGTTCACGCGGACCCAAAACGGCGTGTGAACATATCCTAATGATCATACAAATAAAATTTACTATATTACAGAAAAGCAACAAATGTTTCTTTTAGAACCTGAAGATTGTCATACTTTGCAAGTGATTTCATCCACTGCAGGGGAGTGATGCAGTCAACTAATAATTTGTTTATCCCCTTAAGCCCCAGACTTTAAAAGGCCTTAATGGCCAGCAAATTATTTTAATTTTTGCCTCCCTGCGTTTGAGCAGTCATAACTTTTTTATTTTTTCAAGTTGTATGAGGACTTGTTTTCTGCAGGAGAAGTTGTACTTTTTGGGGGCATATAAATTACTGCAGAAATTGTGTCAAATTTTTTTGTTTATTTTACACGAGTCATATTTCACACTAAATGAGTTATTACAGTAGTGTGGATACCTAATATGTATAGGTTTTTTGTTTGTTTATTGTGTAATGTATGCACAATAATATTTTATTAAATATTGATTTTTATTTTATTATTTATTTTATTTTTTTCACACTTTTTATGTTTTTTACACTTTTTTTACATAGCATACATACAGGAAGCAGTTAGGGCAGCACATAGTGTACCCTGACTGCAGGCTTGATATACAGACAGTCCTGGGGCTTCTCTAGGTCCCCAAGGCTGACTGCGGAGATGTTTACCAGGCTCCATCAGGTCACTGGGAGCCCCGTTCAGCTGGTGGAGCAGGGGAATGCTCTTTGAATATCAAAGGGCTAAGCACCGGGGATCAGAAGCATCCTTCACTTCCCAGTGCTTACAGAGACTGAACTAGGAACAGAGCTATTAAGTATAGCTCTGTTCCAAGCACAGCAGCAGTGCTGGGAGTCGCAAAACTCCTTTTTCTGCAGCAACGTCTCTAGATGTCACTGCAGAAGAAGACACACACCGCCTGCCATCTAGAATCTGTCATTAAAGGGGTTTTCTTGCTACAAAGATCATATCTGTAATGATGGGGACAGTAAATTGCCTAAAGTATTGCCTAAATCATTTAGTATAGCAGCCTTTAGCTAATCTGTGAGTGTCTAGAGCTAAATCTATAGCCTTGGGTTGGGCCACGCCCATTTTGCTGTGATTGTCTGCCTGATCTCTCTTCCCTCTGAGATGTGGGAAATTGAAACTGAAACTCTCACTCTCACAGTGATAGCTCTATGTGAAGGATCTAGGCAAGTCTCTAGCTGCTAGATTCACTTTCCCCCCACCCATATAACACACCCTTGTATGCTCTGCCCACCGCACTGATATAACACACCCTTATACACTCTGCTACCACCACACATGTAACACAGCCTTATTCAATCTTCTCCTCCCACCCATATAACACAGCCTTAAACACTATGGATTGCATTTCTCATATTTGGTTCATCATTTCAGGCTGTATTTATAACTGCTTACACCAATACAGCTGTTCTGGTTACAAGGAGCTTGTGGAGAGAGGTGACAGCTCTCCAGGCATGAGAACTGACCATTGCAAGAAGTCTACAGAGCTGTGACATCCTCTCCTTTCCACTGCTCACACAGAATGATGATAATGACACAGGAGGGAGCAGGGAAGACATAGTGAGGGAAGACTCGCCTACTGGGAGGAGAGACCTGCCCCTGTATTTGAAGCTGTAAGACATAGAGAAAGCTCAAGATGCCTGCAAAAGCCTGTACTGAAGAAACCCCTTTAAGGAGTTAATTATTGATTTAAAAAGCACCTAAAATAGCAAACAATATATTTAGATATTTGTGCTATTCTGGATGACAGCCAGAATATTTTAATTACAGCTCCAACAAAGTTTTCTCGTGTGATAAATAGCAAATCTACTATGCTCGCTAAATTCACACTGCTATTAGTAGTCCAGTCATCTTTGATGGCAGTATAAGGACAGCATGAAGCACTTTTTTTGCAGTCAAGACAGTGAAAACCATGATGAAACCTTGATGGACCCCTTATCACTTAAAGTGGTCTATTGCGGTCAACTGTATATTGGATTGGCCACAGTTTTGTAGCTTTTGTTATGAATGGTGAATTACAAAGGTGAATTAGAAAATCAATAACTTCCTCAACCGGACATTTCAGATTGGGAGTTACCTGATCCTAGTCCCGATCCCCCACCCATATGGCAACAGGTTTCACAGGGTCGAAGACTTCCTCCATCATCTGATTCTCCTCCTGCCCGGTCCACTCCAGGTGGAAAAGGTTGAAAAGTTCTGTCTTCCACTGGACATTTTGTGTCCTGCTTAGGATGTAGCAGATTCAGATCCTTCTCCCTCACTTAGTAACAGATTTCTTTTTGAGCTTAAACCTCTTTCCTTTTCAAAGTTTTTACGTGTTACTGAAGTTCAATAGCCCAGGATTTATTGGTGCTTTAATGTCAGGCTTTGTTATTTTCTTAACATACTCTGTTACAGAGTATCTTGACTATTACATCTCTAGCATTATAAATTTATATTGTTACAGAATTATTTTTTCTCTTCTCTTCTACCTTTTTGTGTGTGTCTGTTGTTGTGGAAGTAAAAAATCCACTTAAGTCTCTCACTTTTAGTAATATAGGAAAACTCTTGATTTTATACAGGCAAAGGTATTACAAAAGGGGGAACAAAGCTCACACGTTGTTGGCTAAACAATTAAGGGAAGACACAGCATCCCATGTTCTCCATGCACCTAAAGCTACAGGGGGTAAAGTAGTTTATAACCCAGATGATATCTCTAAACTGTTTCGAGATTATTTTTCTGCCCTGTACGCCTTGCGGTCAACTTTACCGACCTCACTTGCTGAACGTACTGAGTTGATCAATTCTTAATCTTATGTAGCTTACCTGCACTTTCCTTGAGGGCTCTTGATTCTCTTAATTCTCCAATTCAAACTTAGGAAATTGAAGAAGTTGAAAGATCTCCTTTCTGGCAAGGCCCTGGGACCAGATGACAAGACATACTTTAATTATCAGACATATCAATCACAAATAAGTAGCAAGCGCCTACTTCTAAAACGCTAACAGCCAGCTCCCATTGACTTCCACCTTCCCCGGCACATAAGCGCTGGGAAAAGGTGTTATGAATTACCGTATTTGCAGGGTGTAATTTGGGCGTATTGAAGCGCAATTATGCCATGTGAACATACCCTAACAGGCTTTAAATATAACTTCCTCATTTCATAAACAAGGACCAGGTTGGATTTGTTTTGAATCACTAAAGGGCAAAAAACACCAGAAGAGCTGTTGATTTAATTGACGTGATTAATAAACAAGACCAAGAAGCTTTGTTTCTAAGCCTTGATTTAGAAAAGGCTCAACTGATCTTTTGTGCATGCAGTATTGAATAAATTTGGCATTAAGGCCCAGTTTATCAATGCCATCAGGAGTCACTATTCTTGCCCCTCAGCAACACTTAGGTTGCCTCATTTAGGTTGCCTTTCCAATTTTCAATGGCACAAGACATATCTGTTCGCAGAAATAATGCTTTCTCGCATTTCTTCACACCCCTCTCTGCCTAATTTACAAACTTTTTTTAAACCATATTGGTATTCTCTTGGGGTACAAAGTCAACACCTCAAAAACAGAAGGTTCGCCAACTAACATTCCCCTGTCGTAGGTAAAATTGTTGCATTCTAACTTACACTATAAATGGAGGTACGATACTTTGAAATATCTAGGGGTTAATTTAACTGCTACATTCTCATCTTTACATTAACACAATTTTCCCACACTTTATGATGACGTGTATGGTCTTTTGCATAAATAGCATGCTCTTCTATTATCATGGATCGGGAGGATAGCATCAATTAAAATGAATTTGAAACTTAAAGGGCTTTTGCAATGATGTAATGTTGACGTGGGATCCTCCAAAATGGGTATTTAATCACTTTTCTAAATATGTATGATTACAAAAAGTTAAGCCTGTGAGAGCTACAGCATTGCTCAGTCCCCCTTAGTTTCCTGAAAGTTTACATTAGACACGACCAGGACACTGACAGGAGCTGATCTGACTGCGCTTGCGTGTTTGCACTTCTTATCTGATGACAGGGAACATGAAGGAGCTTGCAAGGGGCTGGGGAGAAAGTGCAGTGTATGAGTCTGTGTGCTGTATAGAGAATCCACTGGTTGTAATGTTATTATTTGAGTAAACTTTAGAGACGTTCCCTGCTTCCTCGCTCTCTGCTCACCCCCCTCACTCTCTCCCGTGACTCAGCATGTCTTGTTTATATTCTCTCTTTAGCAGATAAGAGGTAAGGAACTCACTTCATGGCAAAACCCCTTTAAATCTATTTGAAACTTTGCTGATCCACATTCCAATGGGAGATTTTAGAAAGATCCAAGCTGCTTTCTTCTGCTTTAATTAGGCCAAAGGTAGACATAGAGTATACTTTAAAAAAAAGTTTAATGTTGGCCAATAAATGTAATGGAGGATTGGCAAATGTACTTGATGTAACGGTCAGTGGTAGTGGATCCTCTGGACCACCACAAGTGATGGTGTAAGCCTCGCCAGGGAGCGGAATCTAAGTAGGTCCGGTTTTCACCAGAGCCTGCTGCAAAGCGGGATGGACTTGCTGCGGCGGATTGCTACCAGGTCGCTACCCCTAACGTGACTTGCTTGCGGTGGCAGCCAAGGTGTTGCGCGGTACAGAATCGTGAAGTAGCTCGTAGTTGGGGACAGGCAGGAGTTCAGGACAGGCGGCAATGGTTCGTAGTCGGAGACAGGCAGAAGGTCAGGACAGGCGGCAATGGTTCGTGGTCGAGGGACGGAGGCAGAAGGTACGGTACACAGTAGACAACAAGATACACGGGAACGCTTCCTCTCAAGGCAAAGGGCACTATCGATTCGGCAAGGTGCTAGGGAAGAGGCAGGGCTTAAATAGGGTCAGCGCCCGGTGTAACCAATCCCCGGCGCGCTGTCCCTTTAAATTTGCCAGAAGTACCGCGCGCCCTAGGGCCGGCAGCAGGATCGCGCGCCGGGACGAGAACAGGAGCATGATGAGGTAAGTGGCTGTCAGAGCTGCGGAGGTGCGGGTGTGCCTGCAACCCAACACGGGGGTCGCAGGGACACCCGTAACAGTACCCCACCCCCTTTGGTCTCTCCCTCTTTCTGGCCCATATAAATTTAGACAAGAGACCCCGATCTAGGATGTTCTCCTTCGGCACTCACGACCTTTCCTCCGGCCCAAACCCCTTAAAGTCGACCAAAAAAAAATCGTCTCCCCCTATCCGTCTTCATGGCCAAAATTTCTTTGACGGTAAAAACATTGGTGTAATCAGCCATGGGAGACAGGGGAACCACAGATCGAGAGAACCGGTTATGGATGTCAGGTTTTAGCAGGGAGGCGTGGAAAGAGTTTGGAATGCGCATAGTTGGAGGGAGCCGGAGCTTGTAGGCCACCGGATTGATGCGCTGCAGGACTTCAAAGGGACCTTAAAAAACGGGGACCTAGCTTGTAGCTAGGGATTTTAAATCGGACATACCTGGCAGCCAGCCATACCTTATCCCCCAGGACAAGGACTGGAGCAGGGATTGGCGCGTCTCCTTCCAAACGGAAGATAGGTCACAGACCAAATTATCCACTGCAGGGACATCGGAGGAGGCAGAGGGCAGCGGAAGTGGTGGGCGGGGATGCCGACCGAAGACAATGAAGAATGGGGATGCCCCAGCGGAATCAGAGTCCAGAGATTTATATGAACCATCCACCCATGGCAAAAGACTGGACCAATCATCTTGTCTTGCGGATACGAAGTGGTGGAGATAGGTACCCAAGACTTGGTTCACTATCTCCACTTGCCCATTTGATTGCGGGTGGTATGCGGAGGAGAAATCCAGTTCCACTTGTAGTAGAGAACAAAGGCCTTGCCAAAATCTTGAGACGAATTGAACTCCCCGGTCTGAGACAATATGTAGGGGAAGTCCATGTAGCCGGAAGATATGTTTAAAAAAGAGATTGGCGAGTCGAGGAGCAGAAGGGAGACCGGGCAAGGGAATAAAGTGTGCGTATTTCCATCAGAGGGTACCGACAGAGGCTGGAGTAACCCCGCGGGTCTGAGACGGGATGACAGGTGGTATAAGCCTCCACAAACTCCTTCACATCTTTAGTGAGGTTTGGCCACCAGTAAAACCGGGAAATCAAGGAACAAGACCTTCGTACGCCAGGGTGTCCAGCTGTGCGAGAGCAATGACCCCATTTCAGAACCCTCAACCGAAGAGCAGAGCGTACAAATGTCTTACCCGGGGGTACATGTTGGAGGTTTACAAGGGCCACTGTGGCGGGGAGCGGCCTCCTCCTCCCCACTGACGTCTGAGGCACGGGAAAGGGCATTGGTTTGATGTTCTTCTCCGCCGGTCGGAAATGGATCACGTAATTGAACCGGGCGAAAAACAAAGACCACCTTGCTTGCCGTGGGTTTAGACGTTGCGCTGTCTGGAGGTAGAGAAGGTTTTTGTGGTCAGTGAAGATATTCACGGGATACCGAGCACCCTCCAGGAGGTGGCGCCATTCTTCCAGAGCAAGCTTAATGGCCAGAAGCTCTCGATCCCCGATGGTATAGTTCCTCTCCGCAGGCGAAAATGTCCTGGAGAAGAACCCACAGGTCCGAGTCTTGCCCTTGGGCCCCTTTTGGGTGAGGACCGCCCCAGCCCCTACGGAGGAGGCGTCGACTTCTAAAAAGAAGGGTTTCTCGGCATCGGGCCGGGACAACACAGGAGCAGAGGCAAAAGCTGCCTTCAATTTGGAAAAGGCCTCTTCGGCGGCCGGTGGCCACAGTTTCGGGTTGGCATGCTTCTTGGTGAGAGCCACAATCGGTGCCACCAAGCAGAACCATGCGGGATAAACTGCCTGTAGTGATTTGCAAAGCTCAAGAAACGTTGTATGGCCCGGAGGCCGACGGGTTGTGGCCACTGTAGAACGGTGGAGAGTTTAGTGGGGTCCATCTGCAGGCCCTTGTCCGAGATTATGTATCCGAGGAACGGGAGACTGGTCTGGTGGAACAAACACTTTTCCAGTTTGGCATAGAGGTGGTTCTCGCACAGGCGTTTCAGGACCTGGCACACATGCAACTGGTGGGCCTCCAGATCGGGTGAAAAAATCAAGATGTCATCCAGGTAGACAACCACGCAGACATACAGGAGGTCTCGGAAGATGTCATTGACGAATTCCTGGAAGACAGCTGGAGCGTTGCACAAGCCGAAGGGCATCACTAAATACTCGAAGTGCCCATCACGAGTATTGAAGGCCGTCTTCCACTCGTCACTTTCTCAGATCCGGACGAGATTATAGGCCCCCCGCAAATCCAACTTGGTAAAAACTTTAGCTCCCTGAAGACAATCAAAGAGTTCTGTGATCAATGGTATAGGATAGCGGTTTTTGATTGTGATCTTGTTGAGACCGTGGTAGTCGATGCATGGACGTAGGGACCCATCCTTTTTCTGTACAAAGAAGAAACCGGCACCTGCCGGAGAAATAGACTTGTGGATGAAGCCTTTTTGTAAATTCTGCTCAATGTAGGCCAACATCGCCTGAGTCTCAGGTACAGAGAGTGAGTAGACCCTACCCCGGGGTGGACTGGTCCCGGGCAGTAGGTCTATAGGGCAATCATAAGGACGATGAGGAGGAAGTGACTCTGCTTGCTTTTCAGAGAAGACATCCTGAAAATCGATACGGTTGCGACAGGCCAGATAGCGGCTTGAGAGATGACTGTGGAGGACTGGGGCGCACCCGGCGAGCTGCTGATAGACAGTGAGACTGGCAGTCTCGACCCCAACGCAAAACTTCACCCGTCTTCCAGTCGAGCATAGGGGCGTGACGCTGCAGCCAAGGAAGCCCCAGGAGAACAGCTGAGGAAGAACGGGGTAGCACTAAGAATGCAATCCTCACCTGTGCAAAGCTCCTACTTGAAGGACCACCGAATCGGTCCGGAAGAGGATGGAGTCACTCAATAGCTCACCACTGACGGACTAGATGACCAAGGGTTGGTCTAAGCGGACCACTGAGAGACGATACTTGGTCACCAAAGCAGCATCCATAAAGTTCCCGGTAGATCCGGAATCCAAGAAGGCAGCCACTTGGGACGAGACTCCGGAATTGGATGTGACCAGGACTGGCAGCATGAGCCGTGGAGAGTAGTGTTGAGCGATTATTATCGACAAAGTTGAAATTGGCACAGTTTTTATGGTGATCAGATTTTTTAGATCATGCGATAATTTAGGTTAAAAATTTTTGCTTCATCTATTAAGATCGCCCCTTTTTTCGGCGCTTCCTGTAATTAGGGTGGCCAGCAAAATCAGATTCAAAATTTAAAGGGGGTGGATGTTTTTGTGCGACGCCCAGGGAAGGGGATGTGTAGGGTTGCGTTTTTGGCGGGAAAAAAATAAACATGACCTCTTTTTTACTAAAAAACAGCGTTTCCGGGTTCCCCCCTCAGTGCCTCCAGCATCTCAGAGCAGAAGGAATTTGCGCTTGTTTGGTGTACAAACAGCTCAGGGGAAAATATTATTTTTCTTCACAGGGGGAAACCTTTTACTTTTAAAGCTGGATCCTTACAATTTATTTTGATTAGAAAATTGGAAGATTTTTATAGTTAGGTTGAAATTTTTAAAAGGAAAGCTTTTTCCCGTTGTAAAGTAAAGGGGGGGGACGGGGGGGGGGCCCCGCGGGCGAACACAGACAAGCTTTTAAAAAGAAAAATGGATAAAGTTCCCCAAGGGACTTAGGGGGGACTTTTGAAAAGGGTTTATTTTTAAAACAGTTTTCTATTGAAATATTTTGGATATTGGGCAGCCTAAAATTATGGGGAAAAACATTTTTTCTAGAAACCCCTGCAGTCTCTTTGTTAGGTGCAAAACTCCACTTTTTTTACATTTATACTTTCAGATAGGTTTTTCATTTTCAATTTTTGCCCATTCCCCCTTTGGTTGAAATATCCACTTTGTCCCTTAAATTAGAACCAGCAAGTCAGCACAGGTTGATGGGTTCCCCAAAAATCATTGTAATACCCATTAAAAATTTTCAGATACGTGTTTTTTGATTTTGGGTTTGCAATACAGCTTTGTTCTTTGAGGCACCTTGCACTTAAATGTAAATACTGCAATTTTTTTGTCCCCACAGGTGAATTGTAGGTCCCAAAAAAAACCCCTTTTTATTACCCAAATACATTACAGATAGGATTTTTGGCATTTTTTCCCAGTCCAGATTTGTTGATGGGACCCACTTGCTTTAAAAATTTAATCCAGCAATTTTTGTTTTTAACCACAGGTAAATTTGTTGGGTTTCCCAAAAAAATCCCCTTTTATTATCGAACAAAATTACAGTTACGTGTTTTTTGCCCTTTGGGGTGCTTTACGGGCCTTTGTTCATTGAGGGCCCTTGCATTTAAAATGTAAAATATGCAATTTTTTAGTCACCACAGGTGAATTGATGGGGAAAAATTTTTGGGGCCAAAAAATTTTTTAACTTTTTATTTTTTAATTTCGAAATTTAACCAATTTTTCCAAGGGAATTAAGGTTGTTTTTTTTTCCCCAACTTTGGGGAGGGCCAGCTTTTTTTTGGGAATTTTGAAAAAGGGAATTTTTTTAACCCCTTTGAAGTTAAAAAAATTTTTTTTGAATCCCAAGGCAAAATTTTTCGTTTTTTGTTTTTTTAAAAAAGGGTTTTGGGGGAAGGAATAGCTGTGATTTTCCGTTTTTTAAAAAGGGAGACTTTCCAAAAACTTTTCCCATTTTTTCTCAAATTTGTATATTTCTGAACATGGGGGGAAAATTCAGGTGGTTTAAGCGAGCAAAGGGGGGGGGTTGGGAAACTTGGAGGTAGAGGAAACAGGGGAAAGGTGCTCCTTTCCAAAGTGTGGCGAAAAAAACACATCCCCAGGGGATCATCAGTTGCGGGGCCCTTTCAGGCCTGTCATGCTGGGTTGGGGCCCTTTGTAAAATCTCATTTAACGAAAAAGCGTTGCCAATCTGTCCTTCGGGGTTTAAAAGAAAACCGCACCCAAAGCAGTCTTACCTCCTCGTCCTCCCAGTCACGGCCAAAAAAATTGTCGCCCCATCGGGCATAAAACCAGCTTTGGGGTCCAAAAATTTTAAGAAACCCCAAAAGGGTCAACTGTGTACCCCCCCACTGTGGAAAATTCCATTTTCTGAAGCCCCTCTTTGATGAAAAAATTGGGGGTTTTGGGGTTTCAGAAGGCATTTTTAAAAGATCAAGAGGCCAAAGAGGAGGGTTTTTCTTGCTCTGCCGCCCAGTTACTCAGGCCATCAGGGGAAGGAAAAAGGAACCCGGTCAATCGGCAAAAATTTCCCGGGGGCGGTGGGCAACGCCTTTTGCAGTCCCTTTGCTAGTAGCCCCCCAGTTTCCTGGTTTGCAGAATGTAGGACGACGAATTCACCTGTTTTTGGATGATGATGTGACGACTTTGCGGATCCCGGGGTTTTTTTCACCCAGAATTTGCTTGCGAGGCGTTCATCAAGGACGAGGGGGAAAGGGAACGATGGGGTAGTGCCCAATAGGGTTCCGCCTAAAAAAAGGGGAGTGGGGGGGTCGCAGAAGTGCTGATATGATTCCCCGCCCGGTCAGGCCAAAAACCCCGCTCCTCACTTATGCCGTCAAAAAGGTCCAGGACCTCTCAAGCCCGGGCCTTTCTTTTAAACAAAACCTTGATTTTAACCCCGGGGGATGTTTATATGCCGGGTTTGCCTAAACGCTTTAAATAAGGCAAGAACCTTAAAGGGGGTTAACCCCCCACCAAAATGTCTAGTCCCCATGCAGCGAATGCATGAGTTTTAAAAGGAGGAACCCCTTGGCCCCAAAAAAAGGCCAGAAACCCACGCCGGGCCACCAAAAACTGTCACACCCTCTGTCTCCGCCTCCTCCGCCACCACAAGGTTCCTCAGCTGCCCCTGTCTCTCAGAAATCATGATAGGGTTTTGCCCCCCGCTTCCGGCCCCCACCCCTTGCCGAGTACCAACCCCCACCAAACCCGGCCCCATCCCACCCCTTCTCCTTCCCCCAGTTTGACGACCTGCACGCCGTTTTCAGCGGTCGTCTAGCAGCCAGCTTCTGGCTTCCAGGTTTTGGGGGGAGAAGAAACCCCTTTAAAACCCAAAAAAATCCCAAAACCCCAAAAAACCTGAAAAGTGGGGATTGCCAGGCTTTTTTGGGTTGGAAAAAAGTTTCCTTTCCGTTGGGGGGGACACAGTGGGTTCCGCCCCGTCATAAACCTTTTTCCTTTCCCCCAAAACCAAAATGGGCCCAGCAGGGTTTTTTTTGCCAAAAAAAGCCGTCCCCCGCCCTGGCCATCCAAATTTTCATCTAAAATTTCAAAACGCGGTTGTCTGATCTGTGTCGGAAAAATCCAAACTGACCACCCACCATTTGGGCTAGAAGCACGGCCCCAAAGGGCCCCTAATCTCGTTCAGTCACTGGGTGAGCTGGGTGGTTTTCCCTGGGGGGTTTACGGTGGTCTCAGGGGTCTGGGCCCGCTTTTTTAAAAAACCCCAGGGATGGTGCAGGGTTCTTTTCCCCCAAGGTCCCTGGGGCATCACGTGAAAAGGAGAGAAACCAGGCCGTGTTGGGAAAATTTAAATTTTCTTGGGGGGACCGTTTCCCCACCAAAAGGTCAGGGGGTGTGGAAGGTCTCCGCAAAAGAGGGCCGAGCAATGGTGGGTGCCCAAAAACCCTTTTGCCAGGGAAGGTGGGGGTGCGATTTAAAGGGGGCTAAATTTTGCTGGCCGCCCTTAAAAATCGGTAGGCTGGAGCACATCCCTTGCCCGGGGACATGTAAAGAAACCCTTTTCCGTCCAGAAATTTCTAAAGTGCTTTCCCGGGTTGGACTGCTTGCCCGGGAAGGGGGTTTAGGGCTAAGTTCGGGTCTTCCCCCCGTTGCACCCGCTTCGTCCGTGGCTGCTTGCAGCCCTCAGTCGGCCCCCCCCGTCAACCCGTTCATTGTTGACGTGGCAAACGTGGAATTTTCCCCCCTCCACATGCTCCAGGGATTGTGGCAGCAAACCAATTTCCATTACCCCTCAGTGCGAAGGGGACCTTGGCCTGAAAAGCAAAGGGGGCGGCCTGGGGGTGAGCCCCCCCCCCCCCCCCAAAAGTGGAGGGGAGGTGAAAAAGAGCTCTGCACCTTTTCCCTTTTCCCGTTTTGAAGAAGCCACCAAATTTTGGGCCCGTGCGGACGATGCCCTTGGGCAGCATGAGCATGTGGTGATCTTAGTTTGGAACGATCGTTGGACACTCTGAAACAAAAGGTTTCCCCCCAGCGACGGAGGAGGAGACGGACACAGATGCGGAACAGGGCCTTTCTTCCTTTAAAAACCCCCAAGGCCCGACGGGTTTTACAAAATTTTATCGGTCTTCATTAGGGAGTGGTTCGGGGTCCCGAGCTAGTTTAAAAGGGGGCGACAGCTCTCAGGGTGATCCCTTCAGGCAAGTCAAGGGGTGTGTTGAAGCTGTTTCCGGAGGGCAGGGGGAGGAGGAGGAGGTATTTTCCCAGACCCCCGATGTTACCCATGGTTCCCCCGCCTTGGAAAAAAGGTTGGGGCGAATTTTAGGCGGAGGAAAGGAAAAATGAGGGGAAAATCAGTTTGTGTGCCCTCGACCCAGAGGCTTGGGGAAAACAAGGCTTCCCTCTCTACATGAGTGCTTGGATGTCCATTTCCCCCTCCTGATCCTCGCATTAAGGCCTTCCCCAAAAAGAACAACAGTTTTTGGGTGGCCCCCCTCCTGGTCCCCCCGGGACAAAACAAAAAATCAGCCCCTTCCTTCCACCACCCAAATTTTGAGAGTAAAATGCCCGGGAAATGGAGACCCCGGGTGAATTTTATTTTGGAGACATCCCGTTGCGTCCTTTCTTCACGTTCCCCAAAAAAAAAGTCCGGTGGAAAAAAACATCAGGGGACCCCTGACAAACAGTAGAGGCCAAGTAGGGGGTTTGGGAAACACAGGCAAGGTGGCAGGGAAACCCAATGGGTTCCTCTGGGAATTTTTTTTTTAAAACCTCAACCCAAAGCATTTCAAAGAGGGCACACCTCCCCAAAAACACAGAGATCAGCTTAAGATTATTTGGGGCACGACTATCTGCCCTCTCAACAAAAAATGTTTTTGTATGGGTTCCGGACCCCAATAGACTTTGGGTATCCAAAATGGACGAAATGGCCCCCAGGGTGGCTCGTCAGCCATAGAGGTGTTGTCTGCCCCGCAGCCAAACCGGGAAAATTTGAGGGGGACCTTAAACACAGCTGGGGGGGAAATCATTCAGACAAAAAAATTTCCCGGGTTTCCCCAAAAATAATGTGGAAATTTTTTACTTTCATCAAGAAAGAAACAGGCATGGATCTCTGATGTTGTTGTGGCCCCAAAATTTCGAGGTCACCTTTTGTTTGGGCCCGTCTAAATTAAAATTTTCCCCTTCAAAAAAAAAAAAATGGTCCTCTTTTAAAAAATTTTTTTTTTAAAATGATCATTTCCCTTTCTAAATTTTTTATTCTCTTTTTCCCAAAAAGTTTTATTTTTTCTGGTTTTGCTGTGAGGAGACTTTTAAAAAACACCAAGGTTTCATGGGCAACACCGTATTCCATTTACTTTACTTTATTTAAAAAGTTTTTGCATTGTCAAAAGGTTTTTTAGGTATGTTTCTGTGAGATTTTCGTATAATTTTGGTCCTTTGGAACAGAAAAGTGGCTTTTTAAGTGGGGATTTCTCCCTTTACAAATTTTTTTTTTGTGGTGAGAAGTTTAATTTATAATTTTTTGGGGGCCCCTGTTGCTGTGAGAACCAAACAATAATCATGGTCCTTTGGAAAAAGAAATGTTTGGGTTTTAAGGGGGCAATTTTCCCTCCCCAATTTTTAATAGTGGCTGAGAAGTCATATTTTTTAATTTTTGGGGGTCAAAGTAGCCTGTGGATTAAGCAAAAATCATGGTCCTTTGGAACAGAAATTTTGGCTTTTAAGTGGCTTTTTTCCCTCACAATTTTTTAAAAAGTTTGGCTGAGAAGTCATTTTTTATAATTTTTTGGGTCATGTGCTTTGAAAGCAGCAATACTACGGTCCTATTATAAAAAAATTTTTTGTTTCTAACAGACATTTGTTCTTCACAATTGTCCAAAGTGGCTCAAGGGTCATGCTTTGAATTTTTGGGGGCATTTTGCTTTGAAATGCAGCTAAACTACAGGTCCTATTATAAAAAAAATGTTGTTTAAAACAGACATTTGTTCTTCACAATTGTCCAAAGTGGCTCAAAGGTCATGCTTTCAATTTTTGGGGGAATTTTGATTTGAAATGCAGCTATACTACAGGTCCTATTATAAAAAAATGTTGTTTCTAACAGACATTTGTTCTTCACAATTGTCGAGTGGCTCAAGGGTGATGGTGCTGTCAGAAACAGGAATAGGTAGGACACTGTTAATGGACACATATTGCAAAATGACTTTTTTTTGGGCAAGATCTTTAACATAGCTATCAATCCCTGTATTGAGAAAAACCCATTTAAATACAATTAAAAAAAGAGAAACAAAGACATGGTGGGATTCCTTTCCTATTTTAAAAATGTGTTTTCTGGGAATTAAACTACTAAAAAACTTGCATGTACAAAGTAGCTGGGTAAAAAAATTCCTCTGAATTGTACAAGGAGGTACAGGAAAACTTGACCAAAATGTAGGTTTTCAGAGGACATGGAGTATGGAGCACGGGCAGAGAACAAAGTACAGAGACAATTTCCTCCAGCACGTTGAGTAAAATGAGGAAAAAGAATGCCAAGAAAAAGGGCACCTGGGTGGAACAGGAGCGTTAACCACCAGTATTTCCAAGTTTAAGTCAATTGGTCCGCATCATACGGGGGGCAAGCGATACCCAGGTCTTGGACTGTGTATGAGGAAGGCTGGAGTTTCACACTTCCGCTTTTCCGCACTCTGCTTCAGCACGACAGTTTTCGTTGCTGCGTCATCAGGGCATTTTAACCTGTGTGTTAATAGGATGGACGGTGCCAGCCTGGGCTCTCACCGCACCCACTGTAACTCCGGCCTGGGTCATGCTGTGGCACAGGACAGGTATAGTCAATGTCCAGTTTCAACTAAAATGGTGGTTGAAAGATCCTTTTTCCGGCACTTTTTAATCTGTGGGTAAAGACAGGTTTAAGGGTCATGATGCGGGCCAGGACAGGGTTTGTCAATGTCCAGTGCAACTAAAATGGTGGTTGAAAGACTACTTTTTCGGGCACTTTTTAATCTGTGGGTCAGACAGGTTTAAGGGTTCATGCTGTGGTCCAGGAAAAGGTTTGTCAATGTCCAGTTCAACAAAAATTTGGGGGTTTTGAAAGGGACTACTTTTCCGGCATTTTTTAATCTGTGGGTCAGTCAGGTTTAAGGGTCATGCTGCGGTCCAGGCCCGGGTTTGTCAATGTCCAGGTCCTCTAAAATGGTGGTTGAAAGACCTCTTTCCGGCACTTTATAATCTGGGGGGTCAGACAGGTTTAATGGTCTTTACTGTGACCCAGGACAGGGATAGTCTATGTCCAGTGAAACTAAAATGGTGGTTGAAAGACTCCTTTTTCCGGCACTTTTTAATCTGGGGGTCAGACAGGTATAATGGTCATACTGCGTTCCAGGACAGGGATATTCAATGTCCAGTTCAAGTAAATTGATGGTTCAAATAATACTGCCTTCTGGCACTTTGAAATTTGTGGGTGATGCAGGTTTAACGGTCATTTCTGTGGTACAAGGGCAGGGATAGTGAATGGTGTGTGACTTTTTTTCTGTGGCTTTTAAAAGCCTAAGTGTTGTGCCTAAGATGTAGCAGGTTTTCCATTTGACTGTTGTGGCTGGTTAATTCCAACTTCTCCAGCCCTGTTTGGGTGTAAGAATGAGGGGTTGTTGCTCTCCCATAGACTTTAATGGTCATCGCTCTTTAAACGACTGCTCACTATCGACAAACCTTATCGATGGTGGCCGACTATCGACTATCGCCCGATGTCGATAGCCAACGTACTCGCTCAACACGAGTGGAGAGGGATTGCTCACACCTAGGGACACCTCTCCCATGAAGCCTAGGTGCATGCGTTTCCAGGACGTTGCGGACGGAGCGGACAACCCCTGAAGAGATGTTCGGGGCTGCCGCAGTAGAGGCACAAGTTCTCCTCACATTGTCACGTAAGTTCTTGCGGAGTCAGGTGGGCTCTGTCCAGTTGCATAGCTTCCTCCATGGCAGGCTGCGAAGGAGGCAGTGGAGGGCGAAAAAACACCGGAGCAAGATGGGGTAGACGACGTGTTTGGACTGGTATACGCTCTTGACGGAGCTCCTCCTGTCTCTCCGAGAGACGGATGTCAATCCGGGTCGCCAGATGGATTAGCTCGCTTAATGAAGACGGAGGGTCTCGGGTGGAGAGAGCATCCTTAATCTGGCTGGAGAGGCCCTTCTTGAACGTGGCGCACAACGCTGCATTGTTCCAAGCCAGCTCCAAAGCTAGTGTGCAGAATTGCACGGAGTAGTCACCTACGGAGGAGTTCCCTTGCTGAAGGTTCCATAAGGCGGTCTCGGCAGATGAAGCGCGGGAAGGCTCTTCGAAGACACTGCGGAACTCCTGCAGGAAAGTCGCCGGATCAGCTGTGACCGGATCACCTCGGTCCCAGAGTGGTGTCGCCCAGGCCAGGGCTTTTCCAGAGAGGAGACTGACCACGGAGGCCAACTTGGACCTTTCAGACGGGAACTGACCAGCCATAAGTTCCTCGTGGAGGGAGCACTGGGTGATGAAGCCCCTTCAGGCCTTTGGGTCCCCATCAAACTTCGACGGCATGGACAACCGGAGTTTAGGGCCGGCGGACATCCCCGGAACGGTTGCCATGGGAGCAGCCACCGCAGCCGACTGCTGCTGCTGAGTGGCGAGCAGCTGCTGCATCATAGTAGACAGCTGGTTAAGCTGCTGCGCTTGCTGCGCGATCTGCTTCGATTGCTGGGCCACGATGGTGGTGATGTCAGAGACGCTTGGTAGAGGCACCTTGGCGGGATCCATGGCAGAATCGAACTGTAACGGTCAGTGGTAGTGGATCCTCTGGACCACCACAAGCGATGGTGTAAGCCACGCCAGGGAGCGGAATGTAAGTAGGTCCGATTTTCACCAGAGCCCGCCGCAAAGCGGGATGGACTTGATGCGGCGGATTGCTACCCGGTCGCTACCCCTAATATGACTTGCTTGCGGTGGCAGCCGAGGTGTTGCGCGATACAGAATTGTGAAGCAGGCTCATAGTCGGAGACAGGCAGGAGGTCAGGTCAGGAGGCGGGTGCACACCCGACTGGCAGCAGGATCGCGCGTCGGGATGAGAACAGGAGCGTGCTGAGGTAAGTGGCTGCCAGAGCTGGGGGCACGTCCACAGCCCGAGTACCGGGCTGCAGCGCCGGCCGCAGTTGGGGACGCTGCGGAGGTGCAGGTGTGCCTGCGACCCAACACAGGGGTCGCAGTGACACCCGTAACACTAGATAATTCAACTTTTCATCACATGACCCTATGTACTTATTTTATATGCTTAATCAGTCTTACTTGTTAGCCAGGTTGTCAACAACAGGTTCATACATTCTAGAGCAGTCTATACTATCTAAAAAGTGATTTAGAACTGGTCTATCAGCGCCAGAATTCATATATGTCACCCACATTGTTTGTCTTCAAGAGACGCACTTCAAATCCAGACAAGCTCCCCTAATTCAGGATATAGGTATAGGTTCTATACCCACTGGCATTTTGCCAACTGTCCAAACTCCAGAACAAAAGGTGTTACAATAGCCATACGTAAATCTCTACCCCACCAGGTCATAAACTGTGTCATCGATGTTGAAGCCAGATATATGATCTTATCTATTAACAGCCATAACTTTACCATTTGCTTCATACCACATCAGATATTGCTGGGAAATTCCATTCCTTTTATTCTAACTTATATAACTTACCTAAGCCACATGCATCTACCTCTCAAAACCACTCCTCTCCCCCCTCGCCTTTTCCATTCCTTTCTACTGAAGCCATCCAGGGTCTGGAAATACCTTTCTCTCCTGAAGAATTAGATACTGTCATACAAGGCCTCCCGGGGGCAAAAGTCAAGGACCTGATGGCTTCTCAGCTAAGTTCTTTCAAAGTTTGGTGACCCACAGTTTTTAAAGACATCTCTTCTACTTCACATCTTCCCCCGTGCTCCTCCCAGGCACACATAATCATTATTTCCAAAATTGGAAAAGACACAAAACTATTTGTTATTTATAGTCCGATTATGCTACTAAATGTGGATCTTAAGATTTATGCTACGCCACTGGCAAATCGGGTTGCAAAGCTCCATGACACCTTTTGAGCAGTTTTGTACCTCAAAAGCCTCTCCACAACATTTATTCTTTATCAATTGCTTCTCTGCCCTAGAAGTGAATCCCTTCCGCCCTATTGCCGGTCCTAGGAGAAGGAGCTGAACAAGACCTTCACCGAAGCTCAATGAAACAAATGCTTTTACTTAACCCACAAAGCCATTATAGCTTGTAAAGCACAGGAAACCAGTTTTAAACTATTATCCAGATGGTACAGGATACCGCTCCTATTACATAAATGATACCTGAGTGTCCCGGTCACCTGCTGGCATTGTGGCTTTGAAGTAGGTACCATGTTCCACATATGGTGGGGATGTGGATCTATTAGGCCTTTTAGCAAGGCAATTATCACTGCTATCCAAGATTTCACCAGTACCATTGTCCCAAGAAGCCAGGCTTTTGTTCATGTTCCAGCTCCCTCGACTGGCATATAAAAAATTGCAGCCTCACCCAGGGTGCGTCTTGGTGCTTTATGGGTCAGGCACTTGAGCAAATTCCTGGCTGGGGTGGGGTATTTAAACCTTTTCCTGTTGACCTGGCCCTGCTGGTGATTGCTTCTTGTGTCCTAGCTGTTAGTTTTACCCTGCCGTGCTTTTTCGCTAGTTCTCTGAATTTTGGTTTCCTGGTTACTCTCTCATTTTGTCCTTTGGTACTGTGCATACTTCTGGTTTGATACCGGCCCGTCTGACTGTTCTCTATTTGTTGTCTGTTTTCGTCTGTTTCCCATTTGTCTTCCATTTATCTTCTAGCTGTTGTGACACATTTACTAGGGTGTATTTCAGGAAGAGGTTTGAGTGTGGGGTCACCCTTTTCGGGGTGCCTAGGCAGGGCAAGCCACGGACAGGTTAGGACATCCCTTACAGAACGACCCGGTGTGCCCCTGTATATGATATTTAGAGACTCTCTGGTGACTGGTATAGTGCCAGGAGACTGGTGCAAGGCAAATGTAGTTCCCATGCTCAAAAAAGGCTCCAAGTCTTACCCAGGTAATTATAGACCAGTAAGTTTAACATCTATTGTGGGAAAACTATTTGAGGGGCTCATAAGGGACTATATACAGGATTATGTGGCTGAATTTAATATATTAATATATTAATATATTGTTACTTACAGACCTGGCTCCAAAAACGTCAAAGCCGAAGCTTATGTACCACTCAGTCTTCCAAGTTACCCTTGGAACACATTTTAGCTAAAGACCTGGTCAGTGACATAAGACAATTTCAAGATTTAACTCCTCCGTCTACTCCTAGTGGGAAGTTGTTTGTACCAGTACAATTTAGATTTCAATTGTGCAATGATTTGCACAATTTGGTTCTTTGTGGGCACCCAAGGATTGCAGAAACTAGGGGTGACATGTATGAATGGGGCTGCGGCATTTTTCTGGTGTTCTTTGAGCCAAAAAGAATGTACTGTATGAACAGGTGCACTCCAAACTTTGACGTGATAAGTGCCTTTGTTATGTGCCAAAGCCACTTTTTAATGTGCCAAAGATTTGGGGTGTTCTGGGGGTGTTCTGGGAGCGTGTCTCGCCATACTCGTAGGATTAGACACATTTATCATTCTTTGACGCCAAACCTAGGTGCAGAACAGTTACAACAGGCAGACCAAGTTAAAGGTGGTCTGCCTAAGCCTGAGTTGTCGTATAGGCACTAGAATACGCCTGTATGTATGACCTGCAGAAGAACAGGTTCATATATTCTGCTGCATTCTACACTGCCTAACTATTTAGAACTAGCCAATGTTCATACATGTCGCCCTAAGAGTCTAGCTGCCCGTTCTTACTGATGGCCATCCATGCTCTGTGATATCTCCGGATATGTGTCTGCCTGTTAGACGTGTGCTTGAAGTAAGGTCCCTCATGTTCATCCTCTTACTTTACCCATTCCTCAAAGACCCTGGACACATTTGTCCACGGATTTACCCCTCGCTGAGGGAAGACTGTAATTTGGGTAATTGTTGACAGTTTCAGTAAGATGTGTCAATTTGTGCCCCTGCCTCAGCTTCCAAGCTCTAAAATTTTGTCTCAACTCTTTAATGATCATGTAGTTCATCTTCACGGGATTCCTGAAAATATTGTTTCTGACGGGTTAGTACAATTTGTAGCTAAGTTTTGGAGAGCTTTTTGTACGAAACTTGGTATTCAGTTATCATTTTACTTGGCTTTCCATCCTGAATCATTCAGTCAGACTCTGGAACAGAACCTTAGGTGTTATTGTGCTGATAATCAGTCAGGCTGGATTACTTACCTTTCCTTGGCGGAGTTCTCCATCAATAACCGTCATCATGCGTTCGTCAATACTTCGCCCTTTTTCTGTAATTATGGCTTTAATCCGCACTTTGGTTCTCTCTTTTCATCTGCCTCTGATAACCCATAGGTAGAGATTGAATCAAAAAAACTATGCACAGTCTGGGCCTAGGTTCAGTTGGACCTGAGGAAATCCCAGTCCACATATGAAAGGAACGCTGATAAGAGATGCACTGCAGTGCCTGAGTTTGCTGTTGAGGATAAAGTTTGGCTTGCCACCAAAAATATGAGACTTAAGGCTCCCTCGTGTAAGTTGACTCCCAAATATATTGGTCCCTACTCCATTCTACATGTTATCAATCCAGTCACTTTCATCTTCGTTTCCCGCCGACTTTCCGGATCCATAACATCTTCCACAAATCACTGCTAAAAAAGTACATACCTCCTATTGATCCTCATAAGGAACCTCCCACTCCTACTCAGGTAGAGGGGGATCTAGAATTCAAAGTGGAGCTTATAGTGGATTCCCGAAGAGTCAGAAATGCTCTTCAATATCTTGTTCATTGGAGAGGGTATGGACCAGAGGAGCGCACATGGGAGCATGCCTTCTCGATCTGTGCTGACTGTTTAGTGAAGGAATTTCACAAAAATCTTCCCGTCCAAGACCTAAGGGTCCAGTGGCCCCTCGTAAAAGGGGGGGTACTGTCAAGACTGTGCTACTGGCCCTTTAAGGATTTTGTTGCAGCCTCAGCCAGGGTGCAGCTTGGTTCTTTATGGGTTAAGCACTTGAGCCAATCCCTGACTGGGGTGGGGTATTTTAGACCCTTCCTATCGGTCTGGCCCTGCTGGTGATTGCTTCTCGTGTCCTAGCTGTTGGTTTTTGCTCTGCTGTGTTTATTCGCTGCTTCTCTGGATTTTGGCTTGTCTTCCTCGTTACTCTCTTGTATTGTCCTTCGGTACTGCGAATACTTCTGGTTTGACCCCGGCCTGTCTGACTATTCTCTATTTCTTGTCCATTTTCGTCTGTTCCCCGTTGATCTTCTGTTTATCTTCTGTCTGTTGTCACCTGTTTACTAGGGTATATTTCAGGAAGAGGTTCTAGCGCCGGATCGCCCTTTTCGATCCTCTAGGCTGGGCAAGTCAGGGACAGATTATGGCGTCCCTTACACTAGAAAGTAGGGTCTCTGCTCTTCTCACAATGCTGTTTTACAGAGCCACAGGCAGATTCAGACTCACACTTCCTAGTTAGGCAGTGAGTTGTTCTACAGCAGTGATTGGCATATTAGATCTGCTATTCCTAGCTGATCCTGATATAGTGGCATGAGTGCAGGAGATTTATAATCTGTAGTACACAAGGTTACAGACCTCTAAATAGTTAAAACTTGTCATAAAATAATGCAAACAAGCTTCCATTTTTAAGGGTAAGGATCACAGCAGGATTTAAGCTCACCATCCCGGCCACTACTGCAGCCTGCTAGAGCAGAGAGTTGTTGCTGGTAACTATGGAAGCTTGTGTGCAAAAGCAAGAGATAACATTTGCTCCTAACTCTGAAGAGAAAAAAAAATCAAAACAGCAATGTATTTGGTAATATTTATTTACCTTTGCCTACGTTTTTAAAGTTAATCAATGAAATGCTAATACTCTTTCAAGGTACTGGCTGAGTCAAGCTCAATGGAAAATTCTGAATAGGGGAGATAGGCTACAGATGTAGTTGACTATGTTTTTAATCGAGCTACTTAGAGTAATATCCTTAGGGTAACATCCATCAGATCATCAGATGATAAAATTAAAAAATGCCAGTGCAGAATTGCTATAAACCACCAACGGACAAAACTATCTCCTATAGCTATATACCTCCAGGCTATCAAAAAGAATGTCAAGCTAAGTATTTTTCACTTTCTATATAAAGTGGATCTCCTAATTATTTGGGCTGTTCACCCTATAGCTTTTACCTAAATAACGTTAAGCTTCTACTGGCATAGATCCATCATCGTTAACCCTTTATGTTTGTCTTAGTTACATGTTGGCCTAAATGATTATAATTTCAAAACACCTGAAACCAATAAAGCAACTTGTTTCACAGTATCAGTCCAGTATCAGTGACTGACACTACAAGAATGCTAACCTACCACCTGAACTACAAAACACAGCAATTACAGTATTGGGCTTACTTTGTTGAGGATGTGTTGTGCATTTTCATTGTTTTAAATGAGGAGGTGAAATCCATAGGATTCATAGTAGAAAATTGCCGCCGTGTGTGGGCACAGCCCTTTCCTATCTCTTTTATAATCTGTTACTTTGGGACTATTCAATTATAAAGCATAACATAATACATTGGAGCATATTTACCATTCCAAATGTACCAGCACAGTTTGCACCAAAAAACTGGAGTGTACGCTTTGCATGCTTTATTCAACAATGGGAATGACCTAGCAACAAATGGGGAGAAGGTTGGTTGGGGCTATAATATCATATGCCAAAAATGCACCATATTAGTGTAAAGTAAGCCAACATGGTGGTGATGCAAAACTAGAAAACAGCATCTAAAGAAGCACCAAATTTATCATGCAGCATGACCCATTGTTAAATTTGGCAAATTCATAGACCACCTGATCCAAGCTGTCTCAAATAGTGGGTTATTACAGGATTAGTAAATCTGCCCAAAATTTATAGAGAACTCTAACTTGATATGCAGATGTGAAAAAAACAGGCAGCACATATACATTAAAAGGTAATTGCAGAAAAACTGAATAATCAGAAAGATTTTGGGTGGACATTTTTTTTTTATATTTGTGATCCTAATAAAGTGGGGTTTGTCACAATCAGAGGTATGTGCAGACTAGTTAGACCCAGTAGCGCTGTCGCAGGACAAATAAGATTCCAGAAGAAGGCTCCTTATTGACTTTTAAAAAGGAAAATCATTAGTTATTTTGATTTTAATTATTTTTGATGTCACTTGGTTGCTGTAATCCAATGTACTTTGACATTGAACAAAAGCTGATTCGGAGCATGGCAGGTTCTCTTACCTAAATGGTTCCATTATGGAAGTTACTTATGATGTAGAACATATTGAAACTTCCATAGCCTTAACTTAACTGTGACCTTTCAACCATGATCTGGAGGACATCATGGTTGTCATATTTTGTGCATAAAGAGATGTTTTTTGGGGGAGGAGGGTTGTACAAACTCCTTTCTAGTTTGGCTCCTTATGTAATTTTCTCAGCAGCAATTATGTCAGACAAGCAGGTTTAATGTTCACAAGCCATCGATGAATCCCAGGAGTTGTTTTGTTCTCTGCTAATCCTCCAAATGCTGGAACCTCTCCTGATTTCTGTATGAGAATTGCACTGGATATTGGACTATAGAGCGATTCATGACTGTGATATTTTATTGTGCTGATGAGGCACCCGAGATTTTAGATTGTTGAGACAGTGATAAGTTAGAGAGAAATAACCTTGAAACAAACCAGACAGTAAACCAGACAATATTTATGCACTAACCCATTACCTTCCAGGAGGGCTGTTATTACCACATTCTGCAGTTTCCTCTTACATTTGTACTATACAGAATGTATTTGCTGCACATGCTTTATGCTTCATGATAGTCCTTGATCTCTCAGAGTTGAATTGCATTAAACCCCTTATTTAACTGCCATATCCACATACTTGTTTCGGATTTCTTTTTAGATATCTACTAAGAAACTAAAAGTCCTTCATTTTACTTTTCAAACTTAATTTCAATTTGACTAGAATAGATGCTGTATACAAGTATATGTGTAATGGAATACCAGCTGTCCATGGGAATAGCTATAGTCAAATCAGCGGTAGCGACTGCTATGGGGCACAGAAGTTGAGGGGGGTCAATTTGGGTGCAAGAACATTTATTGTCATTAAGTGGTGGGGACTAGTGTTGAGCGATTTTTATCGACAAAGTTGAAATCGGCAAGGTTTTTATGGTGATCGAAATTTCCAGATCATGGCGATAATTCAGGTTAAAATCTGTGCATCCATCTATTAAGATCGCGCCATTTTCGGCGGCTTCCTGTCATGTTGGCGGCCAGCAAAATCAGATTAACAGAATAGAGCAGGGTGAGATGTGGGTGTGCGACGTCAGCTGGGATGTTAACGTGTATGGTTGCGATGGCTGGAAAAATCACATGCCTCGTTTTTTAACAAGTACAAGCCCTTCCTGCTCAGCCTTAGTGTCTCTCAGCGTCTATAGGCAATAGGGCGTAGCTCTGCCTGTGGGCCAAACAGCTCAGCGAAATTAGTCATTTCTGCACATAGTTCTTAAAAAAGAAAAAGGGTTTCTTTGGGAATGGAATCACCAGGAATTATTTTTCTTCTTTTGTGATCGCGCCTTTTGTGAACGCGTCTTGAATTAAGCCAATCAATATTTTGTCAGCCTCAGCACATGCCTCACCAGTTTGTAATTCATAGTATTGCGTATCTGAAAGGATCTTTAACGATTCGTTATGGTTAAATCATAATCTTATATCACTATTCCTCGCCCTTTATCAGCTCCTCTAATGACAATCTCATGATTATTTTTCAAAGTGTTTAAGGCCTCACGCTCAGTTTTAGAGAGATTGGAGTAGTTTTTGTATGCATAGAAAGATTTATTTTTAAGATGTTTTCATTTCTTTAATGATTTTGAATTTTCAAATAAAAGGAACACAGACATATCCAAGACTTTTTCACCTGTAGAAACAGACACTATGATACAGTTGTTTAAAGAACTGGAAAAAAAGATGTTTTCTGAATCACAACATCTGATAGATGCACTATTTTTAAATACATATATAAAAGAGGAGTTAGGGCTTGTTCACACGACGTTTTGGATCCGTTTTGGATGCGTTTTTAGGAACGTTTTTTAACCTGCGAAAAGCTGGATGTTAACTGCATCCAAAACGCGGCTCAAAAAAGCAACAGCAGATCCTTTTTTGGATGGCTTAAATTGGCTGCCTTTTATGTCATGCGATTTACGGATCCGTTTTTTGGAATCCGTTTTTTCATGCTTTTCTTTTAAAATCAACCTATCAAACTGTAATTTAACTTTAAATATTAAATATTACCTATCAATGACAAAGAAAAAAACCTAAAAAAAAAAAAAAAAAAAAAAAAAAATCCCCTTTTTTTACCTCGTGGTCCGTCAGCTGTAATACACCTATGATTTTAGAACCCACTCCCCTATTTTTTTTTTTTAAATCCAACCAAATAGTTTTCAACCTCCCCATGTAAATTCAATTAAAAACAATCATGACTAAACTAAATAATTTCTAATTAAATATTAAAAAATAAATTATATATTTAGTATATATATCTATATATATATATATATAGTATATATTATATTATATATTATATTTATGTACATATATATATAAATGTACATTTGTTTATCTTATATACATTTATAATATTCTATCCATTTTAACTTTTGTATAGAATTTATATATAAACCTATATATATATATAAATATATATTCTATATTGTACTATTAGATACATTTTATATATATCTATATTTACATACATTTATAAATAAATTATAAGCAAAACATAATATTAAAAAACACAACAACAAAAAAAATTTTTTTATATTTCATTTAATCCAATGCGTTTACGGATGCGTTTTTTGGCATCGAAAAGCGGCTCCAAAAACGCACCCAAAATGTATGCTTGCCCTTTTGCATGCTTCGGGATGCCAAAAGGCACTCCGATTCATTCAATGGGATTTCTTCTTGCGTTAAAAGCAAGCAGAATTTGACATGTCAATTCTTAAAAACGGATCCGAAAAAACGCATAGCGAAAAAGCGCATCGGCAATCACTTGTGTGAAACAGCGTCGCTTTTGCCATTGAAAAGCAATGTTAATCACACTGACCAATTGTTAGATCGTTGTACGATCCGTAAAACGGATCGTAAAACGGATCACAAAAAACGTCGTTGTGAACAAGCCTAAATGTGTTTTGTTTTTGAATGTGCAAGGGTTGGAGGAGGTTGCCCACTTGTGTCCTGTCCCGTGCGGTCTGTCTCTGGCGGTCTCAAGGGCCACGAGACAGGCCACAAGGGGTAGAAGTTACCCTCTGCTCCCTGTCTCCTGCCCCCTGCGGTCTGTGTTTGGTGGCCGCAGGTGGCAGGAGTTGCACCCTTGTCTCCTGTCCCTTGCTCCTGTCTTCTGTCCCCTGCGGTCTGTCTTTGGCAGCTGCAGGGGGAAGGGGACAGGCCACTGGTGAGACTCTGGCGATTATATGCCTATGCAGCATCATAAAACCTGTAGTGACACTCCATCCCCAAAGGTGGCCCCAGTATTCTATAAGGGGCCTTTGGGACCAAGCCCCAAGATGTGAGGCAATATTCCAGCGTACATAGAGATAATGATATGACATATCATATAGTATTGCCTCACATCTTGGGGTTGGTCCCAGAAGGTCCCCTGATGAACCCTCAAGACCGAGAGAGGCAAACGCGTCGGGAACTGGTGATACAAGGGACAGTAAGTATCATCTGTGGTGTTCTTTTTATATCATTGGTTTATTGGGAGTTTGTTCCTTCTAGGGGTGGTATTTATCTTTAATGCCCATATGTATTTATACATCTGATGTTTTTGGCTATGTTCGTTTGAGCAAATAATTTTATAGTATGACATCAGTTTCGCCCCTTTTTCTACATGAACAGGTACATTGTGGCCACTGCAGTATTTATAAGAAATTTAGTATTGTTATAGGGTGAGCCACCGAGAGGTGGGGCCGCCCTTTTTGGGGCGATGTCCCAACCTGTATTGACAGGATATAAATAAGTGTTGGCATATAAGTATTCCTGATTCATTTTCATTGTTGGTTTAATAATGTGCTTTGCTAATGTGGATGTCACCAAGATACTGTTTGTTCTTCTTCTGTAATGTCATCTTTATAATTGCCCATAGCAACCAATCACAGCACAGTAACCAATTGCAGCATGGCTTTCATGTTCATAGTTGCCCATAGCAACCAATGACAGCACAGCAACCAATCGCAGTACAGCTTTCATTTTCATAGTCACCCATAGCAGCCAATCACAGCACAGCTTTAATTTTTTTAGTCACACGTACCAACTAATCAGAGCACAAACCAGCAACCAATCACAGCACAGCTTTCATTTTCATAGTCTCCCATATCAGTTAATCACAGCACACCAACCAATCGCAGCACAGCTTTCATGTTCTGGTGCATAGCAACCAACCACGCAAACTTTATTTTGATCGGTCGACTTGTAAAACCAATCGCAGCACAGCTCTGATTTTCAACAGACAAATGTAAAATGTACTTACATAGAGCAACATAGGATGACGACATCCAAGCATGAAATAGACACTTGCTTGTTGGAAGTGCAGGGTCTGTTGTGACAGGGAAACCTTAGGAATAGATTTGGTAAATGTGTTCTACATAGAAACTGCATTTCGTGTTGGGTGAAGCAATTCAAAACCACTGGGTGTTTATGTCATGGAAGGGTCCGGGATGTTCAAAGACTTCAGAAGAGGAAGTAAACAGGATACAAGCCGTGTACAAGCGCAGTCCTAGAAAGCCGATTAGGCAAGTATAGGTGCGTCCTATTGCCGTTAAGGTCCTATGTAGCATGGTTACTCAGTTGACACCCAGCGTTAATAGCAGGGAATAGAGCCCCAAAGTGGTCAAATATCCTTGGGGGACTCGATGTCAACGTAAAAAAATGTTATAAAGGTATAAAAAATAATAAAAGTTCAAATCACCCCCTTTTGCCATTTTACAAATAAAAAAGTTGCGCATAACTGGTATTGTTGCGTCCCTAAAAGTCTGATCTATCAAAATATCAAATTATTTATTCCGTAATCTGAACAACATAGAGGGGAGCTCTGATTGGTTGCTATGGGTAATGAAGAAAGTCTTAGACCTAGACAGTTTTTATACAAGAGGCCCTTAGTGTGCAGCTGCATGAGTGGAGAGAAGGCAGGGAAGGTTTATACCATCCCTTCCCTCCCAATCGTGGTACATATTGGGCCACATGTATGAAACTGTTTAGGTCATTTTTTTTGTGTATATTGTGGCAAAAAACTGTGGTTCCACTGTTCTGTAGATGTAGGAACTGTCGTATGCCCAAACTGGGCGCAGTCTGCACTAGACACAACACTTTTGAATGCGCCAAAGTTTGAATGAGAAGCTGCCATACAAAGCCATACACTTTCATACATACTGTCGTATTCTACACTCCTTTATATCGATTTAGAACTGGTGTGGAGGCGCCAAGTTACAAAAATGGCGCAGGCGAGTTCATAGATGTCCCTCTTAATTTTGCATTTTCTTAGCCTTATGCTTAAAAACTCTCTGAAACACCTGTGAGGTCAATATAATCACTACACCCCTGGATATATGGAATATATTCAAGTCTTTATCGGAGTATTTATTATATTTAGGACTTTAGAGTGTCTGCAAATCTGAAATGGTGCCTAAAAAAAATCCTAATGAAAATTAGTCCCAGTATGTGCTCCTTCTGTTCTGAGGCTTGTTGTTAATTAGGCACTAGGGCCATATGTGGGATATCTCTAAAAATGCAGATACGGGTGCATCGATTTTGAGTTGCATTTCCTTGGTAACATCTACTGTGCTACAGTGAATAATGGATATAAATTGAAAATGTACAAAAAAGAGGTGAAATTTTATCTCCATTTTGCTAGAATTCTTCTCAACCACAGAAGGTTAATAAACTTTCTAAATGCTGTTTTGAATACTTTAAGGGGCATAGTTTTTTTTAGATGGAGTCACTTATGAACATATTTAACATACAGGCCCCTCAAAGTCAGAAAGAAATTGACTGGTCTCTAAAAAAAAACCTGTGTTGCAAATTTTCTTGAAAATTTGAAAAATTGCTACCAAATTTATAAGCCCCCTACCATTGTAAAAAAAATAGACATTTAAAAAATGAGGCCAACATAAAGTAGTCATGGTAGTTGCTAGTTATAAACAATTTTGTGTGGTATAACTATCTTTCTTGAACGCGGCAATTTTTGAAAATGGAAATTTGTCAAAATGTTCATGACATCTTGATATTTTTCACAAATAAACAAGGATTGTATGGACAGAAACATATTATTTTAAGGCCTCGTTCACACAGCTTATTCTGGGACAGATTGGAGCAGTACTGCACGCCGTATTTGCACTGTAGTACGGCTCCAATCCGTCCCAGTAACTACGGTAATCCACAGTTCTCATAGAGAACTCTGGATTCCGTCTCTCCTCCCCGCTCGGCGACTACGCCGCGGGGGGAGAGAAAGTGGACATGTAACTTTATTTACGGGGTACGCGCCGTAGATAATGACAGTCTATGGGGCCGGCGATCTGCCGTCCCCCCGCGTCGCCCCGCTACACGGCTGCCGTCGTAATTGCGTAATAATTCCATATGCCAAAACTGCAGTTTTTTTGGTCATTTCACTTCCCCTAATAAATTGGAATAAAAAGTGATTCAAAATTTGAATCTATCCCAAAATAGTACATCTAAAAACTACAGTTCAGCCCACAGAAAATGCAACCTCACTCAGGTTCACCGGTGGAAAACAAAAAATATTATGGGTCGCAGAAGTTGGCGGTGCAGTGCAAATTTAAGAAATAAAGAATATTTGTATTTAAAAAAAAGACTAAAACAGTTCGGTTTCCCAGTATATTCTATGGTAGGTCAATGGCACCATTAAAAAGTACATGTTGCCTTACAAACAAAAGACCCTTATATGTCTAAGTAAATGGAAAAAAAAAATGGTGGCTCTTTGAAGGCGGAGAGGAAAAAACAGAGACAAAAGATGATGACACTGTCAGGAAGGGGTTAAACATCTGGGTGGTGGTTATCTGTATGCACATGTATGAAAACTGTCTAGGTCTAAGACTTTTTTGTTGCCCATAGCAACCGATCAGAGCATAGCTTTCATTTCATATAGAGCTCTGAAAAAATGTAAGGACAGACCTGATTGGTTGCTATGGGTAACAAAGAAAGTCTTAAATCTAGACAGTTTTCATACATAAGGCCCCTTGTGAGAGGCTGCATGCAGTGGAGAGCGGCAGGGTAGGATTATACATCCTTCCCTCCCAATCGTTGGACATATTGGGCCACATGTATGAAACTGTTTAGGTCTAAAACTCCCTCTTTTGCCCACCGTACCCATATGCGCAAAAAAGTGCGTTTTAGCCCTTACACCCGGTTCAATTACATGTGGCCCATTGTGCTCAATTACTGCCGGGGCTGGGTAACTGCAGGAGCTGAGGGGTTTTATCAGATCCATATCAGATCTGAAGTCGGTATTGAGACTGTAATTCCCTGCATTTCTCTATAAGTAGCGATAATATATTAGCACTAATTTCAAGAGACTTCAGAATCAAGTTAAAAATGTCCCCAGAAGTATTTTTCTGTCCTAATGGAGGGGGGGCATAATGTGTAAAGTAAAATAAAATAAAAAAAACCTCACAAAAATATAAAATGTTAATTTAAAAAAAACAAAAAAACACAGCAAACCGCAACCTTTATCTCCAGTCGGGGAGAAGTGGCGGCGGAACCGGGCACCAGAGAAGGGTGAGTATAATTTTTTCTTATTTTACTGGAGCCCCAAGAATTGTTGCTCTGATTGTTATAGGAGGCAGACAACCCCATTAATATCTTTTTAGGTGGCTCATCCTATGAGAAAGTGTCTGATAATCCTTTTGAAGGTGAACAAAGGTAAATTTCTACAATTGTTATATCACGAAATAGAAGAAAAAGCTGTCCCTGATGAGGAAAAATAGTTTTTATATATTCCCAATACACTGTACTGTTATTAGATTCCGAAAATGCACAAAATCTGACAAAACTGAAGGGAAGACCTATCATATCTGGGATAGGAAGTGTCATTAGTAACTTGCCCCATTATGTGGACCTATATCAAGAGGAATATGTCTTAACTCTTGCCAGTTCTATAAAAGATTGGGATAGCCTCATAAGAGAACTGAATAAAATGCCGATTCCAACACATACAATGTCACAGCTCACCATGGAAGTTCCATCATTGTAATCCAACATCGACCACCAATTAGGTTTACAATGAATAGAGAAATATTAAGAGAATGATGCGACAATAACTAATATGTTTTTTTTAATTATATTTTTCAAAATGCATCTGCACCACAAAAATAAAACCTAACCAGTGAGCACAGCCTTATGGAGTCAGGAGGCTCCAGCTAATCAGTGTCTAATTAAAGTCAATGTTCTATCTGTCCCACTAGTAAGCAGGGGAAGGAATATCCCCATTGTTGTACTGCTGGTAGGACTTAGGGAAGAGCATGTGATCAATCTAGCAGGATTTTTATACTTATAAATCATTTCTCTTATATATTCCAAACCACACATTTCAGTGTAAAATGGTAAAAATATTATACTTGCGGTTAGTAGCTGACATACGTTGTAAACATATAACTACAAACTGATTGTGATAAGTCCATGTAAGTCCAAAGGAGTAATACTGAAAGGAGAAAGAGTCTGGCCAGCAGTGGATTGCACACCTGCTACATTTCGAGGGCCTTCAGAGCATGTGTACATTGGTATCTACCATTAAATGGTCACTGTATGGAGATAATATATAATCTGCAGAGCCTGTGTATACGGGTAACTACCACTGTATGGTCACTGTATGGTGGAAATATTGGTTGTAGTGCAATGGTTTAGGTTCAGGCATAGTTTGGGGTATCTCCCAGCTCTCTTGGATGCTAAATAGGCTCTACAATGACCAGTAAACCTGGGTGATGCAAAACCCCTGAATTAGATTTCTTCCAGAGCTGTTACACAGCAGTTGGGTGTAGTGGGTGTGACCTTTTGTGAAGCGGCGTGACTTGGTATAAAGAGGGTGTGTTGTATGCAAATTTTGGGAGCAGTGCGGGAATTTCTGGTCACCTTATACTTGGGGAACAGATGCCACCAGGTTGCACTGTGGGAAGAAGGCAAGCTGGTGAAGGCAGTGTGATGCTCTAGGCAATGTTCTTCTGGGAAAACTTTGGTGCTGGCATCATCTGGATGTTACTGTGAAATGCCACCTTCCTGAAACTTCCTTGGCTGCACACCAAGTACACCACTTAATGCCAGTGGTAGGATAATGTCCCTGGCACACTACAAAAATTGTCTTGTTCTTCAAACCATTCCTAAACAAAGAGTTCTGAGTGTTGACTTGGTCTCCAAATTTCTGTGATCTCAATTTAAAGGGAATGTGTCATCAAAAATGACTTATTGTTTAACTCACGTTTTTATGTTAAACAATTTTTTTAAGAATTTTTGGTTATATTTATTTTTAATTTTCCATATCACTTTTAATATTTTTTAATAATTCTTAAATCCTGCAGTTTTCACTTTGGCCACTAAGCTTAATAACAGTCTGACACTTCCTGCCCTATAGATAAAGATTTTCAGCAGTGTGTTCATTATTAACACAAGCAGGGTCAAACTGAAAGGAGACACCAGTGTGAATAGAAAACAGGGAATCCACCAGTCACAAGAGGAGATGTCACAGCTCTCACCCCCTCCTCCCTGCAGAGTGAATTCTTCCCAGGTCACACAGCATGACTAGAAAACTGTCCTATTGAAGTCTATGGGACAGAAACAGTATTAAGACTCCTATGTGCATGAAGCTGCTGTAAAGTATCTCTCTGACTGCTGTTAAAGCTGAGCAAACAAGGCCTAGTGGCTAAAGTGAAAACTGCAGGACTTAAGAATTATTAAAAAATATTGAAAGTGATATGAAAAATTAAAAAGAAATATAACCAAAAATTCTTTAAAAATGTGTTTAACATAAAAACGTGAGTTAAACAATAATTAATTTTTTATGACATATTCCCTTTAATGGAAGAGGTTTAAAAAAAAGTCAAAAAGATCTCACCTTCAGTGGTCTTCTGGAGTCCATGCCTCGACAAATCACAACTGTTTTGGTGGTACAATTAAAACCTACACACAGGGGTTTCTAATGTTATGCCTGACCTGAGTGTTCACATTACATAACACACAAGTCACATGAGTAAAATATACATTACATACATAACATCAGCATACTTTTTTAAAAACTATTTTAATACAGTTTTAATTTTAACACAGTTACAAAAACCGTTATAAATTGATTATTGTCAAATACTGTCAGTGCATGACACTCCTGAAGTCTAAAATCAGAGTAAAAATTGCAACAATTTAAAAAAAAAAAGAAAATAAGTAAACACATACACAAAAAAAATAAAACATGTACACCACCCTTTCAACATTAGAAATTCCAATCACCTCAAAAAAGTAAAAAAAAAAACTCCACAATGAATGGCAGAAAAAAAATGGCAGGATTGCGATTGCACACTAAATGAAACAAAAAGCGATGAAAAAGTCATATGAACCCCAAATTGGTACGAGTAAAAACATCCATTCATCCCACAAAAAAAAGCCTTTACACAGCTTCACATACTGAAAAATGAAAAAAGTTATGGTTATCAGAAGAGAGCGATGCATAAACATTGTTTTACACAAAATACATATTTTTTTAAAGGGATAAAACATGTAATTTGGGTATGATTGTAATCATATCGCCCAGTAGAGTAAAATTAACACGTCACGTATACTGGCCAATGAACGCTGTAAAAAATAAAAATAAAACACATTACCAGGATTGCGGTTTATTTTTTTTTTTTCCCCCAAAAAAAAAGGATTACAAGCCTATCAAAAACTCACGTGTGCCACCAAATGGTAACAATTAAAATGTCAACTCATCCTACAAAAAACAAGCACCTCCAATAGCTCCGTGTACAGAAAACTAAAAAAGTAATAGCAAGGCATGCAAAAACTGTATTTTTTCCTTAAAAAAAGTGGTTTTTATTATGTAAAAAAAGGGAAAGGAAAAAAAAAATCATTTTTTCGCTGAATGTTTCAGAAAAATAAAAAAATCATGGCTGTAGACATACAAAAATAAAAACCACCCTATTTTACAAATGCATTTCTATTGTGTAAAAGTTGTAAAACAAAAAACTAATAAAATTGATATTCTGTAATTGAATGACCCCTAGTAAAGTAGTTGTTTTTTATTGCCGGAAAACACTGTAAAAATCAAAAAAAGAAAAACAATGGGAAAAAAGCTGGGGGGGTTTTTTTCACCATTTTCTGGCCCAATACAAAAAAAACGGGAAACGTTGTGGGTAAAAATAACAACACCCTAGATGGGGTTTTCCCCTTTGGGGAAATTGAAACCAAAAATGGGTGACCTCTGGAAAAATTTTACCCGTTCCCGGGCTTTGCTTTGCAAATACAACATGACCCACCAAAATCTGCAGCCCATAAGCAAAATAAGCCCCCCCCCCTTTAAAACCCCCCAATAACCATAAACACAGAAATTGGTTAAACCGGGGAAGAAATTACGCAGAAAAAGGGTTGGTCCCTTTTTTTTTTTTCCCGGGTTTCCCCTTTGTGAAAATAAAAATTCTTTTTAAATTTTAAAAGGGTCCCAATTTTTTGAAAAAATATTGGGGGGGAAAACCCTTGAATTGCCTATGTTCTTTTTTTTTGTGTAAAATTTTTTGGAAAAAAAACTTTTGGTTTCCATGTTTTTGATGTGGAAAAACGTCGAAAGGCCCCAAACTGGGCCCCGTCTGCACAAAAGACACAACACTTTTGAACGCCAAAGTTTAAATGGGGAAGCCCCCATAAAAAAAGCCATACACTTTCTTTACTACGTCGTATTCTCCCATTTCCTTTAATCGATTTAGAACGGGTGGGAGGGCCAATTTAAAAAAAATTGGCGCAGGGGGAGTTCTTAGATGCCCTCTTAATTTTGCATTTTTAGCCTTAGGGTTTTTTAAAAAAACTCCCTAAAAAACACCTGTAAAGGCCCAATTTTAATCATTTTACACCCCTAAAAATAGGAATATATTCAAGTTTTTAAATGGGGAATTTTTAAATTATTTTTTAAAAGCCTTTAGAGTGTCTGAAAAATCTAAAATTGGTCCAAAAAAAACACCCTAATGAAAATTAGTCCCAGTGGGTTGCTCCTCCAAAATTTGAGGCTTGTTTTTAAAATTGGGGCCTTGGGGCCCCATATGGGGGAAAACTCAAAAAAATGCGGGATCCCGGGGCTTGATCGATTTCCAGTTCCCATTTTCCCTTTGGTAAAAACTATTTTTTCCCAAAGTGAATAATAGATGGGAAAAATTTAAAATTTGGTGAAAAAAAAGGGGAAAAAATTTTTTTAAAATTTCATTCCACTTTGCTAGAATTCTTCTCAAACCCCAGAAGGTTTTTAAAAACTTTCTAAATTTCGGGTTTTTAATACTTTTTAACTAGTTTTTTTTAGATGGGGGTATTTATGGACATATCTAACATTTCAGGCCCCTCAAAGGGCAGAAAGAAATGGACTGGTCTCTAAAAAAAAACCTGGTTTGGGAAATTTTCTTAAAATTTTTAAAAAATTGCTACCAAATTTTTTAAGGGCCCCCTACCATTGTAAAAAAAATAGACATTAAAAAATGAGGCCAAATAAAGTTGTGGTAGTTGCAGTTTAAACAATTTTGGTGGTATAACTATCTTTTTGAACCCGGCAATTTTTAAAAAAAGGAAAATTTTTCAAAAGTTCAGACATTTGATTTTTTTCACAAAAAAAAAAGGATTGTATGAAAAAAACATATTATTTTAAAGGCCTCTTTCCCAACAGCTTTTCGGGGAGGATTGGGCAGTACTGCCGCCTATTTGCATGTAGAAACGCCCAATCCTCCCCAGTAATCGGTAACCACGTTCTCATAGAAACTGGGGATTCGTCTCTCCTCCCCGCTCGGCGAATACGCCGCGGGGGGAAAGTGACTTAATTTTTTTACGGCGGTACGCCCGTAGATAAGCAGTTATGGGCGGCGATCCCGTCCCCCGGCCCCCCGCTAACGGCGCCGTCTTTTTTGGGGACAAACCGTTTCCCCCAATTAGCCGGCAATAACTGTGTGAAAAAACCCGGGCCCAAAGCACAATGTGTCAAAAAATTCTCTGAACATGGTAGGTAAAACCCTTTCAAATTTGTTCCCACAAAAGGAACATTTAAATTTGAAAAAAAAGGGACTTTCAGGAAGGTCAAAAGCTTGTGGGGGTGAAACCATCCCATTTTTAATACATTTGTTATTTTTGGGAGAACACTTTTGTGTCCCAGCTTTTGCTATTGGCAAATATAGCAAATGTAGTTCACATAGGACTATGTTTGTTCTATTAAGGGCCGTTCACACGTTATTGCAGGGCGGATTTCGCCATTGTGCGTGTATTGGCTGCAATATGGGGGAATCCTCCCAGCCATTAGGAAACCCACAGTTCTTAGAGAGCTAGGGATTCCGTCTCTTCTCCCCGCCGGCGAATCCGCTGGGGGGGAAAAGAAAGTAACATGTTATACCCCGGGGGGGTACGCGCCGTGGATAATAAAAGTCATGGGGCCAGCGGGCCGACCTCGCCCCCTTATAAAGCGTAATTGCGGGGAAATCCGCCCCAAATTTACGGCTTTGAATAAGCCGGGGAAAACCGGCCTTAATGTTACAGCCCCAACTGTGTCTGTTTGCGATTCGTACCCGACAATATACAAAAATTAACCCCGCATAAAGTAAAACCTTTTTAAAGGGGGGGTTGTCTTAAACCATTTAAAACCCAATAGACCAAAAATCTGTTTCCTAGTGATTTGATGAAATTTTTCGTTTTTTTCCCCAGTTTTCCCCTTTGGAATTGCGGGATTTAGAAAAATTTAAATTTCCCCTTTCCCCTTGGAAACTGATAATACATTCCCGATTATTTTTCTCAATTTTTGTAGCCCTAAAATGATAAAGGTATGTATTCCCCTGGAAGCAGAAATAGGGCGGGACAAGGTCACTTGAATAGTCTGGTTATGGGGAGGGTGATTGAGTGGGGTGTCCCCCTACAAATCATTCATTAGGGGAAGACACATTTCTATACCCTTTTAAAACCAGGGGGGCCATACTATTTAGAAAATTTCATAATTTTTGCTTGTCATTTCCTTTTTGTAAAGGGAAATATTTTCATTTTTTTTATCTATAAAATCCTATTTAACTAAACTGGGAGTGTTTTAATCTTCCGCATGTTGCATAAGGGGAGACAGTGGGGGACCATAATTAACAGCGCGGCACTTTATGGTTCAAGCCCCCATCCAATATAATATATATATTATATATTTATAATTAATTTATTTTTATAAAAAAAAAAAAACAATTTTTATCACAGGTAAAAAAACAGAAGAATCAGCAACCTGTTCCATCTCATTCTATAAGTTTTCCGGAATATGATGCTTTCCCAGTTTGCCCCCCAATATCTTTATAGAACCCCATTAAATAATGCAGCATGGGGGGGGCTCGGTAAAGTGCGTGAAGTGTGTAAGTGTCTGAGGGGGTCAACAGCTCAAAAAAAGGACAGGCCCCCGGCCCTCAAAATCCAGCCGAACCTAAACCTTTAGGGGGAACATCACAGAAAACCGGCCCCCTTTTACTGTATGCTCATGAAATTTTTATTACACCTCCACAAAATCCAGGACTTGTTATTATATTCAATGAGTGAGGCCCTCCCCTCCTGCTTAGGGGAAAAAACAAAACCCCCACCATCAAATGCTATCCCCTGATCTCCAATGCCAGTAATGTCGTGGGGAAAATCCTGTGCTGCTCATCCCTGGGACACTGAATCTTTTGCTGTTTTGGGGCGGTTTGTTCTCTTGTGTCCAGTTTGCGTTTTATGTCGTCTGATATAAGGATTTTATTAGCAGCTGGCTTCATCCAGTCTATGTCTGCGGGACCCTCCAATTGATCCCGCCCTTAACCCCTGTTATTATTTTAAAAAGTGGGGAAAGTGGTGAGTCCACCCACTCCAGGTATTTTCATCATGGGGTGTTGCCCCCCCTGTCCCCCTCCCTCCCCCCTCCAGGTCACACAAGTACTGTGCCTGGCCCTGTAGGACAGTCATTGGATCCGTATTTTACACAGCTCCTCAATGTGTTCATCTTCTGGACACTCGCCTTCTTTATTTCCAGTGGGGGTCGAGCGGGGATGAAGTGAAAATTTCCCTTTTCCCTGCCTGGAGTTTCCACTCAGGACCCTCTTCTCCGGTCGTCAGCCCCCCCTGATGTTGTAACAGGGCAGGACTCTTGGGGCTTCTCCAGTCTTTCTCTTGAGTTTTTTCCCTTTTGCTCCTCCGCTCTGGACTTTTCCTCATCTCTCTCTCTTTCTGATGTTTTGGAGAACTTTTCCTTTTTCCTTTTTCTTCACAAAGGCCTCGTCCAGCATCTCCCCCCGGTGTCCCGGTGACTTTGCTAAACAAATACAAGATACAAGCAGTGCCCTCAGGCAGAAATATTCCGGGATCTTCTTATGGACAGAACTTTCCTTTTCCCCCGGGAAGGTGGGTTCGGAGGGGACGTGTCTGCTGATTTGCTGTGAACTCTAGGTTTTATCACATAAAAAAGCCCACAGTGCAGACAGGATTTCACAGCGGTACAGGAGAGTCCACACAGTAAGGCAGCAGATCCGGTTTTCGTCGTGGGGTTGAGTAATCAGTA
>JAODAL010002163.1:0-204010 GCA_025379985.1 Phyllomedusa bahiana | reverse complement strand
ATAACCCCCGGAAAACTCCTGTATGAAAGGTTGTTGCAGTACTGTAGTTTGTACAAGGGAAAATCTGTGTTTGATTTCTTTTATGCATTCAATCTGGCAAGAATGGGGAATTTCATCTGAGGAAGATGAAATCCAGTTATTTGACTAACCAAGCATGTATGACGTTCAGTAATGATGTAACAAATAAAATCAAAGGGGATATAAAGCTATTTTATGAAGTTGTGTAGAGTCAAATATTAAATTGAATCATGGAGGCACCAAAATCCATCAAACCATAGATTGGAGAAACTCTCAGATATCAACGTACACATAGAAAAATGGAGCCATATCTCATAATAAATAAAACATATATTTTATTGAGAGTTAAAAAAAAAAACTGAAATTGTAAACATTAAGCAAAAAAAAAACCCAAAAATTAATTTCCAAAAAGAAAAAAGGGGGAGGAAACCAGAAAGAGACAGACAGTGGCATTCAAATGGGATAACCAGGTAGTTTACATATAGCGCTGTATATAAATATAATGTAGTATACCAATAGATAATATACCTAATCATATGATGCAAGAGTATTATTATACAAAAGTATTCTACCAACAAGGGGATATGTAGAGCCCTAGTAATTAATAGAAAAATATATAACACCTATATTGCGTATAACACAAACCATTATAGTTACATTAATTTTCCCAAAAAACCCTAACCAAACCACATGGTTAGAAAAGGGTAAATACTAAATACTATTAGTCATAGGGGTATATAGAATCATATAAAAATGTAAATGTAATAGTAAAATAAGACAAGTTTTACCCATAATGGAAAGGGGGGTAATGCCACCGTTACCGCGTACCAACGCGTTTCGCCTCTAGATTTTTCAGAGGACAAGGGATGAATGTCCCAGACAATCTATAAATACTTGCTAATCCCTAACTGCTCCACCAATCAAGGCAGCACGTATCCTCCGCACGTGCTGTTCAGCCAAGTGGGACCCTGCCCCACTTCTGGCAGTCAAGACTCTAATGCGAATGAGCTGGAATGCGCATTTCCGGCCATGCGCTTGAGCCACACTAGACGCCGGAGCGAGAGAGTATGTACTTATCAAAAATGAATAGTGCTTATAGAACACTCCTACCTAAATGGCATGGTTGATGTAACATATCTCTTTTTGCTAGTATTAATGACCATCTAATCCTTTTTCTCTTTCTGGTCGAGCATGCTCATCTCGTACTAATTAGGGCCTTCACACAGCTACTAACTACCAAGCGAGGGCCCTTAGAAGTAAGGTGGTGGTGTGAAATATAGTGTCGGTCAGTTGAAAATAGTCATGCATGACCGCTTCATTGTAAAAAATGCCCTGCAAAACCGAATGATGAATGCCACACAACTCCAAGCACTTTTAAGGGAGGTGAGAGGTAACCAAATGTCATGTCAGATCATTCAAAACGGTTTACATCAGTGTGGTCTGCATGCTAGATGACCTGACCACAACACCAGGCACACGCATCATCGTCTTGCATAGGCCAGGGAGCATCTACGCTGGACAAGGAACCAGTGTTCCTCAGTGCTCTTCAGAGATGAAATTCAATTTACGCTGAGCAGAAATCATGGCCGCCAATGATGCTGGAGACGTCAAGAAGAGTGCTATGCCTCAGCCAGGTCAGGCATCAGTCAAGTACCCTTGCCGATCATCTAGCACGCAGACCATGCAGATGTAAACAGTTATGAATGATCTTATATGACACTTGGTTGCCTCTCACCTCCCTAAGGCCGTGTTCACACGGCTTATTCCCGACGGATTTGTGAGCCGTATTAAGCTCAAAAATCCGCCGTGAATAAGGGGCGGGGCCGGAGCGCGGCGGGGGCGCCGCTCCCGGCCCCATAGACAATGCATTGTTTACGGCGCGTCCGCGCCGTAAATAATGTGCATGTCACTTTCTCCCCCCCGCGCGGATGTTTGCCGAGCGGGGAAGAGCGGCGAAATCCACTGTTCTCTATGAGAGCAGTGGATTACCGTAATGACAGGGACGGATTGGCGCCGCACTGAAGCGCACATCCGGCGCGGAGTATGGCGCCAATCCGTGCCCAAAGAAGGCGTGTGACCGAGGCCTAAGCGTGTTTGGAATTGGTATTCATCATCCGGTTCTGCATGGCATTGTTTACAATGAAGTGGTCATCAGTGTGTGTTGTAGCCAAAGGACGTCCATTTCTTTGCCTTTCTGTGACTCTTCCCGTCTCTCTGTATCACTTTCGCAACCTACTGATGACACTCTGTGACACTCTAAGCTCAGCAGTGCATATAATAGTTTAAATAGACCAATTATTGCACTGTTTCTTTTCATCGTACTTTTATTTGCTCAATCTGTGAATAATACAATTTTAAAACACTGACAAAATACCAAAGAAAAAGTGGTATACTTATTTTGAGCTGAGCAGATGTTCATTCACAGTTCTGGTTCCAGTCTACTAGCAAGAAGAAGCTTGGACAACCGGCCATGCTGCACACCTGTGCAATGTTCCGTGATAAGTCACCCCGCTTTCTCTCAAGCAAGAGAGAATAATGGGAATAACAGTCACATGCCTGATGCGAAGAATCGCCATTAGGAGCGCCAGGACCTTTGTGAAGACCTTGTTGCGGCTGTGAGGCCAAATGGCAAAGCTCTGACCTGAAAATGCTGTGAACCTACTGCGAAACGCAGGAACCACTGGTGGGCCTGGACAATTGAGACATGCAGATAGCGGAAAGAAACTCACTCTTCTCCTGAGAGGCCACCACTGAACAAAACAACAACATGCGGAAACCAGGAACTTGTACATACCGGTTCCGCTTCTTGAGGTCCAACAGCGGCCTTACTGCACCGTCTTTTTCTGGACCTGCCAAATCTCCTCATACTGGAGGAGACAGCCCCCCACCCAAGATAGATTCTAGGGTGGGCGCAAGCTTTTAGACCAAGAACAACTTGGCGGACGGACCTTTGGCAATGCCGCCAGGATGACACTGGTCTGGCTGAGGGATGCTTGGCTCCCATGGAACAGGGAATTTTCCCTGCGGCTGACCAGTAGGAGAAATCCCGAAAGGGTTGAAACTGGGCGCGTTTTTTAAAAGTGAACAATGCCACGCTGGCTGATTTTGAGGGAGGAGAGTACTACGATCCCCTGTAGCCTCTGAAATTATCTTGTCCATGCACTTCCTAAAAAGCTTGCCATCAGAGAACAAAAGCTCAACCAGCAATTTCTTGTAGGCTGAATCAGCCAACCAAGATTTTAACCAGAGAGCGGTGAGCGGCCACTGCATTGGCAGACTCTCTAGCCGCCAAACGGACTGACTCCATAGAGGTTCCAGCCGACAGCCCTGGCTGCAGCTGCCTTGACCAGACTGAGCAAGTATTGCTGACCCAAGAAGACACAAATGCAGACCACAGAGCTGCCCCAGCGGCCTTAAAGGTGATTTTACAAAAACCGTCAATATGCCTGTCTGTGCTATCACTAAGGACTGCCGCATCCGAGACAGGGACTGGTCAGGTGACTGGGGCATCCACCGATTGGACCCCCGACCACTTTGTCACTGATTCCTAAGGAAAAGGACAAAGAGTATTAAGCCGTCTGGTAGGAAACAAATGCCTGTCAGGATGTTTCCACTCACTGGCCCCCAGATCCTCAAACTTCGGGTGTGTAGGAAACACCAAGCACTGCTTCCTGCTGCGTTTTAACAAAACCTCCTCCTGGGAGGCTTAGACGTTCTCACCTCTAACACAAAGGGAGTCTCTAACAGCCCGGATAATGGCTTGAACCACAGCTGCCGTTCCATCATCTCTGTCTTGAATCAGAGGAGTCCACAGAAGAAGTCATATCCAGGAATGGAGCTTCCATCTCCATGCACTGTCTGTCCGGAGAGAGCTTGGGTGATAACGAGGTAGAGAGAACTCTAACCCTGTTACGTGAACCCTCCGTATGGAATTCGTCAGGCGTCGAACCCTGGAAGGTGCTAGAATGTGCAGCAAGCAGAGACAGGATATGCTCTATTGTCGAAACCATAACCTGGGACAGTCTGGACTGGTCACCAACTGCTAATGTCAGAGATTTGGTCCATTCTGGGGCCACAACTCCTGGCATGTGGGGTCAGGCCCCACGGCAGATGGCTGAGGAGCTACACAAAGGGCACTGGGCTGGCTGCAAGTAAATTTCTTGTGGCAATCGGCGCAGGCAAAATAAGTCCCCACTGCTTTGAACGTGGGCAGCTTTGACCCCTCATCCTTGGAAAGGAACATGGCTGCAAAATCTGCGGGACAGGGATAGATAGCCCAAAGAAGGCGAACTTACCACCCCAAGATGCTGTGTCCTCCACGGAAGCCAGGAGAGTGCAGCAAGCAGCCGGAAAGTAAAACGCCGGAAAATAGGGATAAGGCTCTGCCTCCAACACAAGCCTGGGTTTCTCGAAGTCCTATCCCGTCCTGGAAGAGACCTGGAACTATTTAGACGGCCCCTGAGGTAGAAAAAGCCCAGGAGAGGGCGCGGTCTCTTCCTCCAGAAGCCGGGGACTAAATGCCCATGAGTGACCCACAGCTCGTACTGTCAGAACAGGGCCCAGAACGCTGTAAGGCGGGTAATCAGTGCCCGCAGCCCCGGGGGGAACCATCCAACCCCTCAAAGCAGACAGTGCCATGCCCAGATGCGGAATCGCTGCAGTATTGCAATGGTTGCCCAAAATTGGCGCAGCAAGCCAAACCTGCCCTGCTGCCTAGTGCCAGCTAGGGCCAAGCAGGGGAACATGCTCCCAACGCTTCATGACCCCCTGAGACTGGGATAACCGCCGCTGAGGGGTCACCAGAAAACGGAGTTCCTGATGCCCTCCAACTCCATGAAAGAAATGTAAACCCCCAAATACCACCAAACGGAGGAAGTCGGGGTACTCACCTATCCAAAGTCTTCGAGCTTTGGGGCATCACCCCTTCGGTACCATGCACCTGAAAGTAGGGCTACTGGAATCCGAAATATGGGGATACAGAGGCAGCAGGTGGGGATAGGTGAGCAGCACAAAGGAAGATCAGCCAGCTAAAGAACTGACTGGTTTTCTGATACCCTCAGGGGGGACAATGTCACAGTGAAAAAAATGCGCTGACGACCCGTGATAGGTGAGAGCTAGAGGCTCGATCACCACCTGCAAGCGAAAAAAGCAAAAACCTAACAAACTCAGCAAACCTGTGGAGCAGCGTCTGCCTCCTAGGTACACTAGGCTAAAAACTGTTTAGCCTGGTGTCAGCAGGAGGGATACAGTCCATCTGGGCGGACCCAACACGCTGGGTCCGCCTAGTGTCAGCCTCCAAGGGCAAAGGCCCAAGGTGCTATGTCCCCAATGATATTGGCGACAAATCCCAATTCTAATCGATCCCCTAAATTTATTTGGCGATTCAGGGACCAAATACCTGTTGGGAATTTTGCCATTAGGCTTCCTGTTAAAGATCAGCAAGTTGAGCAAAAAGTAGTGAAACACTGAACAGTTGAACATGTGCATTCTACAGTTTAGAGATGGTCTCATTTAGTTCAGTTAAAAAATATTTTTATTTAACCTAGTTAAATCATGTAAAATGTTTTGTGTGCAAAATTGATGATGATACAACCCCTTAAATGATGTTAAGATACTTTTATTGAGACAATGATAGGGGCACTGTAACAAGTTATAACATGAATGGGAGTATGTTGTGGGGTCACTGTGGCTGGCACTGTTAGGCTATGTTCACACGGCTTATTTCGGGACGTATTTGCGGACGTAATTACGTCCGTAAATACGCCCCGAAATATGGTTCAAATAATGAACAATTAGATTATATTGATTCCAAATGTAAAATACCCTCGTCGTCACAAACGAGCCGTATTTCCGCGACGTATTTGCGGGCGTAAATATGTCCGTAAATACGATCGTAAAATTAAGTCCCCTGTCACTTATTGAGGCGTATTTCGCAACGTAAATCCTCATAGTAAAGAATGTGGACTGTATTTACGAAGCGAAATACGCGTCACACTTTGTGACACGTATTTGCAACGTATTTCAGGACGTATTTGCGGACGTAAATACGTCCGTAAATACGCCCCTAGCTGTACGTAACATGATGGTTATGTTGTGGTTTAGCGCAAGTTACAGTTTTTACTAATTTTGTGTAGCTTTCCTCCCTGAAGTAAGAAAGACTGTAGGGTTAGCGTGTGTCAGTGTTGTGTAAATACTATGACTTTCAATCCTGGAGGTTTTGTAGGGGGCTCCATGCATTGCACTGTTGAGGTTGCACTTTTGCAGGCTCTACGAATGCTCAGCCAAAGCTGCTCACAGCAATGTCTTCTATTCATAAGTGATATTTGATTAACATTGTCTTCTATACATAAGTTTTATTAGTTCATCATAGACTTTTAGACCTAGGAAGTATTTGATTACAGTAGTCTTCTACACATAATAGTATTTGTTTACCAGTCTTCTATATATAAGGGTATGCTCACATGGCGTATTGCGGCATGTACAGCAATACGCTGGGTGTTTTAGAAGTACGCGCTTTTAAAGCACGGGGGGAGGGCATCCCCATTACCCCTGTCACTTCTTTCCCTCAGCATTCAATACGCGTTGGGAAAGACAAGCGTAATTCATAGCTCTATATGAGAGCTATGAATTACTGTAATTGCGGGGTGCATTTCAGGCGTATTGCAGCGCAATTACATGCCAAATTACACCCCGCAATTATGCCATGTGAACATACCCAAAGTGGTATTTATTTACTACAATCTTCTACACAAATTGTTTTCCAAACTCTTCTATACATAAGTGGTATTTTTTTTACATTCACACTCTATGTTCTCTATAGTTTTCAAGTAAATAATGTTTCACATTTGTGTTATGTATATAAAAAAAATGATTTTGTGTATGCTCTTTCTATATTTATTTATATATATATATATATATATATATATATATATATATATATATATACACACCTACACATATATAATCCCTGGTATTAATACAACATGTAGATTTTTTTTCTGTCAGTTCAACAGTAGACGATGGGTTAATTGTTCAGTTTCAAGTAATGGTTACCTACTGTGTGTGTTTTAATATAGGAAATACCTTGAGGGATTGTGGCAACTATGGGTGAGAGACTTCATGTTAATCAGATATAAGAATAGGACCATTGAGCAAAACTGTAACCTTCTCTAAGTATATACACATAGTGGGCCTCATGTATGAAAACTGTCTAGGTTTATGACTTTCTTTGTTGCCCATAGCAACCAGAGCTCAGCTTTCATTTCATACAGTGCTCTTAAAAAAAATGAAAGGGGAGCTCTGATTCGTTGCTTTAGGCGACAAAGAAAGTCTTAAACCTTGACAGTTTTCATACATGTCTCCCGTAGTCCTTTAATTCCGTATCCAATATCTAGAAAGTCTGATAACCCAGCAAGTGTTTTAAGCACAGAATATACCATGCAGTTCCTCATGACAATGTCTCAAAGTATGCGGCATTAAACATTTATATTTCCAAGGTCATTGATGCCAAATTAACCCATAGTCAGAGACTGCACTCCAATTTAGAACGCAGGTTTTGGCATGGCCATATATCTACGACCGCAGGAGGTCACAGAAATCCCTGAGAAAAGGTTATGACCTAGGATTTGAAAGTTACTTTGGAAGCCACAGTGGCATTGTATACAAAAGGCAGACCCTAGAAAGTATGCCTAGGCAGGGCACGCTGTCATTTCGATAACCTCACAGTGACCCACAGCAACACTGTTGGGCGCGACCTAGAAAGCACCATGCATACAGTACCACGGCAACCAAGCTTCAATGAGACAGAAAAAATTGCACCAAAATGTGTCTACTACATAGCAGCAGGTAGGACTCTCTCACATAAAGCATATTTGTTATGGAATTTGTACTGTAAATCTATTAAGTACAATACAATGCAAGTGACTAGTGTTTTACAATGTAACACATGTGGTCTAAGAAAAATCTCAGACTACAGTAGTCCTTACCCACTACAATAGTAGACTGTACCCAGTCGCGAGGCCAAAATAAGTCTTATGACACACAAGAGCTCATTTAAAGGGCCTGGCCAAGACCTTTTCTTTATTATTATTTTATTTTTTTACTTAAAGCAAAAATATAAATAAATAAGAAAGCATTCTCATCTCTGAAGACTGCTGTTCCAGCGCTATAGCGGTCAGTGGTCTCCCCCTATATACACTTGCTGCAAAAGAGATGTGACCACTGTATCCAATCAGTAAAAACAGCGGTCACATGCCATTCCCTTGAAATCATTGACGTCAGTGGAAAGGCATGTGACCACTGAAGCCGCCGATTGACTGCAGAGGGCACTGGTCGTTCACAAAAAGAGATTATAGACCAGGGGAGACTGCACAACAGTATGTACAAACATGAGAATATGCATTTTTTATTATGCAGCAGCTTAAAATGAAAATAAAAGAAAAATGACTTGGACAACTCTTAACCCCTTAACTCCCAGGCCTGAAAAGTAGTTAATGACCAGAACTTTTTTTTTGTTTTTGCCTCCTTGCGTTTCAAAAGTTGTAACTTTTTTTTTTTTCAATGACGCAGTTGGATGAGTAAAAGTCACGTGACGCGAAACGCGTCGGTCTGCTAACTTGCACGATCAAGCCTGCACTGGGAGTCTGTCGTTTGTACACAGTACAAGTGCTGTGATTTTTTCACATGATTTTGATACAATAAATTTGGATGTTTTTAAGAAGCCCTGCATAAGTATTACTTTGGAAGAAGTTTACAAGCTGGTTCATTACCTATTGCACTTGGGATTGAGGAGGGGTGGCGCCCAGATCCGTGCTGAGAACTTGGCCGCAGAATTACATCAGTGCATTGTTACATGCTGGAGGAGGTGAGTTGTCTCTTTTACTATTGATTGTCGCAGTTGGATGAGGCCTCGTTTTATTCGAGACAAGTTGCACTTTATGGGGGAATAGTTTAAGTCCACTTATAAATAATTGCAGAATTTTTAAAAACATTTTTAAATTTTTTTTTTGTTATTTTACCCCGTTCACAATTCACACTTAATAACTTGCTAGATTAATTCTACAGGTTATTACAGTCGTGTGGATACCTAATATGTGTTGGGGTTTTTTTTTTGTGTGTAATGTATGCCCAATTATTTTTTATTAAATATTTATTTTTATCTTATTTATTTTTTTATTCTTTTTTTTTTACACTTTTTAGGTTTTTTACTTTTCTTTTTTTTATCCCATGAAGGGAGAACTGTTTTACACTTTTTTTTTTTTACATTAGTAATGCATTAGCATATTCATATATGCTAATACATCATAATCTGTGTCAGTCTGACACAGGCAGTGATCAGGACAGCACACAGTGTGTCCTGGTCACTGGCTTGTTACACAGACAGCTCTGGGGCAACTCTAGGTCCCCAGGGCTGACTGTGCAGCCATTCCCCGGGCTCTGTCGGGTCACCGGGTGTTCCGATCACCCGACAGAGCAGGGAAACCCTTTGATTGCGCTGCGGTAACGCACCGCCACAATCAAATGGGTTAAAGCACCGGGTTGCGGAGGTTTCCTCCGCTCCCCAGTGCTCGCAGAGGATGCTTTGGGATCGGGGCTGTGTAGTACGCAAACCCCGAAGTCTACAGCGACGCCAAAAGACGTCGCTGTAGACGAACGACCTGCACCAGCCGACGTCAGGTCGTTAAGGGGTTAAGTATGGCTTAGGGCTAGAGTGTACCTGTGAGCACCGCAATATGCTGTGTTAACATACACTTACCCTGACAAGTACAGGAGAGCTAATCTTTATTAAACAAAAGCTACAGGTGCTGTGAGGACTAAATATAATGGCTTATATGTACACGGAAGCTAATCTTGTTAGGGAGATGATTAGTTCTCTCTGGATTGAGCAGTCCATCCATGGGGTGACGTCACTCCTTGTTCTATGCTCTCTGATATAATCTGATAACAGAGTTCTGATATGGAGGTAACCACAGAAACTTGTGTGCTCTCAAGAGCACATAAAGGCCACATGTATGATTTTTGGCATTTAAAAGCCAATTTTCATGCACATAATATTAGTATAGAATTTGCCTGATTTATGAACCCACTCTACTGTGGTTCATAAATCAGGCACATTCTAGCACAAAGGAGACAATTCTGGCTTAAGTAAACCCCTTTGAAAGTGGTTTACCTGTTCCAGCAGTAATGCGGCTGGAATTGTCATACTGAAGCTATAAATCAATAGCAGGGGTTCCCAAACTCCAGTCCTCAAGCCCTACCAACAGGTCATGTTTTCAGGATATCCCACAGAATGCACTGACAATAATTATATCAACTGTGCAGAATAATTAAGTCACTTGTGCACTGCTAAGGAAAGCCAGAAAACATGACTTGTTGGTGGGGCGTGAGGACTGGAGTTTGGGAACCCCTGATCTATAATTTCGTACAGTTCTAGTGCGTCCCTCACACCACCCAAAATCAGGCGCATTACAAAGTGCCGCAGGCGCTCTGTAATGCGCCTGATGCTGGTGTACGGGAGGTTTTAAACTACTTTGAACGGGGCTGCGCTACATGTCAGGCTGAAAAGACGTCAGACTTCTGGCACAGCCCTATTCATATATGTCCCCCATAATGTCTCTTATCTCATGACTAAAGTAAAATCAACAAAGCAATATATTTAAAAAAAAGTCTTCAATCAGCAGTCTCTTCATGATGAAAGCTAATCTTTGTAGTGAGAAAACCCCTTTAAAGCAATAGGGTTTCCGCTTGGTAAACTTTTTACAACTGCAAACTTATGAAATTTAATAAAAGCAGAATAAAAAAAAAATCTATGCCTTTTTCTCAATGAAAAACAAGCAGGGAACCTCTAGAATTCCCCATTATCAGAGCCATAACACCATTCTCTCCTCCAAGCGATGTAACGCGTAAGATGGAGTATACAACAGTCAGTCCTTATTATCCCACAAAGGCATTGTTGACCAGCATCAGAATAGTATCTAATTTCTTAAGGATAATGCACAATGATAAGAAGGGAGCTGATTAGCAACCATCCAACTGAGCCTATATGGCGATACCGACCATGTACAGCATAGAATGCAGAAATCCTCAATTGTTCTTCTGTCTGATTCATATGTAATCTGACAGCTGTATGGAACACCTATTATAATTTTGGACAGAATAGAGTCCTAATGTAGCTGTGTGCATGACATCTAAGAGTGTCCTTCTATAGATTTTTCCATAAGCAGCAACTATTAGCAAGCACAAGCAATGAGGAACTCTCTTTGATATTCTACAGCACAAGGTTTGTGTAGATGTGGGAGATCGACAATGGGCTAGAGTCTGGATAAGGTTGCTACTCACAAAGAAAAAATACCAGGACGTGCTATTTTCCAAACTGGTGTGATAAGAAATCTCAAAAAAATGCTGGAATTATTTACCTTAAAAAGTGAAGGAACAGAGAATCCTAAGGTTTATAAAAAAAAATGTGTGGAGTTATTAGAACAGCTATGACAAAAGACACATAAGATAAAGTAAACCATTCTGGCAATACTTTCTTCATGTTGATGTACATAAAAGTTTCAGGGTTAAATAGGCAAAGTCTCTTTAGAATATTTCAAGGCGACTAGAATTACACTAAAGTCGTGTTACATCCGTACTGAAGGGCAACAGTATCCTCTAGTGGCCAGACTTCATTACAGCACCGGGCTGGAAATCCGGCTGCAATACAGTAGGTTTCCTGAAATTCATAATGTGAAACACAATCACCTCCTGAGTCTGGATCACATCCCCTGTGAGCTTTCAGTGCGAGTATTGAAAGCATTTATTTTCCAGCAGTTTTATATCTCTCACCATATGTGGTTTATACAATTAAAAAAAAAAAAGATACAAAGCTTCCAACTGATCTATATAAGAGATTAGAGGGGAAAAAAGAAGGCGCAAACTAACACTAGAAGAACCGCAGCCCATCAAGTCACTGCCCTTATGATCCTATGGAGCCTCAGAAAGGTCTAATATTACACACTGTGTTCTTTTAAGAAGAAGACACGGAATCAGCAGGTAATGTTTGAAATCTGAAGCCTGCAGAATTGTGGACGCTTTGGTGTCCAACACATGAATTGTGTGCATTTGGTAAACATAGTCCAATAAGACAATGGACTCTATGGTATTTTATGGATCCATCATGGTATAAGTCAGGATACTGTTTTTCATGATATCCTGACAGATGCCATTAACTGACCCAGAAACAATGTGTGAACCCAGCCTAAAATATGTCTTTACAAAGAAGCTCTACTTTTGTTTGTAAAGATTAGTTCTATATGTAAACTGTAAAGTGAGGGGCTGTTCACTCAGTGTTTTTGGATCCATGTTGGACCCGAAAATCGCATCCAAAAACGTTGCGTTGATCGGATACGTGTTGGATGCAGCAGGATTGTACCCTATGGTTTAAAATAGGGCTCCTGCTACGTCTTTTGGACCAAGAATTGACATCCGAAAGACGGATCTGAAACACGTAGTGAGACACGCATCAGCGATCACTTGTGTGAACGCCGATGCATGGTTCAAGTTAAAAGCAATAAAAATCACATTGTTGTTTATTAGATGCGTGTTTAGTTCCGTTTGGAGTCCGACAGATGGATCCAAACACCTATCTAAGGGTATGTTCACACGGCTGATTTTGATGCTGTTTTCGAAGCGTTTCCTCTCCCAAAATAGCATCGCAACCTCGCCTGAAACACGCTTCTTCAGAAGAGGATTTAGACGTGTTTCTCGGCGCATTTTTGGACAAGATTTTAGGCGAGGTTTTGGTCAAGGTTGTCAACACTATTTTCACCCATACAAATTAATAGCCAGGTAAAGAAAAAGCACCGAAAAATGATCCAAAAATGCGCCAAAAAACGGTTCTTTTTCGGCGCCCAAAACAGCTTCCAAAGAAGCGTGTAAAAACCTTGACGTGTGTGAACTACAACGCTGTTTTATATAGGAATCAATGAAATGAACTGCGGGCATTTTAGATGCTGTTTTGGGCGCGGAAACGCTCCGTAGACCGCTTCTAGAACAGCGTCCAAATAAGCCGTGTGACCATAATCTTACGGTTTAGTACAAAGTTCAAAGTGCCCTTCATCATAATAACATTATCACTGGCACAAAGCTTCTTTTTAGTAATCCACAGAAAAAAATATTAACAGTCTAGCTACCTAGAGCCTCAACAAGAAACAGAACATTGCATGCACATGTATACAGCTCCCAACAGGTTACCAGGAGCAATAAATATACATATGAAGATACATCTGTCTCCTTTATCTTGTTTATTTAGTTCTATTCTTTAGATGGAAGTGATGACATTCTGTTTGGATCTGCATGTCTGTGACCCTGTGGTCAGAGCACCTTCACTCACATTGCGTTTGAAAAGCAGCCGCATCTATAAAGCAGCCACCCACCCACCTTCCCGAATACAATATCATGTAGAAGATGCGCTTAGGGAGGTAGGTTGACAGCTCCTGTGAGCAGCTTTGTCTCCACAAGCAGAGCAATCCCCAACAGCAGAGGTGCTCAACATGCGGCCTTTTTGCCCATCTGTGACGACTGAAGACATCAGGACGCAAACATGTCCTTATACTTCAGAAAGAAATATTCATCTTTTGACAGCTACATTCAACTGATGGCACTTTTATGTTGGGCACTGTAGGGCTGTCACTATTATGGTGGGCACTGTATGGCTGTCACTATTATGGTGGGCACTGTATGGCAGTCGCTGTTATGTTTGGGCACTGTATGGCTGGCACTATAGGGCTATATATGCTCTTTTAAGCAGCCTGTTTTTAGATTATCTCTGGATTTCTTGCTCAGAGGAGTATTCATTTCTGACACAATAATGACATGTCCACAAGATATAGAATAAAAATGTCTAATATGTGTGTTATTCTACCTAGTTATATTTGTGAAACAGCCACTTCAGCAACCCCCAAAAACTACACTAAAATTAGGCGTCTTATATAATTTCATTTCAGTACCGAGAATACACTAATTCTGATCTCCAGCAGTCCCTAAAGTGGACTTCTCAGCCATTTTGGGTATCTACAGTTCAAGTGCCATAAAGGTCTCAGTTGGGAAATACCCCTTTAAAATTAACTGCTCCTGGGAGAGGTACTAAATGACAATGTGGCCCATGGAGTAGAAAATGTTGTGCACTGCTGCCTTACAGTGAGATTTAGTGCAGACCACACTTATAGCAGAGAGTTTTATGTCCCCTGCTGTACACTCACCTTTAAGACTGAAGAGGAAGCACATAGGATCTTTGAATTACCAGGCAACGATGCTCTTGGATTCCTTTATATCATTATGCAATGTTATGTGTACTTAGAGTATTCTCAGTATGACACACGCTCAACGATCAAGAGCTTGTGCCGTCCTTATCAGAAGACTACTCTGAGTGGGGAGTGGGGGGGGGGTTATCTTGCAAAGCGGCAATCAGGGCTAAGATGTTAGTCTAATCTGTGGACAAACAGTGGAAGGAGGAATGATGAGTGGCAAGAAACCATGAGTCTGCATTGCACTACAATAGGTCATGCTTCATATTTCAGTTCATATAAAGATGGTGATGCACTTTTACTGAGTGTGACAAACATATAGTGCATGCCAAGATGCCCATTTTGTCTATATAGTGGTTGTTTTGTAATACTCATTTTGCTATATTGCTTTTGTAGATATTTATATTAAAGGTTACATTTTACTAAAGGCCTATTTTTTCTGGCATTATGAATATGGCCCTGAATGGGATTTTTTGTTTGTTCTGTGATTCTGAACATTTCCTATAAAGTCTGAAAATACTGATAGTAGGGATCAATAGATTTTATTCAACTGCAAAGTAAATGTAGAGTCACCAAGTGTTATGTGAAAGTCCTGTGTCAAGCATGGGTGTAGTCAGCCACAGCTCTGGCAGGACCAACAGCTGGTGTATGTCACTGTGAGTGAGGGAGTGGAGCAGGGGAGGCTGCAGGTTGAATTCGGGAAGCAGTCCAATCCATACAGTAGCGAGCCACCCATCCCTCCAAATATTTCTTCTGCATGCAGTTGTGTTTGAAGAGGTGACTGGTTGGCTCCTTTACAGTCTGAAAGGCTGTTAGTAGATTTTAACTGACTGCAAAACACATGCAGAGAGGGGCTAAAGGGGCAGAAGTCACCAGGTCATTGGAGTTATGTTAAGTTCCTGTGCCAGTGAGTCCATGACTTAAAGGGGTTTTGCCACAAAGTAAAATTGACGTGGGAAGCTTGCAAATTAAATAACAAACATTTTCACCATTCATTATTATTAAAAATTCTGCACGGTTTTTGTTTTAGCTGCTCTTTTAGTGATCCATTGTTTACAGCTCGTCTCCAGGGGATACGACCAGGGCCTCAGACCTGGTCAGACATCACCTCTCCACTCAGGCAGCTACTGAGTGTTCAAACCCCAGGTGCTGTCACTCTACTCCCGTCCTCTGTACTCCTTAGTAATTAGTCAAAAAGTGCAAATAAGAAACTTCAATCAGGTCTGTGCATTGATAAAGAGAAAAAAAAAACACAGGTTTGGTTCCTGCAGGGATTTGAACCTAGGACCCTTGTGCCTTGAGGCAAAAACTTTACCTCTCAGCTACTCACAATGCTTTACATAAACAGACCTTTCTTTGACTACAGAGGATGACATGGTGATGTCATCCTGCTGGGTCACATGATATGCAATTCAAACAAATCACACACGCCTCCTTCTGAGAACACGGAGCTGAAGACCTGGATGCAGGAGGTACGAAATGAGATTGTGGCAAAACCCTTTTAAGCATGAGTGAGGGCAGCCACAGTTCTGGTAGAAACTGTGGCTGGAGTGCGTCACTGTGATTGAGAAAGGGGAGCCTGGAGGGGCTGCAGTTTGCATTTGTGAAGCAAGTGTTTCCATAAAGAAGCTGCCCACTCATCCCTATAAATGCTTCTCCTGCATAATTCTGCTTTTGGAGGGATGAGTGGGCAGCTCCTGTAAAGATGTACCTGCCTCCAGAATGTGACACTTTGATCACATGATCACTGACATAAAGAAACAAACACAAGGTCACACAACTAAGTAACACAACTAATTAAACTGAGTAACACAACTGAGTAACACAACTAATTCAACCAGGTAAAGGTGGCAGAAATTTAAGAGTGTTATTTAAAGAATTCATTATGAGGAGTAATGAAGCTCAGGGGAGAGAAAAAAAAAATAGATGGAAAGCCCCTTTAATCGTCATACAGGTAATGTATACAGATTTTAATGTTATTTTAGGTTTGGGCTGCAAGTCTAGGACCCCCAAAGCTGCAGAGAACAAGCAGCCAATAATTTTCGCGCAGAGTGAAAACATGTTGTCCTCCGTAGATTAATCTTAGAAAGAGAGCAGGGAACTTAGCCTGGCTTTTTAGGAAAGAAAAGGGACCCTAGAGTTCAGAGCCTCACCTAACTTACTTTAAAAGGAAGGCTCCATCCCACTGTAATTCTTAACATGTGAGTAAAATTAAGTTGTTTTTTTTAGCAAATACATTTATGTTCTCATTTTGCTTCATTTCAAAGATACAGCAGGTCATCTATCTTGCTTGTTTTCTAGGTTACCAACCACAACATATTATACACTACTCACAAACAGTTAGGGATATTTGGCTTTGTGGTGTTGATTTTTTCATCTCAAACAATTTAATGAAACAAAAGCCAACAACAGTGGAGGGTATACACCATCAAAAAATGTAAATGTAACGTGTCATGTAGTCTTGAGTTTCAATTAAAAATTAACAACAATGTCTCATGGTGTTCACAGGTCGAGTTATTGACTGCTGAGACATGGCATCCCACTTGAAGGGCGCCCCTCAAGCCATTGAAGTTTAAGGGTAAAAGTTTCGTGCTTCAACTTGGTGACTCAGCTGATCCCACAGGTATTCTAGGGGGTTCAGGTCTGGAGAAAGTGCAAGCCACTCCATTTGAGGTACTCAACAGCCGTTCACTAATGATGCGACCTCAATGAGCTGGAGCATTGTCGACCATGAAGATGAGATTTGCTCTGTGTTGTTCATGCAGAGGCACAATGACTGGATTAATGAAGTAGTAGAGGCTTCTAACTGTACCATTCACAAAGTGTAGAGCACCTCTGTATTGACTGGACACACCTGTCCACACTAGAACACCACGACCACTAAAGGCTCATCTGGTGAAAACAGTGGCTGATGCATAGCGCTCTCCTTGCATCGTTGCCAGCCATCGTTTTTGCTCAGAGTGAATCGACTTTCATCACCGAGGACCGTCCAGCGTAGATGCTTTCTGGCTCTTTGAAGACGATGATGCCTGTAGCTGGTGGTGTGGTTCAGTTCCCTTGCCGGTTGTCTAGCACGCAGACCATGCTTATGTAACTGGCTGAAAATAGTCTGATGTGACACTCACCTCCCATAAACGTGCCTGGAGTTGTGTGGCATTCATCATCCAGTTCCGCATGGCATTTTTTACAATGAAGCAGTCAACAGTGTGTGATGAAAGCCAAAGGACGTCCACTTCTTTGCCTGTGACTCTTCCAGTCTCTCTGTATCTCTGTTGCAACCAGCTGATAACTCTGTGACACTCTAAGCTCAGTGGCCACTTCCGTCTGACAACATCCTGCTTGAAGCCTCACAACGGCGAGGTACTGTTGATCAATTGTAAGGTGTTGCCTTGGTCTCATGATGTCAAAATGTGAACAGCATGATAAGGAAGACTGTGGCCACTTCCGTCTGACAACATCCTGCTTGAAGCCTCACAACGGCGAGGTAGTGTTGATCAATTGTAAGGTGTTGCCTTGGTCTCATGATGTCAAAATGTGAACAGCATGATAAGGAGGACTGTTTAAATCCCAATTCAAACTGATCCCCTAAATTTATTGAGCAATTCACGGATCAAACACTTGTGAATTTTGCCATTCAGCTCCGAGTTAGAGATCAGCAAGTTGTGCAAAAAGTACTGAAACACTGAACAGTTGGACAAGTGCATTCTAAAGTTAAGATTTGGGCTTATTTAGTTCATTTAAAAAAATATTCAAGGAATTTTATGTTCATCCTGAAATTTCAAACAAAAGCCAAATAACTTTTTGAAAGTAGTGTATGTACACAACTTCTTTCATTTGTCACATTGCAAAGTATTTAAAATAGAATATTTACATGCAGAAATAATATACATGTACGAATATTTAGTATTACTAAAATATCATAAAATGCAGAGAAAGAGCAATAAAAGTTATACGATGTATGCAAAATTTCATTTATACTGTAAATATAAAAAACAAAAGTTGTTGAAATATAAATGTTTCTAATCAAGAGAAATGAAGGTTCAGGGGACATAACATCTTTGTATAAATATGTAAAGCCCCTATAAAAACCAATGTAATAAGACACAGTTTTTTTGAATCCACACAGAGCATGGGGACACTGCTTACACTGCTTAAAGAGGTCTTCTCACCACAATGATTAGCTTTAAAGGGGTTTTGCCAGGATGTGCCTTATCTGCTAAGAAGCACTTGTAAACAAGCCACACTGAGCTGAGAGAGAGAGACACACAGCCAGAGCACAGAGCCGTGCATAAGGGATCGTGTGAAATGTTCACTCAAATAATCAAACTACAACTAGTGGATTCTGTATACAAAAGACAACACCTTTCTCCACAGCAGCTTGAAAGCTTCTTCATGTTCTCTGTCATCAGATAAAGCAGGGATCTACTCAGATAATCACACTACAACTAGTGGATTCTGTATACAAAAGAAAACATATTTCTACCCGGTGCCTTGAAAGCTTCTTCAGCTCCCTCTCATCAGATAAGAAGTGTTCTCTGCGCAAGCCCGGCCAGCAGCTCTTGTCAGGTCGTATCTAATAGAAGCTTTTAAGTGACTAAGGGCAGGTAAGGCAGCCTGTAGCTCTCTCAGACTGCAATTTTTGTAATCACATATATTTAGAAAAGTGATTAAATACCCATTTTGGAGGATCCCACGTCAACATTACATCGTGGCAAAACCCCTTTAAATATGCAGAGTTAGTAGCAGATACCATCTCCTGTTTTTGTATACAAGCTTCCCTAGTTACCTGTCACCTCTCTCTGCTCTTACAGGCTGCATCCCTGGTCAGGATGATGATGTTACTCCCTGCTGTGTGCCTTAATGTAAAAGAGGAAACTTGTTTACACAACTTACTGACAAGCTTTAACCTATTAGTGTTTTGTAGCCTTGTGCACTGCTGTTTACAAACCTCCTGCACTCATGTCACTGTAACCGGAGCAGCTAGGAACAGCAAAGCTGATAGACCAATTACTGCTATAGAACTACCCTAACCAGGAAATGTAAGTCTGAAGCTGTTTGTGGCTCTGTAAAGCAGCATGGTGAGAAAACCTATTTAAAAGGGGTTGTCATCTTTTTCTATTAATTAAGCTATACTACAGGTGTGGTTCTAACTAAAAAACCAGCAATTTAACAAGATTGTGTATGTTTAAATATCTATATATCACCTAAGACAGAAAGAAGAGTCAGTATAAAAAAAATAAAAATTCTACAGCTTTGAAAGGGTGAATCTGAAAACTAAGCCCTTTTCTTACTATCAGAGCGCCCAACACTACTTATCTCAGGATTTCAATCTGGCAGGACTGACACCATCTTAGTGCCAAAAGTCAAAAGCTTTTGGAAAGCAGCAGACTTCTCAGGGAGCAGCAGAGAGGAGCAGTATTAAGTGGGTCTTTGGCAGTGATTAACAGGGACTCCAGTGGCTTGGCATAATGTTCAATATTTGAGCAATAGTCAAATTCCGCCACCTGTTAGAGACTCACAGCAAAAGAGAGATCACTCTGTATTCAAGGCAGAGATCTTCAGCAAATGTTATTCTTTCCGAACCCTCTCTCTGTCTGCGTGTTTTTAAAAGAAAGTAATTCTGTTCATCACGTGTCAGTCATCCCTCCAGAAATGTTAATATTCCATAGTTAAATACACACAAACCCTAGAAGGGCTCTGACCACGACTTTACAAGAACATATGTTCCTGTGTGCTCCACTCACCACAAGACTTCAAAACCATGGAGCAATTCATCAAAGTGTGGTTGTGTTTGAAAGCTCATCAGCTACGACTAAGACGTCTTGTATAAAGAGAGAGATATTCCATAAGGGGGGGGATAGATCAGATAATACTAGTGTGGAATAATCAATAAGAAGAGGACACAGCATCTCAAACAGAAAGTGTAGTCGCCCCCAAAATCAATAACATTTGCGGTAAGTATATCCTTGCATCTTTCTGCTCAATTTAGTTGTTAAATATTTTATCTCATCTATTCCTAGATCTGGAAGAGCCTGGTGACAGCCTACCAGTGTAACAGTAGTATTGGTGACTGTCAACCAACTTCCTTATACATCTTATAGGGGTATACAGGATTACAAAAACATGACTGCTTTATTTCCATAAACAGCACCACACCTGTCCAAAGGTGGTGTGTGGTACTGCAGCTCAGCCTCATTTCAATAGAGTTGAACAGCAATGTCTTTCTAACACGGAACAACCCTTCTAGTGGTAAATCTGATTTAGTCAGCAGTTTAATGCGATTAAAGGGCTTTTCCTAAGTGCTTCTCAAGTAGTACAACCCCAGTCTGGAGGTTGAATCTGTAGATTGGGGTTGTACTACTGGACTCTGGGGGCTGAGTCTCTAGATCGGGGTTGTACTACTGGACTCTGGAGGCTGAGTCTGTAGATTGGGGTTGTACTACTGGACTCTAGGGGCTGAGTCTGTAGATCGGGGTTGTACTACTGGACTCTGGGGGCTGAGTCTCTAGATTGGGGTTGTACTACTGGACTCTGGAAGCTGAGTCTCTAGATCGGGGTTGTACTACTGGACTCTGGAGGCTGAGTCTCTAGATCGGGGTTGTACTACTGGACTCTGGAGGCTGAGTCTCTAGATCGGGGTTGTACTACTGGACTCTGGAGGCGGAGTCTCTAGATTGGGGTTGTACTACTGGACTCTGGGGGCTGAGTCTGTAGATTGGGGTTGTACTACTGGACTCTGGAGGCTGAGTCTCTAGATTGGGGTTATACTACTGGACTCTGGAGGTTGAATCTCTAGATTGGGGTTGTACTACTGGACTCTGGAGGCTGAGTCTCTAGATTGGGGTTGTACTACTGGACTCTGGAGGCTGAGTCTGTAGATTGGGGTTGTACTACTGGACTCTGGGGGCTGAGTCTCTAGATCGGGGCTGTACGACTGGACTCTGGAGGCTGAGTCTCTAGATCGGGGTTGTACTACTGGACTCTGGAGGCTGAGTCTCTAGATCGGGGTTGTACTACTGGACTCTGGAAGCTGAGTCTCTAGATCGGGGTTGTACTACTGGACTCTGGTGGCTGAGTCTCTAGCTCGGGGTTGTACTACTGGACTCTGGTGGCTGAGTCTGTAGATCGGGGTTGTACTACTGGACTCTGGGGGCTGAGTCTCTAGATTGGGGTTGTACTACTGGACTCTGGGGGCTGAGTCTGTAGATTGGGGTTTACTACTGGACTCTGGAGGCTGATCTCTAGATCGGGGTTGTACTACTGGACTCTGGAGGCTGAGTCTGTAGATAGGGGTTGTACTACTGGACTCTGGGGGATGTGTCTGTAGATTGGGGTTGTAATACTGGACTCTGGGGGCTGAGTCTCTAGATCGGGGTTGTACTACTGGACTCTGGGGGCTGAGTCTCTAGATTGGGGTTGTACTACTGGACACTGGTGGCTGAGTCTGTAGATTGTGGTTGTACTACAGGACACTGGTGGCTGAGTCTGTAGATTGGGGTTGTACTACTGGACTCTGGAGGCTGAGTCTGTAGATTGGGGTTGTACTCTGATTACTACTGGAGGGACTACTGGGAGGCTGAGTCTCTAGATTGGGGTTGTACTACTGGACTCTGGAGGCTGAGTCTCTAGATTGGGGTTGTACTACTGGACACTGGGGGCTGAGTCTCTAGATTGGGGTTGTACTACTAGACTCTGGAGGCTGAGTCTGTAGATTGGGGTTGTACTACTGGACTCTGGAGGCTGAGTCTGTAGATTGGGGTTGTACTACTGGACTCTGGAGGCTGAGTCTCTAGATTGGGGTTGTACTATTGGACTCTGGGGGCTGAGTCTCTAGATTGGGGTTGTACTACTGGACTCTGGAGGCTGACTCTAGATTGGGGTTGTACTACTGGACTCTGGAGGCTGAGCCGCCAGATTGCAGTTGTACTAGTGGAGTCTGAACCACCTTCCAGACATGGAATAGGAATTTGCATTTGACCTAACCCCTTGGCTACCTTCAAATCCTGCCCACGCAAGTTACCAGTTGATTTGCCATGTTTTGCTTCCTTCCAACATTATATTTTGAGTTTTTTAACTTTTCCTCTTTTGTCCCCAATGTATCCTCCCTCCATTATTTTTGACCAATAAAATTTTTTCACTTTTTTGCAACCATTTTGAGCTTCTGTACTTGCAGTTGCTCCTTTTGGGGTTAACCTTTTCACTATGCACCTCTTCAGGTGATGTGCGTACTAAACCATTCATATTTTTTGTGAGGACTAACTCATCTTTTGAACAGTATACTGCATTCCATATTACTTTTTTTTGTAGGATATCAGTGCTGTTTCTACTACCTTTTGTTTTCTCATACGTCACGGTGTCCATCATTTTAATGGAAAACAGTGTAAAGAATGCTGTGCTATTTTTTTTTCCCCATTGGTTTTGAAAGAACCTACGATGGAGGCTCTAAACTTAACCTCCAATGCACATATGGACTAGATCCTCCACAAATGATCAGCAAAATTGCCTAATTATGCTGTGATATGGGATTTTGCAGTTTATCATTTGTTAGAAAAGCTTATACAACCCAGTTTTGACAGTCTCTCATACAGCACATCTGGCTAGTAATACTGTATAAATAAAAAAAATTGGTAAATTAGCAGTCTAAGGCTTAGTTCACATCTGTAATTGGTGGTGCTGTTTGGAACTTCCATTGCAGATTCAATCAAAAAGTATGGAAAGCATGCAGCATCATTTTTTCCGTTAAAACAGCAAACAGAAACCTGATGGACCCCAATGTAGTTAATAGTGATCACTGGGCACCATTTACATCTGTCAGTAAGCGGGCCCAGTCACACCTCTGCGATGGAGGTACCAAACCACCGAAACAAATAGACCATAACCCAGGTCTAACATTTTGTAACAGATGCAATTACAGCCTTGTTGGTTACCACCAAACCTTTCCAGAAGAGGAAGATTGTGACTGAACATTTACTGATGATTTTAACAAAGTCTGTAGCCAGTAAAATTGTCATCGATCTGCTACTGTCGTCTTAGAGCAAAAACCTAGTGATGACTTAAAGTGACGCAAATTCAAAGGTGACAACCAATATGGCAGCAAGTCCTATCAACACTTCTACAAAAAATGTCACCAGTTGCCATGCTGCAGACAAGAAGAGGACTCTCTGTGTATAACAGCTGCTGGTCCTATTTACTCCATGGAGAACAGCAGGTCACGTGTGTTATTGCTCTTCCAGGACATTGATACATACAATCTGGAGATATGTCATACATACGTTCCTATTTATATTTGGAGGAACTTTCTTTTATGAGGTCCTGTATGTGAAACATTTAAGAAAGATAATTTTTGCCTTTGTCCTCACCTATCCCAGTGTTTGCTCCTGTGATAATAACCACTTTGCCGGTCAGATCACAACCCTGGAGAATATCCATAGCTGTAGTGTTCCCATCATACTTCTGTCTGGTATTAATCTTTGCTGGTTGGTCTTCAACAGTGAAGGCAAGTCTGGGGTCTAGGTAAGTGGTCCTCTTATTTAAGTGACTGAAAGAAAAAAAACATAATTGCCAATGTAACTAGGATACCTTATAAGAGCTTCAAACCCAAATATTTCCTGGTAAACTCCTAAGACCAAACCTGATCCTACAGAGCACAGGCAGTCCCCAGGTTATGAACGGGGTAGGGACTGCAGGTTTGTTCTTAAGTTGAATTTGTATGTAAGTCGGAATAGATATATTTATTAACTATAACTCCAGCACAAAAGGGTTTTTCTTAGTTTTGGATAGTGCAGGGAAGGGTTTTTACATTTGTTTTGCTGTCTGTGCCCCTGTTAAGAAGATTTCACCTCATGTGCTGCAGTGGCATGCTGGTCACTTGTCGTTCTACAGCTACTATCTGCTGTGGAACATGGAACTACAAGTGCCAGCATGCCCCATAAGTCTCTGTTTGTAACTAGGGTACAGATGAAAGACGGAACGGTGTAAGTTGGGGACTGGCTGTAATTGAAAACGAGTCAGAAACCATGTCCTTTATTGAACAATGGACCACAGGAAAGTCGAGCCTAGTATCTACATGTATTCAGATGAGTTTTTTTCATCATGAGTTTGTGTCCTTTATCACAAGTCACTAGATGAATCCACAGCACACCACAGATTTCATGCAAAGATGTAGACTGCTCCTAAACTCCTATTGCCTGCCACTACCAGACGTCTCTGATGAAGGCCATCCGGCTGAAAACGTTCAGAATTGGTCTGGATTTCTCCACTTTGCTCATATATGTATATGAAATATTGCAGTTCTGTCTATTCAGAAATACATTTTCACCTTTGCATGAAATCTGTGGTGTGTTGTGGAATCATCTAGAGAGTGCTGCCAGGATTGGTTAGGGCATGTCCCCATGGCACGGGTTTGCGGACAGTTTTTCAGGCAGTTTGCGGTTTTGCAGACCATCTAAAAAAACGGCCGCAAACGAGCACAACGGGGATCTATGGAAAACCCGTGCAGTAGTCCCCACTGCACGGGTTTTCCGCCCGGTGGTTTTTCCGCCCACGGGCCACCCGAATAGGATTGAACATGCACATTCTTCCGTCCGGTTTTCAGACGGAATATGTGCATGTCAATGTGAAGGGGGAGGGCTTTTCTCCGCTCATCGCGGAGAAAAGACACTCCCCCCCCCTTCCCCCGCGGGCATGTGCACGGCACACAACCCGGACAAATACCGGTCGGATAAACCGACTGGTATTTGTCCTCTGCCGTGGGGACATGCCCTTATCCTTCCGCAAGCATCCCTGTAATATCAACCAAGGTGTGCGACATCCTTCCTTACCTGACTTTGACAGAAGTCAGGCTGGGAAACATGGTATAGATTAAAATCTTGATCTTTATGTTTATTCATGATTATTTTTTTTCAAACACATTTTATTAATTTTCCAACATTTGGAACATATTAAAGCAAAGTTACAGAACTGCATGCGTGAATAAAAATTTCATAAATATATATATATTATAATATACAATATTCTATATTATATATTTATAATATATATAATTTATATATATTTTTAAATACACAGTTTTTCGCCTCTGAAACTTCCATAAAGTTACAAAAGAAAAAAGAAGATTAACTGCAGAACTGTCTGGCATTGTTAGCCCAACGCACAGCTTGTCCAAGTCTCAGTAGCAAGAAGAAGTCTCTCTTCTACACATAATAAGACCCCCCTACAATAGGGAATCTCAGGGTGAGAAAGCCGCAATTGGACACCGAGCGTAGGGGTGAGGACAACCCAGTCCTCTATGTCCGTTTCTGCCGCCAGCAAAGCATAAGGTATATCTCCTAAGTCTGTTTCTCACCCATATTCCCTGTCTGCTAAATTAGGCTGCGGTACCGGCATACGGCGTTCCAACCTGAGAGCCTCTGGTGAGTGGCAGAATAAGCCTTCCCCTTATTTGCTACCATTCCATCCTGGAAGCAGGATTATTTATTTTCAAAGGGTAGACTTATCAGAGACACCAGTTTACAGTATGTAGCCCCGAGGAAGATCAGATGATTGCCCTTGGTCTTGATTCTGGCACCCCTGTCAAAGCTCAGATTTTTATCAGAAGAAATCGTTGTCAGTTAGGCATTCCTCCTGCAGCATCTACAGTAGGGGAAATATAGTATTACACTGCAGCCAGGGAATAAACATTTTCCTTATACAAGGATTGGGCATGTCCATAAGGGAAGCTGTCCATACGGAGCAGTTTTCCATACTGGCTCATACAGGAGTGTCCTAAGCAGGATACCAACTCCCCATGATGTGCATGAGACCACTTTAATGTTTTGGGGGTTTTTTTAGCGGCAAAAGTAGCAATCCAGTGTTTGATGCAAGCTCCCACCCTTTACCACCAGCTATATCACCCATTGACTATAGTTAAGAATCTGGTAATTACAGCCAGTAGGTAGGTAGCGAAACACACTTGCTTCTGATGCCGGCCTTTGAACTGTGCACCAGGAGCAAATGGAGTCTGATACCGTCACAAAGACATGAACAGTACAATTGATTGTGTTATTAAATGGGTTGTCTCACCCATGCAGTTTCACAAAGCCACAAGCAGTTTTAGATGAATGTTTCCGGTCTCTTTGTGGTTAGACTGTGGATGGTTCTATAGCAGTGATTAGCATATCTGCTCTGTATTCGCAGCTCTTTTAATTGCACCAACATAACTGCAGGAAATGTAATATATAGTGCAGAGAGCTGCAGAGCTCAAAGTAAATAATCAAAAGTAATTCATCTCCTTTGTTTATTAGAGATAACACATCCTTGGGCACATTTATCAATAGCGTCTAACTTTTACAGTTTTAAGTTAGACCAGACAGTCTCACAATGTGCCACATTTACCACAGTGTTGATAAACCTGGCGCAGGTTAGAACTGTCTAGTCTAAGTTTGTACCATCTTTAAGTTGGCTTACTTTTACGCCACATACTGCGACAAAATTCTGGCGCATTTTTGGTGCATTATAAGCCACACCCCTTAGCTTGAAACCACACCTCTCCGCTGAGACCTCGCCCCCTTCGTCGGACGAGGCACAGAAGTGTATGAAGGTGTCTAAAACACATAGTAAATGTGGCGTAAAGCTTGTAAGACGTTATTTTTGGCGCAAATTGTGCCATCATTCTGGCACGACTGCCTTGATGAATGTGCCCCTCTGTTCTTAAGCTGCCGACCGTCCTTTGTGCCGACCTGTGGTGATGTCATTCCCTGCTATCAGACAAAGAGCAGAGAGAGAAAATCTTTCTTACCTTCTGACCTGGGAAAAATCAAAAGAGGAATGTATTTGGAAAAAGTCTTGATTTAACATTACATGCATGTTAAGAGCTAATCTTTGTAGTGAGAAAACCCCCTTATTTTTTAAGCTTTAGGCTAAGTTCACACGGCATAATTGCGGGGCGTAGTTACGCCCCGGAATTACGCCGGAGTTCGGGAGCTTGCACGGGCTGGGGGCGGCAGCCCGCCGGCCCCATAGACATGCATTACATGTCACTTATCTCCCCCCACAGCGTACGCCCGGGGAGAGGAGGCGTAATCCATAATTCTCTACGAGAACTGTGGATTACAGTAATGACTGGGGTGCATTTCGTCCCATTTTAAGCCGTGTGAACATAGCCTTACTGCTTTCTATTTAAACAAAGAAAAAAACTATACTCATTCTTTTGGACCCAGCAACATCCTTACTCCCTGGTAGCCTGCTGTTTTCTTCTGGTCTTGATCCAAATAGGACATCACCACTGCAGCAGTTATGTGCCATAGGCTGCCATAGTTCTCTTAAAGGTGATGTTAGCCAATGACATGTGATCGTTACAGCCAATTAGCAGTTATAGTTGTTATGGTCTGAGAGTGGGGAAGACGCAGTGCTAAATCCAAGATGAGAGAAGAGGTGAGTATAACTTTTTGATTTTAACCAGACAATCCCTTTAATTTAGTTTGACCTGGTCACATCTGCATCAGAGGTTCTTTCTAGAAATTCTGTCACAGAGGTGGCATTGAATAGATTAAATGGTATACACAAACTGTGCCCGATAGACCCAATTGACTATCATTTTAACGGAAAAAATAGTGCTGCATGCTGCGCTATTTCCTTAATTTTTATTTCAACCTTGCTGGAGGTATATATTATTTTCTCTTCTCTGAGGATGCCCAATGAGAGACTCTACCAGATACTGTGTTATTTCAGTGTCTTATCTTGTCTTAGAACCAGCCAGGATGGTGCCAGCAAGGAGAGCAGTTGAACAGGACTTGCATATAGGGAGCAAGTAGCAGCATGAGAAGACAGAAGGATCATATCTTTCCTGCTGCTGTATATATTTTTTGAACATTATTGTGTTATAGCTCCATTTACCGATAAAGCGAAGTGTTAAATCGGTTTTCTCACTACAATTAGCCTAACATGTAGGGAAAAGTAAATGAAGACTATTGCTTAATACATTGTGGTTTTGATTTTGCTTAGTTCAGGAGATAAAGAAGATTTTGTCTCCTCTTAGAGTACACAAGTTTCTCTGGTTACCAGCCAGCTCTCCCCACCCTTCCCTGCTCTCTCTCATCTCTTATTGCTACTACTTGCTGTTAGTTTGTCAGTCTGTCCATGATGAGTCACCTCCTGCAGAGTCTTATCTCCAGCAATGGACTCTGTTTACTTAACTAAATGATAAGCTTTCACGCTTTAGAGTTTTGTAGCCTTGTACAGAACATTTTATAAAACTCCTGCAGTAATCTCAGTGTAACAGGAATAGCTAGGAACAGCAGAGCTAATATGCCAATCACTGTTATAGATTTGCCCACAGACTAGCCATGACGTGTGAGTCTAAAGCTGGCTGTGGCTCAGTGAAACTGCATGGTGAGAAAACCCCTTTAATTGTATTGTACAGGATGGCAATAACAAACAGTTCTATAGGACAGTTTTTCACACCATGTTAGCAGTGTATGTTATCTGTATGCAACCTCCTAAAGTATATGGGAAACGTATCAATATACACCGATTACTATATTTGGGCCCAGAAGAGCTCCTTCTGTGCTCAGTTTGCACGATCATGTGGCTGCCTCTACTGCCAAACAGCCCGGAAGGTATACAATGCCTTCCGGGCTGTCTCTGACGTCACCATGCCCGGCAGTGCATTTTGGGCACGGCCGGGCATGGTGACTGGCAGTTGCCATAGAGACTAGTACACTAGTAGGTGAATTTCCCTACTGTACCGATCTTTCATGCCCTTCCTAAAACCCATAAAGAAACATTTCCTCCACCTTTTAGACCCATTATCTCGGGCATCGGATCGATGTTCGAGAGACTGGGCATATGGTTGGATAAATACTTACAGCCCTTGGTCCAAAGATCTCCCAGCTATATACAAGACTCAAGTGATGTATGAGAAATATGGAAAAATTAAATGGGGAAAACAACTATCTATGGATTTCATGTGATATCTCTGCGCTATATACTGTAATTCCACATGATAAAGCGTTAATAGCTTTGGAATTCCATTTGAATAGGTATACCACCTATGATGAAAACTTAAAACAGTATATAGTCATAGTTACATCCTTTCTATTATGCCACAATTTTTTCAGTTTTGACAATCTCTTCTACTTACAGGTACAAGGTTGCCCAATGGGTGCCTGTTTTTCCCCATCATTAGCAAATATATATGTTGCATGGTGGGAAGAAAAAGTACATCTACACTGATTGTAATCCCTTTTGTCAGCACATATTCTGGTATGGAAGATACATAGATGACTCCTTTTTGTTTGGGATGGTCGGTATCTTCCGTGCCAGATTTTATTACATAACTTAAATGACAATGCAGACAACTTTGATTTTTACATATCAATTCTAATGAGATTTCCTTTTTGGATTTACTATTAAGAGGAGATGTTGGCAACCAATGCGTAATCAGCACTATATATAGAAAGCCGATATCAGGTAATTCATTGTTACATGCCAAAAGTTGCCATCCGACACACGTAATTCAAAATTTGCCCAAGGAGGAATTTATTAGGGCTAAACGCACATGCAAACGTAGAGAGGATTATGAAAAAGAAAAAGACATAATTTCCCAAAGGTTATTAAACAGAGGTTACACAGCTGATCATATTCAGAGAACTATACAATCAGTAGAAAAAAGACATAGGTTTACACTATTGGATAAGAGGAAACATAGGGAGAAAAAAGGAAAACACATTTATTTTACTACACAATATAGTTCTCAATTTTCTCAGGTTGCCACAATAATAAAAACATTTTTACCTATGTTATATGTCGATCCCATACTGAAATCTATATTGCAACAAGGTTGTAAATTTGTGGCAAAAAAATCCCAAACAATAGGAAACATTTTGTCACCTAGTATTGTTACTGGGTGTTCCATCAATCCAGCGTTGTCTAATTGGATACATACAAAGGGCAGTTTTAAATGTGGTCAGAAACGATGCGGCACTTGTCAATATATAAGCAAAAATCTGTTAGTTTTAAATCAGCAGTAACTAATAAAGAATATAAGATAAGAGATCAGGTAAATTGCCGTACTCATCACGTAGTGTCCATGATTTTCTGTAATGCATGTAATTTACAGTACATAGGATGCACATCTAGAAATTTATCTGTTCGTATTAGGGAACATGTATATGACATCACTCACCCCAGTCTTAGATCAGTATCCGGAGCCTCCCGGCATTTCAGGGATAAACACGATAGCAGAGTGGACAACTTTCGTGTACTAATATTGGAAAAGGTTAAAAAACCTATTAGAGGAGGTGACTGGTTAAAGCATCTGAGGGATAGAGAAGCCTTCTGGATCCTCACTCTTAATACGAGATATCCATTAGGTATAAATTATAAAAGGGACCTTATGTATTTTTATTAGCTGTTTTTTCCTTTTTTTTTTCTCTTCCCTTTTTTTCCCCCCCTTTTTATATTTTTTCCCCTTTTTTTCCCTTTTTCTTTTTTCCTTTTTGTTTATATTATGTGTGTTTCTTTCTATTGTACTTGCACTTGTTAATTGCATTTATACATGGATTTTTCTTTGTTTGTTCGTTGAAATATCGTATTCACATTACGTTTTGTGCTACGTTCTTTTCATTAAGGATAATTAAGAGTTAATTCTCAGGTGCTCTCTGGACGTTTGACTATATTAGCACGTTATTGTGTCAAACGCACTATGCTACGTCTAAGGGTCCAAGGCGGGACCTGAAACGCGTAAGATGCGTGTGCATTACTTGGCGTCAAGATTTTAACTTTTGATACGATTTTTGGGATGTGTTTTAATAAATCTTTTTGGAACTTTTAACCGAAGTGCCGGAATAACTTTCTTTCTTTACGTGGACATTATACCAGTAGCCGAGTGGTTTCTTCCGTGCACCGGTGTCCAGTGATACAGGATCTGCAGGTGAGCGCACAGAGCATTCAATTGTACTATTGAGACTATGTTATCTGTATGCAACCTCCTAAAGTATATGGGAAACATATCAATATACACCGATTACTATATTTGGGCCCAGAAGAGCTCCTTCTGTGCTCAGTTTGCACGATCATGTGGCTGCCTCTACTGCCAAACAGCCTGGAAGGTTTACAATGCCTTCCGGGCTGTCTATGGTGTCACCATGCCCGGCAGTGCTCTGTGGGTATGGCGGGGCATGGTGACTGAGAGTTGCCATAGAGACTAGTACACAGCAATAAGCTGTGTACTGATCTCTATTGTATCAATGATCTAAAGTCCCATATGAGGAAAAGTAAAAAAAAAAGTAAAAAAAAAAGTTAAACAGTAAATAAAGTAAAAACACGTACACCGCCCTTTTCCCCTTTACAAACGGCAAACATCCTAAAAAAGATCAAAAATATAGTACGCATATTACATGCGTAACGACCTACCCTACAAATCTTTGATGTTAATTAACCCGCACAGTGAACATCGTAAAAAAAATAAAAAATCACAGAATTGCGATTTTTTATCATCCTGCACCACATAAAATAGAATAAAAAGCAATCAAAAACTCATAAACGCCAAAGTGGTACCAATTAATACTTCAGTTAATCTCGCAAAGAAAAAGCCTTTACACAGCTCTGTATACTGAAAAATTAAAAAGTTACAGCTATTAGAAGATAGCGATGCTTAAATATTGCTTTACACAATAGAATACTTTTTTTAAAGTGTTTCAACATAAAAAAAAAAAAACTCTATAAAATGGATATCGCCATAATCGTCTCGACCCACAAAGTAAAATGAACAAGTTATGGCTCTCAGACTGTGACCATGCAAAAACGTGTTTTCCTGTTGGAAAAAAAGTGTTTTTATTGTGTAAAAGCAGAAAGACATAAAAAAATATACAAATTGGATATCGCTGTAATTGTATTGATCTGCTGAGTAAAACTAGCATGTCTTTTATACCACATGGTGACCGCTGTAAAAAATAAAAACTACCAGGATTGCTGTATTTTGTTCAAAATGCCTCACAAAAACCTTAATAAAAAGCTATCAAAGCATCATATGAACCCCATAATGGTACCAATAAAAACATCAACTCATCCAGCAAAAAACAAGCCCCTACACAGCTCCGTACACAGCAAAATAAAAAATGTATGGCTCTCAGACTATGATGACATAAAAGCGCATTTTTTTCTAAATGCATTTGTAATGTGTAAAAGTAATAAAACAAAAAACCTATATAAACTCTATATAATTGTAATTGTACCGAACCGTATAGTAAAGTTATCATGTCATTTATACCACACGGCAAATGTTATAAAAATGAAGCCCAAAAAACAATGGTGGAAGTGTGCTCTGCATCCCACCCATTTTCATGTCCCAAGACTAAAAAAACTATGGAATCAATATTAAGTTGCATTTTTATGGTCACCTACTGTGTTCCAGTGAATAATGGTAAAAAAACAAACTCCGAATGGGTTAATCATCTTCCTAAATGCTGTTTCTAATACTTAAAGGGGTGTAGTTTCTTAGATTGAGTCATTTATGGGGATTTCTAACATGTCCCTCAAAATCATGTCAGAACTGGACTGATCTTTAAAAATAACAATGTTTCAAATTTTCTTAAAAATGTGAAAAATTACTACTAAATTTCTAAGCCCCCTAATGTCATAAAAAAAAAAAAAAAAAAGACATTTAAAAAATTATGCCAACCTACTATAGGGATGTGGTAGATTCTAGTTATAAATTATTTTGTGGTGAATAATTATCTTTCTTGCGCGCAGAAATCTTAGAACTTTGAAAATAACAAATGTTTCCAAATGTTCACGAAATTTTGATATTTTTGATATTTTTCACAAGTAAACAAGGATTGTATAGACCAAAATTAAAAACTTAAAGCACAATGTGTCATGAGAGAACAATCTCTCAGATTGGTGTCCCTAGCATGCAGTAGTTACATACCTACCAAAAGTGGTCCAAACAAGGAAAATGGGTGAGGCAGTGGAAGGCTCATGTGTGCATGGGGAAAAGGGTAGTCTGTCTAGCCTAACCACACAAAATAGCTTCAGAAGCACAAACATCTGAAAAAGGGAATGCCTGCTATGTACAAGGGTAAGTAGTATGATCAACAGCACAACAAAACTTTCTTTTGATGGATATAATCAAGTACATTTTTAAAATTTATTTACAACATGACAAATACATGACAATTCAGTCCGCTCTGAACCTTTTTTAAATTAGTCATGTTAGTGGATTAGCATGGAGCGCTTTGCAATGCTTTTGCAACCCACTGTAAATGTCTAATGAATCATTTTTTTTTACTGGACTGCGATGTATAACATAGCATACAGTACTACGCTATTCCATACCTTTTGTAACATTTTTTTGCAGCATACATACAGTACATACTCGAGTATAAACCGAGTTTTTCAGCACAAGAAATGTGCTGAAAAATCCGTCTTCGGCTTATACTCGAGTCACTGTCGGCGTCTGGCCCGAGGGCCAGCAGCGATACGTCAGTTGTATGCGACTCCTCTGGGAGGGCATACAGCTGACTCTTGAGTCAGCCCACAGCCTCCAGGTGCTGCCATGGCCCGGGCACTGTCGTCAATCTCTTCAGCTGTATGCGCCTCTTTTGGGAGCGCAAAAAGCTGAAGATCCCGCTGCTAAGCAGAGAGTGAGCGCTCCCTGCTCCGCAGAAAACTCCGGAAGGCCACAAGCAGACTCGCAACCTTCCGAAGTATCCGGCACAGGCGGCATGAGTGTCATCATGCTGCCTGATGACATCACGCCCTCTGTGCTGGCAAGAAGACAAGACGGAGAGCCTCGGAGTCAAAGCAGCGGGGGAGAGAGGTCAGTACTTGTATTTTTCTTAAAAAAACCCTTCCTATACCTGTCTATGAGGGACATATACCTGCCTATACCTGCCTATGGGGGACATTAAAATGCCTTTACCTGCATATGCAATTTTATTGGTATCCATTTTTATTTTTGAAATTTACCAGTATTCGCTGCATTCTCTACCCTAGGCCTATACTTGAGTCAATACGTTTTCCCAGTTTTTTTGTGACAAAAGTAGGTGCCTTGACTTATATTCGGGTCGGCTTATACTCGAGTATATATGGTACATATACTGGCCAGGAGGAGACCAAAAGGACACACTATTGGTTCCCTCAGGCTTTTTTACAGACACGTTTACCGTGCGTATTTGGAGGATAACAAGTTCTTGATGACTAGGCCTCCAAATTCACCAAACCTCAATTCAATCAAACATATGTGGGATGTTTTGGAAAAACTGCTAACATCTTTTTTGAAACAAATAGAGCTCTTTACTGTAGAGTAACATACAACATACTTACTCCACAAAATAGATCTGCCCATTTTCATCGGTTTCTTGTTCCCAGCCATATGGGAGATCTGTATGAGATGAAGATATCTGTATTATCATATTATACTATCTAAATGACAGACAAGTGATCATCCACCAGTGTTGAGAAGCTACAACACCAAGCATGCCTTATAGGCTACATGGAGTTGTAGTTCCACAACAGCTGGAAAGCCGAGCACTAGGTCACACAAAGTCATTTATAAGGTCCCAAGGATTAGGTGCAGGTAAAGTGAAAGAAAATCTGATAACACCAATATTCAAATGATTAAATTACACTTCCAGTAAAACCACCAGGATCAGTCTATGCAACAAATCTTCTGTATAAAACAAGTAACATAATTAAAGAGAAGAAAATGACCCTGTTACCAACCTCCTGCAATTCTCTTTCGCTTCCCAGTTTTTGGGTGCTCCCACTGGGTTTTTTCATCCAAGTGGCTATTCAACAAAAACATAAATTGTTAGTTTACTACCAAATTATTTTCCGATCATTAACAGTGTAATAACTTTCAAACAGGACTAAAATTCAATAAAACAATGGTAATTTAATTGGAGAAGCATTTGGAGGGTACCTCCAGCTTTATAGTGTACAAAGAGATACAATCGCCATTAAAAGTCAAGTAAACATGTAAAACAAATTGCACTATATTCTTATACTAGTTACAAATAAGTGCCTGCATTATACTCCAGAGCTGCATTCACAGTTCTGATGGTTGTTACTGGAACCAGTCAACAAGCTTATCAAGTTACACTTCCAAATGCTTAGCTTTTTCATCAGTTTACAAGGATATATGTTGTTGCTCTACTGAAATTGCTGGAGCACCGCCCCTAGCCAAGGGGGTTTAAACTGACAAAACGGGTGCTGTAGGATAGTCCACCTGCTGATATTGTGCCAAAGCAAAGGGTTATGAGGCTGTTTGGTGAAGCTTTGTATAAAAACCTTGTGTTTTACTTTTTGACAAATTTAAGGTTAGTAGTTATAGATACGTTTTATAAATGGCTTTATTGTTTGTTTGTTTTTTCATGAAAGTCCCGTAAATCTGCTAAGTGGCTGTTCTGCGGATATGTCATAAATATATTTGGTCTCCGACCTTCTAAGACAGACCCTTTCCAAGATAGTCTGACTCAGAGGGCAAATTCCACAAAACCGTGCTTTTACTTTGCTGAATGGAGGTCAAAATTCTCCCCTAAAACCCTTAAGTCCCCCCCTGTTGAGAACTCCTTCTCTATAACCCTATATAGGGGTATATGATAGAGGAGAGACGCTGAGCTGTGATATATAGGGTTATATGATAAAGGAGAGAGAAGCTGAGCTCTGTGATATATAGGTTTATATGATAGAGGAGAGAAGCTGAGCTCTGTGATACATAGGGTTATATGATAGAGGAGAGAAGCTGAGCTGTGATATATAGGGTTATAGGATAGAGGAGAGAAGCTGAGCTCTGTGATACATAGGTTATATGATAAAGGGATGAGAAGCTGAGCTCTGTGATATATAGGGTTATTTGATAGCTGAGAGAAGCTGAGCTCTGTGATACATAGGGTTATATGATAGAGGAGAGAAGCTGAGCTGTGATATATAGGTTATATGATAGAGGAGAGAAGCTGAGCTCTGTGATACATAGGGTTATATGATAAAGGAGAGAGAAGCTGAGCTCTGTGATATATAGGGTTATATGATAGAGGAGGAAGCTGGGGCTCTGTGATATATACGGTTTTTATCATAGAGGAGAGAAGCGAGCTCTGTGATATATAGGGCTATATGATAACAGGAGAGAAGCTAAGCTCTGTGATATATAGGGTTATATGATAGAGGCAGAGAAGCTGAGCTTTATGATATATAGGGTTATATGATAGAGGAGACAAGCTGAGCTCTGTGAAATATAGGGGGCTATATGATAGGGGGAGAAGCTGATTTCTGTGATATAGAGGGTTTTTATATGATAGGAGAAAAGGGTGGCTCTGTAAAAATTTAGGGTTAAAGGGGGATAGAGGGAGAAAAGAGGAGCTTGTGATATGGGGTTTTAAGATAGAGGGAGAAAAGCTGACTCTGTGAAAATTTAGGGTTTATGTAGGGGGAAAAATAGCTCTTTGATATATGGGGTTATTATGATAGAGGAGAGAACTTGGCTCTGTGATTTATAGGGGGTTATATAATAAGAAAGAAAAGCGAGTCTGTGAAATATAGGGTCTTTGTAGAGGAGAGAAGCTGAGCTCGGGTGATAGTACCTTTATGTAAAGGGTGAGAAGCGAGCTCTGTGATATGTACCATTATATGAAAGAGGGAGAGATTGAGCTCGGGTGTTTTATAGGGTTATATGATAGAAAGCTGAGCTTGTTATATAGGGGTTTAAATATGATAGAAGCTAGCTCTGTGATATATAGGGTTAATATAGAGGAGAAAAGCTGAGCTTGTGATACTACAAGTTATATGATAGAGGAGAAAAGCTGAGCTTAGTGATATATAGGGTTATATGATAGGGGAAAGAGAAGCTGAGCTGTGAATTATAGGGTTAATGATAAGGAGAGAAGCTGAGCTAGTGATATAGGGTTATATGATAGAGGAGAGAAGCTGAGCTCTGTGATATATAGGGTTATATGATAGAGAAGCTGAGCTAAGTGATATATAGGGTTATATGATAGAGGAGAGAAGCTGAGCTCTATGATATGTAGAATTATATGATAGAGGGAGAGCATCCGAGCTATGTGATATATATATGGTTATATGATAGAAGAGAATTTCTAAGCAAACTTCTGCTAACCCCGGCCACATACAGTGATTGATAGTTTGCTCTGTTCACACACTGATGCAAGGAAAGCTGTCAATCACTGTATGTGGGTGGGGTAAGTAGGACTCTCATTGTCACTTAAGGAGTCCGGTCAATTGTTTTACCCTATATTTCACAGGGCTCAGCTTCTCTCCCGCTATCGCATTCTGCTTTCAGATAGGGCAGCATAAACCATCTGGCAGGTTCTCTTTAAGGGGGTAGGGTATAGTTAAAGTGGATAGGGCCTCAAAAAGCCAGACACATTCATCAAAATTTACTCCAGAAAGTGGTACAAGTTAGAGCTAAAATCTACTCTGGTTCACAGTTGGAACAGACTTCATTTTTAGGCACATGCCGAATAAAAGAAAATAATTTTATTATGAGGCATACACTTTAATATATTTGGTACATCGTTCTCTGATACTCTTTTCATTCAGACTGATATATAAAAAGTTGATCTTTATAAATTCACCCCATTATGTCGTCGTTAACTCCTAGGCCTGACTTCTGGAACTATCAAAGACAGGTATCTCCCCAGTATTTTTAAGGGGTAAATCCTTTTAAAGGAAATCTCCAAATAATGCTGTTAAAAGGCTTTAAAGTAGAAAAAGTTTGGCATGGCCCATTCATGTTAGGATCTGTGGGGGTCTCTGGACCCTCACTGATAAACTCATGTCAGATGAGGCTTACTGAACGTTTGAGTAATAATAGCCGGATAGTAAATAGGAGCAACAATGATAGAGATGAACTTCATATTTCAAATGGCAGAAGTTTTCTGTTAGCTACATGGAAAAAAGTAGAGAGAAAAACACAAGGATGACTGTGTAGATAGGGAATATAACTGCTCGGCCATGTCTATGCACATTACCATTAAGACTCCGCTGGAAGGATCTACATAGACATGTTTAACTCTTAGATAACACATATCTTGAATACATACTGCCCATTCATACAGAGTGTGACCTCTCAGCATTCTCTTACTTGGCATAGTAAACCCAGCCATCCTTGGTGTTCCTCTCCTCCCATCCGGGCGGCAGCTCATCCTCACTGTCGGTATCATCCAGGCCTGCGTACTTCAAGGCTGCCATGGCACTGCGGCTGCAAATGTAATGTCATTATTGATTAATAATGGAAATCAGTCTGGCAGCTGCATTACTACACTCACTTCTGTGGCTTAACATGTAGTGTGCAGTTGTACCACTAGAGGTCTCTAGAGCTCAACAAACAGACACCCAATTGTATAGAAGGAGCAGAGAACGTGTTCAAATTAGGCTACATTCACTTCACGTTTCTGGCCTCTGTGTAACTTAGGCTAGGTTCACACGGTGTATTTGCAGGGCGTAATTATGCCCCACAATTACGCCGTGTGCCGGGAGCGGGGCGGGAGCGGGGGGCCGGCCCATAGACTTGCATTACCAGCGGCGCGTATACGCCGCTGGTAATTCACATGTCACTTATCTCCCCCCTCGGCGTATTATTATTATTATTTATTATTATTTATTTTATAGCGCCATTAATTCCATGGCGCTGTACATTCAGGGGGGTTTCATACTAACATAAGTCAAACATTTACAATAGTGACAATCTCTGACTAACAACAGGTACAGAGGGAGAGAGGGCCCTGCCCGCGAAGGCTTACAATCTACACCGAGCAGGGAGAGGAGACGTAATCCATAGTTCTCTATGAGAACTGTGGATTACCGTAATGACTGGGACGTATTCCAGCCGTAATTTGCGCACTACGGCACGTAATTACGGACTGAAATACGTCCCATTTTAAGCCGTGTGAACATAGCCTTACTCGCCAGGTCGTATGCACTAAATACACGCCCTGACAATGCCAAATAGTGTCACCTGTCACCTATTGGATCCTAGTATACAAAGTATATGTTTAATGTACATGTTCTTAAATGATGTCGTTGTAAAGAATAGCGTTGGCTCCTACACTAACTAAACATACCAGCCAAATGAAGGCTAAGAGGACACAGGTTTGGCCTCCATCCGGCTAATAAACCCTATGGAAACGTCTACCAAGGAGCTTTCTGCTGTACATGCTAATTGTACATCACAAACCTGATGTGAACCTAACCATACTGTGACAGATGAGAAGGAACGCATGGACTTATTCACTATCAGTAGCTTAAGGTTAGCGTTAGCCCTCATTCACACTTCAGATTGGGTTCGCACATTGGGCCTTATGTCTGAAAATGTCTAGCAGGAAAATTGTCCTTGTTGCCTATAGCAACCAGTCAGAGCTCAGCTCTGAAAAAATAAAACCTGAGCTCTGATTGGTTGCCTTGAGCAACAGAGGCACTTTTACGGATAGCCAGTTTTCAAACACAAAGCCCATTGTGTTTGTGGCATTTTTCTACTGCATCAAATGTGCATTTAGAAAAACGCATCAAAAATGCATGTAGTAAAAATGTATGTGTTGTTATAATTAACTCAAATATAATTTGGATTAAATCAAAATATATTTTTTGGTTGCTTGTGTTTATTTTTAGGCATTAAAAATATTTAAAAAAAATGAATGCAATGTGTGAATCCTGACTTATGATAAAGAAAACCGGGAACAGATGCGCAAAACACAACTTTTTGTACAATTAGTTCCGTTTCTGTTCTGTATTGTATCGGTTTTTGTTGTGAATTATGTTGCTTGTTTTACATCAATTAAATTTGTCCAATATTTTGTTAAAAGGACTTTTTATTTACTGTTTTGGGTTTTTTAAAAAAGTTAAAAAACCTATCAGAAAAAAATACAAATTGTGTTGTCTCAAGTTAGGCTTGGTTCAAATCTCCATTCGAAACCTCCGATGCAGAGGTGAAAACGGAATCCATGGGATCGGATTCACAATGAACACTTGCGGCATTTATGAATTACAATGGATCCGTTATGCCACCTATACTCATAAGAAGACAAGGACCTATTACAAAGGGCCCAAAGGGGGTATAACTATCCAACCACTTTCCCATTGACACTTCAACCCCTTTTTCCCTTAGAGGAGTGCAAATAATCAACTCATAATAGATAACTTTTCATCAGTACTAATATAAAATCCGCTATCTTACAAACTGTTAACAAACAGCCACCAAGTTGCAATACTTACTTCATGTATGTAAAAACCCCAGGACCCCAAAACTGCGGCCCTCCAGCTTTTGGGGAAAACTACAACCCCCCATCAGCTTTATATCACATAACAGGGGGAAAATATGGGAGTTTTGAGTTTCCTCTATAGAAAATTTGACCAAAATTTTTAAAATATTTTTCTCCTTTTAATCATGAAAGAACAAAAAACAGACAACATCTTAGAAGTCATAGAAAAGGTGCAATACTTATCGCATTAAAGCGTAGTCCATATTTTCAATGGTTTTAGTATGCTGAACGCATTATTAAAGGCTCAAAATTAACCATCCAACCCCCAAGGGGCCCCTATTAAAAATTTGAGGTACCACCTTGTCAGAGTATGCGGAATTAAAACTTTTGAAATGCCCCCGTGGGAAAACCGAGTCGGGCAAACTAGTAGACAAAATGAAATAGGCTTTAAATGACATAGATGGGGGATCCGGCTTTACAAAAAGAAGAAGGGTAAATCAAAAATGATAATCGTGATTTGCAATGCAAGAGAAAAGTAAATTTGATGAAAATAGGCCCCCTTTTTTTTTTTTTTGGGACACCTAAGATCAGACTTAAATGGTGGTTTCTAGAAAGAGTTTAAAAATCGTTGTTATAACCCAGTGAACATCAAAAATAAAAGAGAAAACTTCTGATGTAAGCTTAAGCTCTCGCCCCAAAGGGTTTTTAATGAAAAAGTTAGAATTGAAAGTGTTTTTATAATTGTATATGTCTGTGATTTGGAAAGGTAAAATAAGTAGCATACTTACCTCACTGCGCATGCTTGATAAAGAAGTTCATTCTTCAAACGTCGCACGGGTGTGCGGACGGCTCCTGCCCTCCAGCTATCCTCATAACTAATACCATTGAAATAGGGAAACTACGCTTTAATGCGATAAGTATTGCCCTTTTCCTATGACTTCAAAAGACTGTTGTCTGTTTTTTGAAATCGTTCATGATAAAAGAGAAAAAATATTTAAGAAAGTTTGGTCAATTTGCTATAGATGTTTAATATGCGAGCTATGGAAGACATCGCATTCCGACTGAACAAACAAAAGGTGCATACGATTGCTTATAAATAATAGGTTATTCGTGTATTTGAGAGTTGTAGTTTCCTAACAGCTGGAAGGCCGCAGTTTGAGGATGCCTGAACTATACTATTCAGAGAAATATACTAGCTAAAAATATCTGACCTCTTACCCCTGATGACGCAGTAGAACCTGGGACATAGGTTCTAATCTTCAGCTAACCGGTTTCTACAGCGGCCCAACTGCAGTGGTCCGTTGTGTAATTAAGGGTGCTGTCACACGGTGCGTTTTTGGTGCATTTTTTGTGCAGGAAGGTACAGCAATTAATGCTGTACATTGCTGCACAAAAATGGCGGTAATTACCACGAATTTACCGCGATTGGTGTGCAGTAATGTTCAGCATTAATTGCTGTACCTTCCTGCACAAAAAATGCACCAAAAACGCACCGTGTGAAAGCGCCCTAAGTTCAGTACTTTGGAAGGACTTTAGCTATGAAGAGATATAAAGTTGTGAGCAACTACAGTATAGTGCCCGAGCTAATGACTATCAAGTAGCAATTCACCTCCCTATTGTAGTGATATCAGGCGATAGTACTGAGGTCTAGCTTGCTACACAGTTATTGATAGTTAGGAAGTTTTTATCCGGATTTATTACGTTGACTTTAGAGGTTTATTGAAAAAGCTAGCTGGCCAGTGTTTCAGTTACTAATCACATTTAGCCTGGCAGGATATTTGTAAACCACTGGTGTTACACTGTTGTGGCATATATTATGAACTAGTAAACCCAGCCGAGGAGGTGACTGGGAACATGCGGTCCGCATACGTGAGGCTTTTTGGATATGTGAACTAGAGTCCAGGGCTCCGTACTAAAGGAATGACCTGTCTTACATATATTAAAATTGTTTACGCACTAAAATATATTTATCTTTTGTATAGTTCAACAACAAAGTTTTTCTAATATGAATAAATAAGGCATTGTATATGTAACTATGTTTATCAATGAGAAGATACTATGTTTTTAAATAGTAGGAAGTGACGTTTCGTCAACACATGGTTCCTCCCATTTCTTTTACTATAAAGCACTACAGCTACCAGTATGGATTTGTAACCGTGAACAAGGGCTCATAACGCCGAGCCTGAAACGCGTTGGTTTCATTGCTGTTTGTACCTTGCAACACTGGATTAACAAATAAATCTACTTTTCTTGCGCACGTTACCGCTGGTTCCTGTTCATCTGTGCTATTGGAGTCTCATGCCGGGAGACTTTGGATCTCGTGCGGTGCGGAGTGCATATCCCTGACGAGAAAAGGCCTATTGTGCTCGTTTGCGGCCGGTTTTTCAGGCGGTCTGCAAGATTGCAAACCGTCTGAAGAAACGGCCGCAAACCCGTGCCGTGGGGACATGCCCTTAGTGTGTTTGTAATCCACAAGACTTCAAACACAGTCATTGCTTACTTACTTGAAACACCTTTTTGAACAATTTAGACAACTGAAAGAAGCTGCTGGTGATAAAGGCAGTTTAATTTGAACGCGGTTAAAACTGCACCAAAACTGCACTGTGTGAAAGCACCCTAAGGGTGCTTTCACACGGTGCATTTTTGGTGCGTTTTTTGTGCAGCAATGTACAGCATTAATTGCTGTGCCTTCCTGCACAAGAGACGCGTCCAAAAAAATGCACCAAAAATGCACCGTGTGAAAGCGCCCTAAAGGTAGTTTAATTACTGTGCAGTACTGCAAGTGAAAAAATGCACCAAAAACTTCACCTTGTGAAAGCGCCCTAGGCACAATAATTGATTACTCACTTGCAACAACTTTCTTAACAATTTAGAAAATTGAAAGGAGCTTGCAGTTAATAAAGCCAGTTGCACTGCAACGCACTACTGCGACAGAAAAATCACACCAGCAACGGCACAAAATTTCACCGCATGAAAACACACAAGCCTTTTGGTCCTCAATAGCTGCAAAAATTTGTCTGGTGCAACCAGTAATCTATAAAATGATGGTAGCCTCATGTACAAAGTGGATGGTGAAATATGGAGCCTGAAAGTCAAAAGTTAAAAACATTGTTACCCTTTTGCTTGTCAGTGTCTGTTCTACCTAAATAACTTGATTATTGTATCGTAAGGTGATAAAAAGCCTGATGTTACCATTTTACAACGGTAAAGTTATCAGTTAGACATGAGCCGTGCATGAAGGATATATATACCATCAATGCCCCAACACAAAAATATGTACGGACTAGGGCCTGTCCAATAGATAATTCGGCAACAACTCTCAATAAATACTTAAGGTTCACAACACAGAAGAGTAATTTACCTAGTTAAACTCCTAAAACTTAGCCTTTAATAAATACCAATTAAAACTTCCTATATCTTATATCCACCCATAGAAGCCTACGTAGGCTTTAACTAGGTAAATTACTCTTCTGTGTTGTGAACCGTGCATGAAGGAGTCAGAGTCGGTGTCAGGAAATTTGAGGAGTCAGAGCTTTGGCTGCCGACTCCACAGGTCTGTCACAAACACGGTTATATTACATACTGTATTATTGCCATGTTGGATCTTTTTCCTCACTAGACTGGTGGGTGGAGTTACAGTTGCTAAGTGCACTGTTTGACAACTACATGTCCCACAAAGAAAAGCCGCTTCCTCCCAGCTGTGCTAAAGATTCTAAACACTATATCCACACCAAATTTATATATAGCAATGTATACACACACTTTTATTTGAAACAGTCTCCTTTCTATACCACAGAGCTGTCCCTCATACCACGAGTCTCTCAGGCTTACTGAGCACAGCACACATGCTCAGTTATGTCAGTCTAACCAGGAAGTGACTCAATAGTCTATCCTTCTGCTGTACTCTACATTCAAGGACAGGTGTCTGCACAGGAAGGAGCCCAGTGGCCATTTTCTTCTGCTATAGTGATAAGGAGCAGACTTTGCTAATTAAAGGTATGTAAGCATTATTTTATTATGACATGTAGTTTGTGTTTATTTTTCCTCATTTACCGGAGAACAATTGTAATCCAGAATAAGCAGGGATTTAAGTTAATAAAATATCAATCTGCTCAGCGCCTCCTCCTCTAGAACATGGGGCCAGCAGATCTGATATGCTACAAGATAAAAGCTGGCAATGGGCGGGGGCCATTACATCCTGGTTACAGTCCTGCTTTGATGTGGATTAGGTGCGTTTCTGTAAAATAACATCATATGTTATAATATAGTAGTAGTGCTCAGGACATGGCGGCTTCATAGAGACAGCACAGGAGGAACAGAACCTTGTTCAGGAATACAGGTGTAATAACAAGGTGTATTTATTCACATAATATAGAAGACACCAGAGCAATGACTTCCTGGAGGGTAGAGACACTCAGCCCTTATCACCAGTGCACTGCCTAATGGCTGCTATGCCAGCTGAGCACTACAGTCCCTGCTACAATAGGAGCTTATGGGATAAGGCACTTGCCTTTAGAGGATGCTGATTGCAGGTGAAGCTCCAGACTCGATTGTAAGCTCCTGGGACAAGGGCTTTCTATGCCTGTGCTACTACTTCTGTGGGCTCAGCAGCCTCACTGCACTGTATGGGGATAGACAGCTTTCACATCAACCGCGCCGCACTTCCTGTGTTTGCTGTAATTCCTCCCCCCAGCAACATGCACGGGGCTCATCTAGTTCCTACTGACTCTTCTGTCACTGCTCAGACTCGGCAAGCAGCCCTTCTTATTAACCCATAAGGGGCAGGATGCTGAAGCTGGTTTCTTCAGGCTTTTCACATTCTGATAACCCACTAGTGTGACGTACACGGTTTTTGTTTATAGCTGTGTTCTTGAACATATACATTGACTTCTATGGCCACAGTATAGCTAAGTTCACACTACATTAGCAGCTTTGTTCAAAGAATCCATATGGGTACACCAAATAAATGAACCCCGGCAGATGCTGTGAGGTACCCGCGGCCGCCCCTTAGGGTATGTTCACACAGCGGTGCGCTCCACAGGACGCTGTGTGTTTAGAAGTTCACGATGGCTAGCGCATACTTCTAAAGCGCAGGGGGCCCTATACACTTATTATTCATGGCTCGTAAACGGCTCTATGAGAGCTATGAATCTCCAGAATTGCAGGGCACAATCACGCGTCGAAATAACCCCAGCAATTACGCCATGTGAACGTACCCTTAGAGGTTAATAGAGCAAACATAGTCTTCTGTGGGCTACATTTCTAGGTGGTATATTCTTCTGCTGGACCCCATAGAGAAGTCTACCATGCTATTGAGTCCCGCAGGAAAGCTTATACCGGGGGGGAGGGGAAGGGAGACGGCAAACATTACCCACCGAGAATTACGTTTGCTCTATTACTGTATATTCACACGGCTTGTTGAGTCCGTGTGAACATACGTTATTAGATGCATGTTTGGATTGCGTGTTCATTTCTTGGCCGCATGTTATCCGTCTTATTTTTTTGTATACATTACAGTATACTTTTTTCAGGCTAGTTTCATATCACATATTACAGAGTGTGATTCCCCCACACTCTGGAACTCACTGCCCCAACACATTAGACTCTCCCCCCCTCTCACTAGCATCAAAGATAACCTGAAAACCCATCTCTTCGGGATTGCCTATAACCAACAATAACCCTGTTGCACTGCTCCACCCCACAAACATGTCTGCCCCTCACCTCCTGTCTCTTCCCTCCTTCCTTGTAGAATGTAAGCCCTCACCGGCAGGGCCCTCTCCCCTCTGGTCCAGTTGTTAGTTATTTATCGTCACCTTGTACTTGTTTGACTTACATTATGTATATAATCCCCTCGAATGTACAGCGCTCTGGAACGAAGGGAGCTCTAAAATAAATAATAATAATATTGCACAGGTGATGCAATTAGTGTTGTACAGGGGATATTATTATTGTCAGTGCATTCTGTGGGAGACCTGAAAACATGGTCTGTTGGTAGGCCTTGAGGACTAGAGTTGAGAAACACTGTAAAGGGCCGTTCACACGGCTTATTGCAGGGACGGATTTGAGCCGTATTGCGCGCCGTACTGCGCTGCAATACGGCTGGAATCCGTCCCAGCCATTACGGTAATCCACAGTTCTCTTAGAGAACTATGGATTCCGTCTCTCCTCACCGGTTGGCGAATCCGCCAGGCGGGGAGAAAGTGACATGCACATTATCCCGGCGGGATCCGCGCCATGGATAATGTATGTCTATGGGGCCAGCGAGCCCCGCCCCTTACTCAAGCCGTAATTGCGGGCGAAATCCGTCCCGCAATTACGGCTTGAGTAAGCCGTGTGAACCGGGCCTAATAAGTACACATATTGGACATCACCACATGTGTAACAACCCAAACTATAGATCTGTCATAATATTTAACCTGCAAAATGAAATTTGTAAAAAGAAAAACAAAAAAAATGGCAAAATTGGGATTTTTGTGCATTCTGCTGCACATAAAATAGAATAAAAAGTGACAAAAAAGTCATATAAACCCCAGAGTGGTACAAATGAAAACTTCAGTTCATCCTGCAAAAAAGCCCTTCCACAATTCTGTGTACGAAAAAAAAACAAAAAAACTACGGCTACCAGAATACAGCGATGCATACATAGTGTTTTACACAATAAAAACACACTTTTTTTTAAAGTGCTACAACATAACAAAGACTGGGGTATCACTGTAATCATTTTGCCCCACAGATTAAAACTAACATGTTATATATATACTGCACAGTAAGCACTGTAGAAAATAAAAAAAACACTACCATGCTTGCTGTATTTTCTTCATCATACCTCCCAAGAAAGGGATTTAACCCGTAAAGCCAAATGCTTGAAAAGTACTTAGAGGGGTTTTGCCAAGAAGTGATTTTCTCACCTAACAGGCTGATACTCCCTTCTTGAGGCTTGAAAAAGGGGCGTTGTGTTTCTGTGTTTAAAAAAACAAGTACCTCCTCTGTGATGTCATCACTCCACCACCCATGCACGTTCCTGATATTCAGTCTCTGTACTTGAGCAAACATGTTATTTGGCTAATCCACAGAGGATGACTGTATTGTGCACAAGCTTCTCCCTCTTATATGCCCAGGAGAGAAGATAAACTCTGAGCAGGCAGCGTCTTTCATTTGTTCACGAACTACTGCAGCTGGCGGGAGAAGAGGGCTGAGCAGGGAGCGTCTGCATGTTTACTCAGATAATTACATTACAACCAGTGGATTCTCTATTTAAAAGACACAGGATCTTTTATCCCCAGTCCCTTCAAAGCTCATTCATGTTCCCTGCCATCAGATAATGAGGCAAACAACGCAAGCGGGGCCCAGCTCACCTTTTCAGCCCCTTTTCGGTCTAATTAAACGGGCCCGGAAAAACAAAGGGGATTTTTGGAAGGCTGTACCCCTGGGAACGACATTTTTTTTTAATGACATATATTTAAAAAGTGATTAAATACCCCTTTTTGGAAAGGATCCCACGTAAAAAACCATTAGATCGGGAAAAACCCCCTTTAATGACCACAAAAATTTTTTTCTTTTTTTTCCCTCCTTGCATTCAACGGGCCAAAAATTTTTAAATTTTTTTAATGCCGCAGTTTGTAAAGCCCCAACAACTTGTGGGGAATCACACTAAACCTGAGGGACAGGGGGCAGGGGGGAACTTTTTAAAATTTAACCCATCTCTTTTTTTGAAACATTTTAAAACAGTCGCACAAGGGTTTTTAACAAAAAAGCAAAAGGGGAAAGACCACAATTTGGGCTGGACAAGGGATAACTCTGCCCAGACGCTTTTAAACGGTCCCCCTTCCCCTTACTAAAGGGGGTTAACGTGTCTCTAAAACCCTTCACTTTTGAAATAGACGGGCCCATGATTAAAACCCCGGGAAAAATTTCCCAAATTCCAAGTTTAGGTTAAAAAAAAAGAAGGGGTTGTTAATTGAAGACCTAATGTTTTAAATCCCTGTATACTAACCCCCTGAAAATAGGTTAAAAAAGAAAATTTATATATATTTTTTAAAAGGTTAAACCCCAAAATATTTAACCTTTTTATTTTTCCCAACTATTTAATAAAATTTTGAATTTTTTGGCATACAAAAAATTTTCCTTTGGGAAGGGCGTGTATCCAAGTTGAAAAACCACCATGCCCCTGTGCCAAAAAGTTTTTTTATGTAAGTCTCCACCTCGCACTGATTTTTTGCCCTTCTCTAAGCCTATTCCCCGGACAGGAATTTTTCAAATTACCCTGATGTTTTTGGGGCAAAGTTTTTTAAAAAACTGCAGGGGAAACTTAAAAGATCCGACCTCCCGGACATCAAAAAAGGGGTCGGGGAAAAACGGCCCTTTAAAAAGGCCCCCGTATTACAACCTACAAAATAGTTCCTGCACAAACTCAATTATTAAATATACTACAAAACTTGGTTTTAAACAGTTTAAAAGGGGTTTTTTAATTTTAAAACCCCTTTTTGTTACAAAGGAATTAAACAGGGGTTTTCCCCTTTGTATTTAAAAAGGTTGTACATACATTGTGTCCACATCCAAAAAAACCCAGTGGCACTAACCAATTAGTTTGTATATTATCAGGGAAAAACAAAAAAAATTTGGGGGAATCGGGGATCCTTTTTTTTGGGAGCCCTCCGGAAAAAAATAGCAAACCCAATGGGGTTGCAGAAAATTTCCCTTTTTTTGTTTTTTCCCACTTTAAAAAATCGGGATCAATTTTAATTAGTTCCCTTATTTTAATTATTTTGGGTCGACTAAAGCAAGTGAAACTGATTTTGTCCATTATTGGGGTTTTCTCACCCTATGATTTTTTAAAAATAAATCGGGACCTTTTGATTTTTTTTAAAACTTTTGAAAATGGCTTGATCTAACATTTTTTGGTGTGAAACCCCCTTTTAAATTAGCCCTTTCCCGTAGGGCCACTTGTTGTTTCCTAAAACCCCAAAAAAAAGGGAGAAATTTTCCCGTTTTGTGCTTTATAAGCTCCCCAAACCCGGGGGCAATTTATTTGAGGGAAAAAGGGCGGGGGCCAACGCAAGGGCTGTTTTATTCGGGGCGGGGGCCCCCCAATAAAAACCCCCGTGCCCCGAGCCCCGGCTCCAGGCCGCCCCGTGCTTGGAGACCGCTGGCCCTTCAGCTGCATTGCGTCCCGCGGGACGCACACACCTGCGGCTTCGGGGACAAGAGTGAGCGCCCCTCCCCGACAGTGTCGGACCGCTCGGGGTCCGACACTGGGGGCTGCCGGGTCCTCACAGCGCTGAGGACCCGCCGCGGCCCCCGTGCGCCTCAGCCGGGCAGCGCGCGTTTCCATCCCCCATCGCGACGTCCCCGCCCCCTTCGGGGGCCACAGCGCAAACATGGGGCCGGCCCCAGACTCCCCGGGGGGGCCCGGGGGCTGAAGAGGACGGAGCCGCCCCGCCGGGGAGTAAAGGTGAGAAGAATGTTTGTTATTTTTAAAGCGTTTCCCCTCCTCATCCCCCCTATAAACTGCCTGTGCCCCAAAACGCCTGCCTTTGCCCCCCAAAATCCCCCCCGGGGCCCCCAATCCCGCCGTGGCCCCCATAACGCCTGTCCCCTATAATCCTGCCGGCCCCTATAATCCTGCTGGGGGCCCCCATATGCCTGCCTGGGCCCCTAAATGCCTGCCGTGGCCCCCATACCCTGCCTGTGGCCCCCCAAAAACCCTGTCCCCTATAATCCTCCTGGGCCCCCATAACGCCTGGGCCCCCATATCCCCCCTGTGGCCCCCATATACTCCCTGTGCCCCGAAATACCTGCCTGTGGCCCCCATTCCCCTGCCTGGGCCCCCATTTTACTGCCGGGGGCCCCCCATAAAACTGCCTTTTGGCCCCCCTTTCCCTGCCGGGGCCCCCAATGCTGCCTGTGCCCCATAATGCCTGACGGCCCCCCATATACGCCTGGGCCCCCCCATATCCCTGCCGGGCCCCCATACCCGCCTGGGCCCCCAACTCCTTATCCCCCAAATCCTTTTTGGGGGCCCCTAAATACTGCCTCGGCCCCCAATACTGCCTTTCCCCCAATATCTGCCTCAGTGCCCCCATAACTGCCTTTGCCCCCTAAAACCTGCCTGTGGCCCCTATATACCTCCTTGGCCCCATAACCTCCTGGCCCCAATACGCTTCATGCCCCTATATACCTAACTGAGGGGACGCATACCTATAAAAAAAGGAGTTGCGGAAAAGTAATTCAATTTTTTGTGCCAAATCCTCGGGGGACGAGTATTGGCCGGGGAGCAATCACATAAAGGTTGAACCGGATGGAAAAAAAGGGAAGGGAAAGGGACGCTGACAGAAAAGATTTTCCCCTGTAGTCACAAAAAGAAACTGCGTGTATCCTTATATGTCTGCAACGTCACATCAACAATTTAACACCATAAATGGTCACAAATGGCAGTGGTATATGTCTTCAAGCTGTGTACAGCTGAAACACTTTGGGGTCTGGCAGGGTTTTTATCCTTTTTATAAAAGTTTTTGGGGGCTTGGTTTTGTAGGGGGTTTTTAGTAACAATACTTGTCTGGGAGATTTTCTCCATTACGGTGTATATTTTGGTGACTGTTTAGGGGGATTGTCTAGAAGGTGGAATTCTAAAAAGTAAATTTGATTTGGGGATTTTTTACGACATGACTGCTGAGGAAATGGACGGGGTTGTGTGGGATTTGGCAGAAAAATTTTGTGACAGGAACAAAGTTTTTCCGTAAAAAAAACATCCACATTTTACAATGAGGGCGGTGAAAAAGTCGTGGAACCCGCCCTACCCAAAAAACCAAAAGGGGCCCCAGCCCCGGATTTTTTAGGACCCTACAAAAGCCCCTCATGGGGGGAGGCAGACTCTGCCCTTAAAATGGAAATTTCCCGTGCATATTTTTTGCGAAGGTTTTACAACACATTGCATTCATCATTACCCTCAAAAAAAATGACATCTAGATAATCTATGTTTTTGGAAATTTTTGTTCGAGTGAATCTCAAATTCCAGGGTTTTTTTTATTGATATATTTTACAAAATTCGCCACTGAGTCATCATCTCCCACCCACAAGAATATCAAATCATCGATAAATCTGGAATACCAATGTATACATCAAGCAAAGGGATGATCCTCTCTAAATAGGAATTTCTCCTCCCATGCTGCCATATATATATTGGCAAGCGATGCTGAAAAACGTGCCCCCATTGATGCTCCATTTACCTGTTGGAAGAATTCTCCATCGAATGAAAAGAAATTATGTGTCAACAGAGATTCTGTAGCCAAAACAATAAAAGATTGCTTAACTACAGAATAATCACTATATTTGGATAAAAATTCCTGCAAGACCGGGAGGGCCTGGTCATGAGTGATGCAGGGGTACAATCCCACTACATCACACGACAAACAGGACCCCCGATCGGCCATGTGACCAACTCTAAGGTTTATACCAGATGTTTAGTGTCCCTTAAAAATCCATGGAAGTTAAGTACCAGGGGCTGCAATTGTCTATCAACCCATCGTCCCAGTTGCTCATTTAATGAGCCAATACCTGAGACGATGGGTCTAAGAGCAGGAGGAAAAGTCTCCTTGTGCACTTTAGGAAGTGCATGGATGATTGGTGTCACTGGATTTTTAACGTTTAATTTTACAGAAAACTCCCTAGACAGAACTCCATAGGCTACCCCCTGATCTAATACCGACTGCAAATCCCTTCTATACTCCTCGGTAGGATTATAAGATAATTGTTTGTAACTCGTTGCATTCTCCAACATTTTTGTCAATTCACGTTTATACAGGTCAGCATCGAGGAGGACCACAGCTCCGCCCTTATCCGCTTGGCGCACAACCAGCCTGTCATTTTTTTGAAGCCACTACAACGCTTTCCATTCTTGGCTGGTAAGGTTGGATCGGCTGTGTGAATTCCTATTTAGGACTTCTCTCTCATGTAATTCAATTAGATCCTCCTCGATGCGGTCCTGAAAAATATCCATTGTCGGAATTCGTGAATGCAATGGATAAAAACTGTCATTACGTATGCCTGAATCCCTACCGTTATCTATGCTGTTCGTACTTGATTTGGATACCTCGCTTTCCAATTGTCTTAATTGTGTAATACTGATCAGTTCCTTAAACTCCGGTATTATACTTTCTGATACCTTATCAGGAGTATTCGGTTCTGATGAATGATCTGGAAACATGTATTGATTGCCCTCTCCCTCTATCTGCATGAAATGGTTTTTCAGTGTGATATTTCTAACTAATCTATTAACATCCAGAAGAGTTTGGTAAATTTGAAAATCCCTAGATGGGCAAAATCCTAAGCCCTTGGCTAGAACAGTCATGGCTTCCTCAGGAATAATCTGACTCGACATGTTCACAATCGGTGATAAAAGTTGCTCCTTTTGCGATGTTCCCATGGACTCCGTCCTATACCTCCTATGTCTCCGACCGGCCCGACTCGTCCGTTTTTTGGAGGTTGATTATATGATGAAGTGCGAGCATTGTCCTGATTCCAACCTAGGTCTTGAGGTTCCTGGGTCTCAGCTCCACGTGTATTCCTCCAACTACGTGAGCAATGTTGCTGAGGGATATCCCGAATGGATTGATCTGATAAATGACCCGAAGTGTCTGATGCAGTGTGATCTGTGCTAGTATCAACATCTGAGAAGCTGACCCTTCTCCGGTACCGCATATTGTACTGACCTCGACCATTTCGTAGGATGGATCTAGGTTGTTGTCTAGGAGATCTCCAATCATATACTTTATTGTCCATGTAATCCTGAGAATCTCTCATATATTTATTTTGTTTAATGCTGATGATATGATTCTCCAATTTACGTACAGAATCATTCATTCTTGAGGTGAGCTGTTTATATGTTTCATCTTTCCGAAATTTTTCCAACTCTTGTTTGCTCGCAACAATGTCTCGTTTAATACTTTCCATGACATGTTTTTCTTGTTCAACAATAAGATTCATGAGTTCTATGGAGCATCTCGATAGAATATCTTGCTATTTTGTGATAAATTCACTGGAATATTCCAAAGTTGGAGTTTTCTTTAATCTTAATCCCCGTGGTATCATGTTTTGTTCCATGTATTTTTGTAAGGTGGTCATGTCCCACCACGTTCTCGTTTCTTTACATAATAGTGATTCCAATTCACGGAAGGCTTTGACTATGTCCGCATCTTTATCTGTCACAGCCCCTGGTCTATCCTGTCGAAATATATCCGCTGCTCTGTGCAATCTATGTGCGTTATAATCCTCGCTGTCTGCTGCAATATCATCCCCAATATTCATTTTCAAATCTCAATATACATAAGCAACAACGTATCCAAGTAATGTTCAATATGGGTATTGGTTCCGGCAGGGAGCACTTTCCAACTGATAGCGAAACATATAACAGGTAAATCCAATGAAGGTAATGGACAGCTCACCTCATGCAGCATGGAACGCTTCACCTCTCGACTCGTCTGTGCAGGATCCTGGATACTATACGTCCAATTAAAGTCCAACAACGTGGACTTTTCATTCGATGGAAAATTCTTCCAACAGGTAAATGGAGCATCAATGGTTTCACGTTTTTCACCATCGCCTGCCAATATATATATGGCAGCATGGGAGGAGAAATTCCTATTTAGAGAGGATCATCCCTTTGCTAGATGCATACATTGGTATTCCAGATTTATCGATGATTTGATATTCTTGTGGGTGGGAGATGATGACTCAGTGGCGAATTTTGTAAAATATATCAATAGTAACAACATGAATTTGAGATTCACTCATGAACACAAATTCCAAACTATAGATTATCTAGATGTCACTTTGATCGGTAATGATGAATGCAATGTAGTTGTCAAACCCTTCCGCAAGAATATGCACAGGAATTCCATTTTAAGGGCAGAGTCATGCCATTCCCCACATGTCATCCGTAACTTGCCTGTTGGTGAGCTTATACGCACAAAACGAAATTGCTCCAATAATGAGGATTTTATGAATTAACAAGTGGCCCTACGGAGCAGACTCATACAGAGAGGATACACACCAAAAATGTTAGATCAAGCCATTACAAAAGTTGAAAATATCAAAAGGTCAGATTTAATCTTAAAAAATCATAGAGCTGAGAAATCCAATAATGACAACATCACGTTCTCGACTAGCTATAGTCGCCAATATAAACAGATAGTGAACATAAATAAAATGCATCTCCCGATTTTATATGTGAATAAACAAATTAAGAATTTACTGCAACACAATGTTCGCTATATATCACGGAGGGCTCCCACCATCGGATCCAGCGTTTCCCCAAGTTTGTTTGTTTCCAATGATAATATACAAACAACTTGGCTTAGTGCCACTGGTTGTTTTAGATGTGGACACAATGTATGTACAACCTGTAAATACATCATGAAGACCACCATGTTTAATTCTTTTAGTAACAATAAGAGTTTTAAAATTAAAACCTTTATAAACTATAACACCAAGTTTGTAGTATATTTAATAAGTTGTAGTTTGTGCAGAGAACAATATGTAGGTTGTACTACGGGGCCTTTGAAGGTCCGTGTTCGCAGACACTTGTCTGATGTCGGCAGGACGGATCTTTTTAAGTGCTCTGCAGTTTCTAAACACTTTGTCAAAAACTCAGTGCGAGGTGGAGACTTACATAAAAAACTTTTGGCACGAGAGGCATGGTGGATCTTCAACTTGGATACACGCATTCCCAAAGGAATGAATGTACGCCAAGACATTCAATATCATTACTAGTTGGCAACATAAATGGTTAAAAATTGGGACTTTAACCTAAACGAATATATATGAATACATCTTAACACTATTGTCAGTTGGTAGTATACAGGGTTAATCATTAGGTCTTCAATTCAAGTAACCCTCCTTCTTTCTTTTAACCTAGCTTGGATCGGGATTTTTCCCAGGTGTTTTAATCATGTCTGTCTATTTAAATGTGAAGTTGTAGAGATGATGTTACCATGAGTAAGGGTCATGTGACCTGAAACGCGTCGGTAAGAGTCATCCATTGTCCAGCCCACATCGTTGTCTCCTGTCTGCATGTATGCTCAGCCATTGTGCGACTGCTTTTAAGATGTCTTCAATAAAGAGATGGTTAATTTAAGAAGATCCGACTGCTCCTGACTCCTCAGGTCTTAGTGCTGATCCACACATGTTGTTGGACTTTAATTGGACGGACAGTATCCAGGATCCTGCACAGATGAGTCGAGAGGTGAAGCGTTCCATGCTGCATGAGGTGAGCTGTCCATTACCCTCATTGGATTTACCTGTTATATGTTTCGCTAGCAGTTGTATGAGATCTTGTTGTATTCGGTTGTACTTTTTGTAGGAATAGTTTAAGTTCACTTACAAATTATTCCAGAATTTTTTTTACATTTTTTTTTTTTTTTTATACCATTCACATTTCACAACTAATAACTTGTTAGATTAATTCTACAGGTTATTATGGTCGCGTGGATACCTAATATGTATAGGTTTTTTTATGTGTCAGGACTGCTCAATGAGCGGGAAGTGGATCCACCGGTCACCGCTAGTTGGCATAACCTACGCCAGGGAGCGGAGTCTAAGGGGCCCCTTGTCTTCACCGGAGCCCGCCACAGTGTGCCCTGATCACTGGCTTCTTACACAGACAGCCCTGGGGCTACTCTAGGTGCCCAGGGCTGACTGTGCAGCGTTTCACCAGGCTGTCTCGGGTCACCGGGAGTCCCGATCACCCGACAGAGCAGGGGAAAGCCCTTTGATTACGTTGTGGTCACTGATTGCGGCAATAAAAGGGTTAAGTGCCAGGGAGTGGAGGTTTCCCCCGCTTCCTGGCGCTTGCAGAGGCTGCGCTGGGAACAGGGCTTTTAAGTACAGCTCTGTTCTCAGCACAGCTGCGGTGCCAGGAGCCCCAAAACCCGGTTTCTGCAGCGACGCCAAAAGACGTCGCTGCAGACGAACGACCTGAAAGGCCTGCCACTAAAAGACAGCGGCAGTCGTTAAGGGGTTGAAGGCAATCAAAAAGTCCTGCATTTCCTCAAAATCATAGCAATAAAAACTTCAACTCATCCCGCAAAAAAACAAGCCCCCACACTGCACCATATATAGAAAAATCAAACAAGTTGTGGCTCTCAGGCTATGGCGATTAAAAAAAACATGTTTTCTTTTTTAAACAAAATGTGTTTTTATTGTATAAAAGTAGCAAAACATAAAGAAAATGCAAATTTGGCATTGCTGTAATTATATCAACCTGCTGAGTTAATATTTATATTGCATGGTGACTGCTGTAAAAAAATAAAAAAATCCACTTCCAGGATTGATGTATTTTGTTCATCCCGCCTCCCAAAAACCTTGATAGAAAGCAAACAAATTGTCATATGAACTCCATAGTGGTAACATAAATACGTCAACTCACCCTGCAAAAAACAAGCCCTTATTCAGCTCTGCATACAGAAAATAAAAAAAGTTATGGCTGTCAGACTATGACGATATAAATACATATTTTTTCACAAAAGCATTTTTTTTATATAAAATTTTATATTATTGCAATTGTACCAACCCGCATAGTAAAGTTATCATTTCATTTATACCGCACAGCAAATGCTCTAAAAATGAAATTCAAAAAACAATGAAGGAACTGCATTGTTTTTTTTTTCCCGTTTTCATTTTCATTGTTAAATGCTAAAAAAAAAAGTAAAATACATGTGGGCCCAAAATACACAATACACCCTCAAATAAATTCCCTGAGGAATTAATTCCAAAATGGTGACTTCTGGAAGCTTTCATCTGTTACTGGTACTTCAGGGGCTTTGCAGATCCATCATAGCACCCACCAATATCTTTGTTCCAAAAGCCAAATAGCACTCCTTCCCTTGAACGCTCTGTCATGGGCCAAAATAGCAGTTTACACCCAGTCTATTGCCAAACGTAAAAGAAATTGCATAACAAAATTTGGGGTGCCTTTTTTTCAAAGGATTCCTTGTGAAAATTAAATATTTTCAGCTAAAACTACATATTATTGATTTTTTTAAAAATTTTTTTAAACTGCACTGGCAATAACTACATTGCAAAATAGTTCACTGTAAAGCTGCATGCTGTGTATTAGTACACAACCGGGTAAAACTCCAAAAGACTGCATCGTGTGAATACAACTTTAGGCCTTAGGATGCTGCAGATGACACCATGCTTGTGTGCGGCAATCAATAGCCTCAAGAGTTTGCTTGGTGAAGCGGCAATGCCTTTTGGCTGGATTCATGCAACTTTTTTACGCTTTGTTTGATGCGTAAAATGCATTTTTTAAGTGCCAAAATCCGCCTAAATATTGCTTCAATAGTGTGCCATTGTTTTATTTGTGAATACTCACCATTAATGTATGTAATGTTTGGTTTTATTTTTACATGTCACTTGATACCTTATGTAAAGAGTAAAACAAACAAACAAAAAAAACCTGAGGTGCATGTCAATTCTTTCTGCGTAATTTAATAATAAGGAAATGAGGATTGCAAAAAAAACGCACCAAATTACAAATGTATTTTGTTGAAGATTATTTTGATGCTACTCTGACTCCTAACAAATCAAAAAACACATCAAATACATTGAAATTCCCTGTACTGAAATCCGCATAAAAATTTGCAGAAAACATAATCGGCAAACGCCACACACAAGGCATCAAATGAAGAAAAGGAATTTAAAAATTAACATATGAAAGGCGCGTTTCTCCTGAGAAATTAGCCCATGTTTCACTGCAGAATTTTATGCTGTGTGAACATGGCCTTATAACAATTTTATCACTTCCTCTGCAGCATATTAAATAAACCTTATTACAGGACAGTCCATGATTGAGATCCCTAATTTCTACAACCGTAGTTCCAGCTGACAGTTATACGAGTAGATTATATATGGGTCTGTTCGCATCACAATTTTTACACGTTTAATTTATACGTAAAAGTAATTTGTTTGAAAAATGTAGACAAATGTGGGCAATTTTATACATGTGAAAACCAAAGTTTATACATACAGAGTTCAGACCAGTTTATTAAAAGCAAATACTTATTGAATTATACATTAAAAATAACACATTAAATTACAGAGAACAATCCCTAGCAAAGGCCACAAACCAGTGATATACCCATCATTAGTTACAACACATCATATAAATAGATTTTGTTTGTGATAAAGTAATACACAATTGAAATTATAGTTAAAAAAAAAAAAAAGTTAACAGCAGTTAACCATACTGTTTCACTGACCCACAAACAGTTTGCACTCACTTTGTCTCCTCAGGCTGTGGGTGGTTCTATAGCAGTGATTAGCATATTTAACTTCAAGTGACAGTGATGTTATCGATAAGATAACAGATAAAGTCATCCCTTTCAGTCCTCACAGCACTTATATCTTTTGTTTAGTGAAGCTAATCTTGTTAGGATATGTTCACACAGCGTATTGGGGCATTTACTGTACGCGCTGCAATACGCTGGATGTTTTAGAAGTATGCGCTGTCCAGCGTTCACATGCATTGTCAGCGGCACGTAAGAAGGGTGAACAATTGACATGTCACTTCTCTCCCCGGGGGTGTGATGCAATAGTATTGTACATGCGGGGAGACGACACATAATTCATAGTTCTCTATGAGAGCTATGGATTACCGTAATTTTGGCGCGCATTCCACCTGTATTAAAGCGCAAATACGCTGCGAAATTACGCCGTGTGAACATACCATTAGATATGATTAGTTTGCTCAGGAGCTCAGTCCATCCATGGGGTGACATCACTCCCTGCTCTCAGATCTCTCAGCTAATCAGATAGCATATATCTATCTGGTATGCAGGTAACTATAGAAAACTGTGTGCACTCAGAGAGCTGATCAGATGTCTCTTACCTCATAACTAAAGTAAAATCTATGAACCAATGTATTTAGAAAAAATCTTCTTTAAGTGTCCCTTTAGGTGAAAGCTAATCTTTGTAGTTAGAAAACTCCTTTAAAGGGGTTTTGCCACGATGTAATGTTGACGTGGGATCCTCCAAAATGGCTATTTAATCACTTTTCTAAATATATGAAATGAAAAATATTGCAGCCTGAGAGAGCTACAGGCTGCCTTACCTGCCCTTAGTTACTTGAAAGCTTCTATTAGATATGACCTGACAAGAGCTGCTGGCGAGGCTTGCTCAGAGCACAATTCTTATCTGATGAAGGAGAGCTGAAGAAGCTTTCAAGGCAAAGGGTAGAAATATGTTGTGTTTTTTGTATACAGAATCCCCTAGTTGTAGTTTGATTTCTGAGTAGATCCCCGCTTTATTGATGACAGAGAACATAAGAAGTTTCAAAGCTGTGTGGAGGAAAAGCTGTTGTCTTTGTATACAGAATCCACTAGTTGTAGTTTGATTATTTTAGTGAAAATTTCACACGTCCCTTATGCATGGCTCTTTGCTCTGGCTGTGTCTCTCTCTCTCTCAGCTCAGCCTGGCTTTGTTTACATTTGCTTCTTAGCAGATAAGGCACGTCCTGGCAAAACCACTTTAAGCAGCAGGATATTACGAATTAAGTCTTATTGCTCACCAATTAGCCGCACCACGTGTTGGTGGAGGACATGGGGAGTAGTTTTTTGAAGGTTAGTCATTTGTACCACACATGTCTGAAAATAAAAAAATGGATATGTGCAGTGCAGGGGCATCACTAGGCAATTTTATCCTGGCCTGTGTGCCGACGATGTTTTCAACTGTATACTCATCGTCTGGACGCGCATACACTTGAAGGCTTTTGTGGAGCAGAGAACCAGAGCTCCCTGCTCTGTGAAGTACTCTGGCAGGTTGCAATCCGGCCGTCCAGAGTATACCGCACAGGTGGCGTATCATCACATCGCCTGCGCAGCATGATAATGTCATGCTGCCTATGCAGGGACTCAGAGGAGCGAGAGCTTCAAAGGAGCAGGGACAGGTGGGTACCATTAGTTTTTCTTTTTTAATAACCTATATATACCGACCTGCATGCAGTGGGGGGGGGGCTATTACCCACACGGGAAGCCCTATTACCTACTGGGGGAGACCCTATTGCCTACTGTGGGGGGCTATTACCTACTGGGGAATTACCTACTGTGGCATTACCTACTGGAGGGGGCTATTACCTACTGTGGCATTACCTACTGAAGGGGGCCATTACCTACTGGGGGCAGCTTTATTTACATATATACGAGGGGAGCCCTATTTTCTACACATTATTTACTGTGGGGACTATGAACTATTGGGAGGACTATTACCTACTTTGGGGCCATATTAACTACTGGGGTGGGGTTATTACCGACTGGGGGATAGCTTTTTTTTTACATATATACTGGGGGTGAGCCTATTACCTACTGGAGGGGTGCCCAATTACCTACTGAGGGGCTGTTATTTACTGGGGGGGACTATTACCAACTAGAAAGGTTTACCTACTGGGGACCCTATTAACTCTGGGGGCGCTAATCACATAAGTAGGGGGGGTATTACCTTCTGGGGGTACACCTACTGGGGGCCCTTTCTTACTGGGGGAAGTATTGCTACATTACGTTGAAACCCCAGTTTACTACACATAAAAAAAATACCTTTTTTATGCTTTTTTCTCACTATCTGAATGAAATCAAAAAAAACCTTTAATCGTTATAGGTCAATTAGGATTCCCCAAAATTTTATTTGCCAAATAAAAAAATGAGAGAGATTTTTTTAAAAACATTTCTGTTTTTTTTCTCCCGAAGTCAAAAATTTTTCAAACACTGGGGTTTAATATGCCTTTAAAAAAAATTTTGGGAAAAGCCTTTTGGTTGTTTGTCATGTTTTTGGGAAAGTTTTTTTTTTGTTGGAAAAAATCTGAGTTAGAGACACATGGGATGTTTTTTTAATGCAAAACCGAACCCACCTGCTTTTGTGTAAACTTTTCGGGGAAAAAGTCTAAAGGGAAATTAGCCAGGTATCAGGAAGAAAATTTGTAAAATTTTCCCAAAAGTCTGGATCTTTCCTTGGGTGTGTTTTCCCAGAACTAAAGGGTTCCCTTGTTATTGTAAAAAAAAAATTTTGTTTTAAAAAAGAAACCAAAAAGATGGGAAATTTTCCAAGCCATCATATCCCTGGGAAAAGGGAGACGGGTTTTCTTGTCTCAGGGGATGAATGTGTTTGGCCCAAACTTGTGCATTTTAAAACCCCAAAAACAAAAGCAAAAAAACCTTGTCAAGAGGGCTGGTGGCGCTGGTAAGATTGTGTCATTATCAACAGTGAAAAGGGGTTCTGTATCAACATGGGGGGAAAGGCCACTCCCCCCAGGAAGAAGCCATTACCCCCAAAAGAAACATTTAAAAGTCAGATTAATGTTTGCAAATCCCAACAGGAACAAAGACCTACATTTTTTTTTTAAACATTCTTTTTTGGTCTGACGGGAAAATTTAAAAATTGGGAAATGTTTAGCCATAATGACCTTGTTACGTTTTTTAGGAAAAAAGAAAAAAGCTTTGTAGCCTTTAAAAACACCATCCCAACTGAGAAAAACGGGGGGGGGGTTTCCCGCATCTTTGTGGGGGTTTTTTTGTTGAGGAAGGGGGCTGTGAAAATTCGCAAAAATTTGTTTGGGTTTTATGAGGAAAAAAGGGAAGGGTTGTGGCAAAAAAATAAGCCGGAAGTTTTAAACCGGGGCCCGAATTTTAGTATTCCAAATGGACAAAGACCCCAAAACTTTTTTCCAAACCCCGGTTATAAAGTGCCTTAAAAATTTTAACCCAAGTCAATGTTTTGGAGTGGACCATCACAAACCCCCCTTCAATTTATATCTTTCCCGGGTTTACCATATATTCCTACCCGTTTCTAATAGGGGGTTTTTTTTTCCCACCTACCAAAGGGGGGTATTTAAATTCCTTTCCCAATGAGGGAAACTATTTAAAAAATAAATTTTTGGAGGGTCTTTTATAATCCCTAAAAAAAGGGGGGGCCCTTATGGAAAAATATTTTAAAAACCCCCCCACCCCTCCCCAGTCGTACATATGGTAGGTTTGCTCCATATACTAGTGTATTATTCGGTAACTGTATGACTATTTATTTAGCGTTTTGAAATTTCCCATACTTTGAGGGATTGGTTTTGAAAAAAGTAACTGATATCGTGATTTTCTTTGCACATTTCCCTGCTGTGGGGGTTGGACAGGTTATGGGGAAATTATGTGTAAAATTCAGTGAAAAGGGACATCCTTTTTTTTTTTTTCTGTAAAAATTTATGCCCCCAAGAAAAGGGTTTTAAAGTAAAAAAAATTCTGTGTGAAACCCAGTTTATGAGAAAAAAATGAAAACCCAGAGGTCCCTTTTTGCCCCCCAGAGGTTTTAGCCCCTAGCAACGCCCCGGGTGCAAATTTTTGAAGCCCATTGGTTTTTTAAAAGGGGGTTTTTGGCCCGAAGGGAGTTCCTTTTTCCTTTTTTGCTCAGGGGAAAATAAAAAACAAATCTTTGCTAAAGTCATGAAAAACCCCCCCCCCCCCACCCCCCCCCCCCCCCCCCTTTTCTCCCTCCCCCCCCCCCAGGGGGGAGGGGGGAAAAGGGGGGGGTTTGGAGAAAGGAGTGAGGAAAAAGGGAGCATTTTCAAAATTTTAACTCATAAAATTTAAATTAAAATGGGGTTTTTTTTTCAGAGACGACTCATACACGGGCCAATTTTTCCACAGCCCCTTGAAAGCCCCTTTCATTTTCCCCGGTTCTCAGATAAAAATTTGCAAACACGAAAGGGGAAAGGGCCCCCTATAAGCCCCTTTCGGGTTCGTGTTTTAATGTAGAACTTTAGGTAACTATTTATTTAAAAAAGGTGTTTTTAAATACCCATTTTGGAGGATCCCCACGTCAACTTTACATTGTGGAAAAACCCCCTTTAATGTAACATATTTTTGGGAAAAAGTAAATTTAATACCCTTTTGGAGGATCCCACGTCAAAATTAAACTTTGGTGGCCAAAAACCCCTTTAATGTAAAAAAAGAAAAAAGTATACAGATATAAACAAGATAAAACTTTACTAAAAAACTAATGTGCTTTTTACACTAAAATTTTATTAATTAAAGTCTTATAGCTACTTTTTGTTTTTTAAAACCTTTAAAACTGTCGTATAAACGTCAGTTTGCCCGGGTAAACCCGGCTTTTCCTGAGTGTAAAGGAAATTTAAAATATTTTCTATGTTTTTTTTTTTTTTTTTATTTGGGTTTTGGGGTTGTTATTTAGGAAATAAACTCTCAGTAAAAAAAATATTTCCCTTTATTCCCTTTAAACCCACCGGGGGGGCTGTATTCCCAAAACAAAGGTTTTCCACTCTTTTACCCAATTTTAAATTTTTAAAAAAAAGGAGTAAAATAAATCCAGCAAACCCGGGTTAAATGGGGCCCTTTGTTTCATGTTGTGGGGCCCGTTTCTTTTGCTTATTTTGGGGCGACATGCAGAAATGAAAAAATTTTAAAGTTTTTTTTTGGAATTTTAATTGTTTAAAATCAGTTTTTTTTTCTACGTTTGCATGGTCTGAACCCTCCAAAATTGGGGAAGTTTGGGTGTGGTGGGTATTTAGGAGTCTTTCATGTCACCCAGGTTAAACCGAAAGTGCTCCTTCACAACAATTTTTTTAGCTTTTTTTTGGGGGAAAAATTTAAAATTAAAGGGGGGTTTCAATGTGGCTGTGATGGGGGGATGTGCACACCCATAATTTTTTTTGTTTTAATGGGCCACATAAATTTGCGGGTTTAACATCAGAAACCAAAAATAAAAAACTTTTTAAACCTTTTGATTCCCTTTAAATTAATTCTTAAGGTTGTTAATGGCTGAAATTTTTTTTCTATGGGAGCCCCCTGAAAACATGGGCTTTGAACACTCATTCGGTTTTTTTTTGGGAGCTCTAAATATAAGTAAATTGGAGGAGGATGACCACAAGGAACCCCCCCCCTTTTTTTTGGGGGGGGAAAGGGGGGGGCCCCAAAAATTTTTTTTTAAAAAAATTTTTTCCAAAAAAAAAAAAAGGGGGGGGGTTTTTTTTAAAAGGGCCCTTTTTCCCAAAAATTTTCCCAAAAGGGGGGGGTTTTTTTTTTTTTTTTTTTTAAAAATTTTTTAAAAAAAAATTTTTTTGGGTTTTTCCGTGCCCCCCTTTTTAACCCCAAATTTGGCCCTTTGCCTTTTTTTTTCCCCCCCCCGGGGGGTTAAAAAGGGTTTTTTTTTAAAAAGGGGAAAAAAAAAAAAAAAAAAAACCCCAAAAAGGAAAGGGGGAAAAAAAAAGGGGGAAAAATTTTTTTAAAGGGAAAAAAATTTTTTTTTTTTTTTTTAAAAAAAATTTTTTTTTTTAAAAAAAAAAACCTTTTTAAAAAAACCCCCAAAAAAATTTTTTTTTGAAATTTTTTAAAAAATTTTTAAAAAAAAAAACCCCCTTTTTTAAAAAAAATTCCTTTTTTTTTAAAAAAAAAAATTAAAATTTTTTTTTTTTAAAAAAAGGTTTCCCCTTTTTAATCAAAAGGGTTTTTAAAAAACCCCCCCCCTTTTTGGTTTTGGGCCCCCCCTTTTTTTTTTTTTGTTTTTATGGTTTTTTTTGGGACTTTTTTTGGGTTTTTTTGGGGGGGGTTTTTTTTTGGAAAATTGGGGTTTCTGGAACCCGGGGAAAGGGGTTTTTTTTTTTTAAATTTTTTTGGGGGAAAAGGGGTTTGGGGGGGGGGTTTTTTTTCCCCTTTTTTTTTTTTTTTTTTGGGGGGGCTGGAAAGGGGGTTTTGGAAAAAATTTTTTTCCCTTTAGGGTTTTTTGGGGGGGGTTTTTTTTTGGGAAAATTTTTTTTTTTTTTGGAAAACCCCTTTTTTTTTTAAAGGGGGGGAAAAATTTTTAAAAAATTTTAAAAAAGGGGGGGGGGCCCCAAAAAAAAATTGGGGGGGGGGGGGTTTTTGGGGCAACAAAGGTTAAAAAAGGGGGGGAAAAAACCGGGGGAAAGGGGGGGAAAAAAGGGGGCCCCTAAAAAAAGGTAAAAAAAGGGAAAAAAATTAAAGGAACCTTTTAAAAAAAAAAAAGGCCAAAATTTGGGGGGGGGGGGTTTTTTAAAAAAACCCCGGGTTTTTTTTTTAAAAGGGGGAAAAAAGTTAAATTTAAAAATTAAAAATTTTTTTTTTTTTAAAAATTTTTTTTTTTTTTTTTTTTTAAAATAATTTTTTTTTTTTTTTTTTTTTTATTGGGGGGAAAATCTTTAAAAAATTTTTTTAATTAAAAAAAAATTTTTTTCCCTTTTTCCCCCTTTTTTTTCCCTTTTTTTTTAAAAATTAACCCAAAAAAAAAAGGGGGGGGGAAAAAAAAACCCCCCAAATTTTTAAAAAAAAATTTTTTTTTTTTCCCGTCCGGGGGGGGTTGGGGGAAAACCAAATTCCCCCCCTTTTAAAAAATTTTTTTAAAAAATTTTTTGGGGGGGTTCCCCAAGGGGGCCCCCTTTTTTTTTGGGGGGGTTTTTTTTGGGGCCCTTTTTTGGGGGGGAAAATTGGGGGGCCCCTTTTTAAAAATTTTGGGGGGTTTTGGGGGGGGGGGGTTTTTTTAATTTTAAAAATTTTTTTTTTTTTTTTTAAAAAAAAAAATTTAACCCCCTTTTTTTGGGGGGTTTTTTTTTTTTGGGGGGGGTTTTTTGGGAAAAAAATTTTTTTTTAAAAACCCTTTAATCCCGGGGGGGGGGGGCCCCCCTTTTTGGGTTTTTTTAAAAATTTTTGGGGGGGGGTTTTTTTTTTTGGGGGGGGGGAAAACCTTTTTTTTTTTTAAAAAATTTTTTTTGGGGGTTTTTTTGGGGGGGGGGGGGGTTTTTTTAAAAAAATTTTTTTTTTTGGGGGGGCCTTTTGGGGGGTTTTCCTTGGGGTTTTGGGGTTTTTTTGGGGGGGGTTTTTTTGGGGGGGGGGGGGGGTTGGGGGGGGGGGGGGGGGGGAAAATTTTAAAAAAAAAGGGTTTGGGGTCCCTTTTTTCCCTTTTTTGGGGGGGGGGGTTTTTTTTTGGGGGGGGGGTTTTGGGGGGGTTTTTTTTTTTTTTTTTTTGGGGGGGGGTTTTTTTCCTTTGGGGAAAAGGGGGGGGGGGGTTTTTTTTTTAAAAAAATTTTTTTTTTTTTTGAAATTTTTTTTTTTTTTTTTAAAAAAAAAATTTTTTTTTTTTTTTTTTTTTTTTTCCCCGGGGGGTCCCGGGGGAAAAAAAAAAATTTAAAAGGGGGGGGAAAATTTTTTTAAAAAAAAAATTTTTAAAAAAAAAAATTTTTTTTTTTCCTTTTCCCCGGGGGGGGGGGGGGGTTAAAATTTTTTTGGGGGGGGGTTTTTGGGGGGGTTTTGGGGGGGGTTTTTTTTTAAAAATTTTTTAAATTTTTTTTGGGGGAAAATTTTCCGGGGAGGGAAATTTTTTTTTTTTAAATTTTTAAAAATTTTTTTTTAAAAAAAAATTTTTCGGGGGGGGGGTTTTTTAAAACATTATTTTTAAAAAAAAGGGGGGGGGGGGGGGTTTTTTTTTTTTAAAAAATTTTTTAAAAATTTTTGGGGGGTTTTTTTTTGGGGGGCGGGGGGGGGGGGGTTTTTAAATTTTTTTTGGGGGGGTTTTTTTTAAATTTTTTTTTTGGGGGGTTTTTTGGGGGGGGGGGGGGGTTTTTTTTTTTTTGGGGGAAAAAAGGGGGGGGTTCCCGGGGGGGGGGGGGAAAAAAAAAGGGGGGGGGGGGGGGGGGGGGTAATTTTTGTGGGGGGGACCCTTTTTGGTTTTTTGGGGTTTTTGGGGGGGGGTTTTTTTTGGGGGGGGGGTTTTTTTTGGGGGGGGGGGGGGGGTTTTGGTGTTTTTTTTTTTTTTTTTGGGTTTTGGGGGGGGGGGGGGGGTTTTTTTTTTTGGGTTTTTGGGGGTGGTTTTTTTGGTTTTTGGGGGGGGGGTGTTTTTGGGGGGAAGGGGGGGTTTTTTTTGGGGGGGGGTTTTTTTTAAGGGTTTTTTAAAAAAATTTTTAAAAGGGGGGGGGGGGTTTTTTTGGGGGTTTTTGGGTGGGGGGCCTTTTTTTGGGGGGGGGGGGGGGGGTTTTTTTTTAACCCCCCCCAAAATTTTTTTTTTTGGGGGGTTTTTTTTGGGTTTTTTTTTTTTATTTTTGGGTTGGGTTTTTTTTAAAATTTTTTTTTGGGGGAGGGGGGTTTTTTTGGGGTTTTTTGGGGGGGGTTTTTAATTTTTAAAAAAAAGGAAAAAAAAAAAACCGGGTTTTTTTTTTTTGGAAAAAAAAAAAAAAAAAAAAAAAAACATTTAAAAAAAAAACCCCCCCTTTTTAAAAATTTTAAAAATTTTTAAAAAAAAAAACCCCCCCCTTTTTTTTTAAAAAAAAATTTTTTGGGGTTTTTGTTTTAAGGGGTTTTTTTCCAAAAAAATTTTTTAAAAAAAAAACGTGCTTCCCCATGAATTAGGGTTCCTGGCAGGGACTGTACCATGTGCTAAAAGTGTTGTACCTCTTATAAAAACCCCTTTAACTGAGCCGTTCTGGGATTGTAATTATTACTCATATTTCCTGACAATACCGTACGAGGTACGCCTGGCCATATTGTTTTCTATACACATTGGTGTCACCTTTCAGTGTAATCTGGCCTCTGCTGATAATGAGGAGACTGCTCATCTCTACAGAATGGGAAGTGTCAGACTGTTATTAGGCCTAGTGGAGAAAATGAAAAATGCAAGATTTTTAAAAAACTTTAAGGCCATGTACCCACGGCATCGGTTTGCGGCCGGTTTTTCAGACGGTTTGCAGTTTTGCAGACGTCTGAAAAACCGGCCTCAAACGTTTACACGGGCCGCTATGGAAAACCCGTGCAGCAGTCCCCACTGCATGGGTTTCCGCCTGGCGAAAACATTGTGCTTGTTCATTTTTCCGTCCGGTTTTTGGACGGAATATGAACAAGTGAATGTGAAGAGGGAGGGCTTTTCTCCACTAATCGTGGAGAAAAGCCGTCTCCCTGAGGTCGTGTGCACGACACAAAAACCGGACAACTGTGTCGTGGGGACGCGCCCTGATAGTGATATTTAAAATCACTAAGAAAACATAACCAAAAAGTCTTAAGTGTGTTTAACATAAAAATACAAGTTAAACAATTGTTAATTTTCTTATGACACATTCCCATTAACACTACTACCCAACCCAGATTTTCAGGAGGGCGAGCCACACATGGACTTCTTGGTCTGTTATAGAGGGGTTGTTCGTACCAATAATGATCTAATCAACAGTGATGAATGAAAAAGAGAAAAACTTTTGCCGCTGTATCTAATATACCCATAGTTGCCAACTTTTGAAAATGGAAAAGCAGAAGATTAAAGAGGGCGCCGCGGCAAAAATTTGCATGGACACGCCCATCTTTTTGTGTGCCACACCCCTTCAAAAAGCCACACCCACTCCGCCTAACTGCATAATGGCTTTGGAAGAAAGCCAGGTAGATGCCCTTATAGCCAGGTAGTAGCCTTCCATAACCAGGTAGTGCCCCTTACAGGCAGGTAGATGCCCCCTTGTAGCCAGGTAGGTGCCCCATCTGTAGCCAGGTAGATGCCCCCCCTTCGTAGCCAGGTAGTTGCCCCTTTAGTAGTCAGGTAGTTGCCCCCTTTAGTAGCCAGGTAGGTAGTGCCCCCTTTAGTAGCCAGGTAGGTAGTGCCCCCTTTAGTAGCCAGGTACTTGCCCCCCTTTAGTTTAGACCAGTACTGCCCCTTTAGTAGACCAGGTAGATGCCCCCCTTTAGTAGCCACTGTGCCCCCTTTAGTAGCCAGGTAGATGCCCGCTTTAGTAGCCACTGTGCCCCCTTTAGTAGCCAGGTAGATGCCACCTTTAGTAGCCACTGTGCCCCCTTTAGAAGCCAGGTAGAGCCCCCCCATGTAGTTAATAAAAATAAAATAATAAATTCCACTCACCTGACCAGGCTCCTGCAGCGTGGCAAGCTCCTGACGATCTCCTCAGCGACGCAGGGGACTCAGTGCAGCCGCGCCTCACTTCCCCAGCGCCGCTGACCTGTATGTCCGGCGCGCACAGGCGCCGGATATACAGGGCGAGGAGGAAGGAGGGAGCGATCCCTCCTCCCCACACAGTGAGACTCCGGGCGGGTGAGCGGCTGCTGCGGCCGCTTCACCCGCCTGCAGGAGCGGCCCGGCGGTGCAAGAGTAGCGCGCCAGCGCTACTCTTGCGCCGCGGTAATTTAAAGAGCCCTGCTGGCGGCAGGAGGAATGCCAACTCCCCCGGGAGGGCGGGAGGGGACCCCAAATAGCGGGACCCCCCTGCCAAAAACGGGAGAGTTGACATGTATGGTTTTAGTGACTATTGAAAAGAAGAGATGACCATGGGTCAGCAGACTAAAAATATCCCAAACCTAGATAACTTGACACTCCTAGTCTAGTACAACCTGAGTAATGCACATCTGTCCTCCAGCCACTACAGATAAATGACTCTCTATATTTATGATGGTGCCTACTTTTTGCTCATCTGGGGCTTCAAAATGGGAATGTCCCTGAGTGATAATTGTTTTAGTTGCAATAAGAGGGGAGAAGATATCTATCACTGTCTGTGGCAGTTTCTAGTCATCCAGAGTTCCTGGTGCAAGGTTCAAACTTTCGCCATGACACATTTAACAAATAACGTCCCTTAGTCTGATCTGGAAAATATTTGGCTTCATTGACCCAGACACTTGCCTTATTGTACATAGTTTTTACTTCCTCAGCCAACACCATCTTTTATCCGTGGAGTCGCACATAAACATCTTTATACTCTTTATGAAGAAATTATTATTTTTCATGAAGATGGACTGGATGACGGCTTCTTTGGAAAAGGTAACTAGAGTCAAACAAATTTTTGAGAATTTGGGTGCTCTATAGCAATAAGACCCATCCAAAATTGGCAGTTGATCGGACAGTCTTCCAACTAACCGCATGGTTCCAGGAAAGGCTAGTAATAGAAAATCTTCCAGTGGAATAATCATATAAACTGGGGGATATCCAGGGGTTCCATGCATTATGGGAGTTGTAAGGATCCTCAGCCATATATGACATGTCTAGTAATGAGCCTCCGCTTTTAAACTCTCTGACCAATAGTTATTGATAATACGTGAGCTTGGTTCAGTTTCACTAGTTTTAGATAATAGGAAGAACGCTATGGTGGGGGCACTAGCTTGATTCTTTGTTACACAACAATGGTCAGTAGTGACAATCGTCTTCTCCACTTCTTGACAGTCATATAGGTGGTAATTTAAATAACTAGAGAAAGCCCCCCCCCCCACACACACACACCGCTTAGGCTGGGATCTCCCGTCACATTTTTGCATGCATTTTTGTTGAATGCAGGTGGTTTTATAATTTAAGGGAACCTGTTGCAGTTTATGCCCCCCTATCTAAGGGCAGGATGTAATAGAAGGAAAGAGGCTGAGCTCTGTGATAAGATTTGAAGCAGGTTTTCTGGGTAAAAAGAGAGAACATCTGTGAAACTGACCCTGCAGCATAAGTGTAGGCACACTGATACAAGGAAGGCGGTCAATCACTGATAACACCGCCTACTGGACTCCTTAACCTAGAATAAGCAGTAAATTAAATGAATAAACTCCAAGTTCTACTGAATCTTTCTCCATAAAACTATATATTAATGTGCCCAGCTTCTTCTGCTCTATAACATGATACTAGCAGACCAGATAGAATGATCACTGTGAACAGTTGGTTTTGTGCTACCCATATGGCAATATGGAGTCTGAAGAATCTCTGATTTTCACGTAATTTACTTGCAATAAGGTATGGTTTTCTCAGCATGGTAATCCCTAGGTTGTAGTCACCAGAATAGTCACAAATTGGCAGCAAGACACAACATCAATAAGGGTATATCCACACGATGAGTACATTTTACTTGCTGGATTATTCCATTGAAAACTGCATCGGACGACATGTGGATTTTATGTATTTATTTTTTTGGGTGGATTTACAGTCAGAAAACAAGTCACATTCATGTCTATGGGGTTTTTGGTTACAATTGTAAGTAGTTTTTTTACTCTGATCCACAGGTGGAATATGACAGGAGAAAGAACATGTTCTATGTTTTTTTTACTCTTAAAAACCGAAGGAGAAAATTGTATGGACTATAGAATGTATGTTTTCTATTGAGGTCAATGGGGATGATATTATTTTTGGTTTCAGTGGACAGAGCCATAACAGGACTGGCATGCAACAGCTACTGGAAACACTACACAGATCTAGGACTAATAGCAACTGCACTGACACTCACTCATGCAATTAATCCAAGAACTAGCTAAAATTACATCAGAGACCTTGATAATCACATCAAAAACAGCTGCAAGGTAACAGAGCTCAGGCAGGAAGAAGTAACCCCTACATTGCTGTAGGAGCCGTATGACATAAGTACTTCAGGAAGAAATGCAGACCTGTGTAAGATTAATTGACATTTTTTCTGTGATGTAAGAAGTGTCTGAACTATGGTGCAACCATTAAATATCCCCTTCAAAAATTAATAGTTTGATGTGCAAACCCTTTGTAAGGTCATTAATATATCTCCTTAACGACCGCCCACCGTCTTTTGTGCTAGGATCGGGGTTGTGCTACACAGCCCCGATCCCAGAGCAGGTCCTGCAGGCATTGGGGAGCGGCGGAAACCTCCGCAACCCGATGCTTTAACCCTTTGATTGCGGCGGTGCGTTACCGCAGCGCAATCAAAGGGATCCCCTGCTCTGTCGGGTGATCGGAACACCCGGTGACCCGACAGAGCTCAGGGACCGGCTGCACAGATAGCTCTGGGGACCTAGCGTGGCCCCAGAGCTGTCTGTGTATGAAGCCAGTGATTAGGACACACTGTGTGCTGTCCTAATCATTTGCTTGTTCAGACTGACACAGATTAGCATGTATTAGCATATAGAATATGCTAATATATTAGTAAGTGTAAAAAAAAAAAAAATGTAAAACAGTTCTCCCTTCATGGGAGTAAAAAAAAAGTACAAAAAACCCCATGAAAAGTGTTAAAAAAAAGAATAAAAAAATAAATAATAAAATAAAAATAAATATTTAATTAAAAATAATTGTGCATAAATTAACCCCACACAAAAAAAGTACACATATTTGGTATCCCACACGAACCGTAATAACCTGTAGAATTAAATCTAACAAGTTATTACGTGTGAAATGTGAATGGTGTAAAAAAAAAAAACAAAAAAAAAACATTTTTTTTTAAAATTTAAAAAAAATAATGCAATTATATATAATTGAACTTAAACTATTCCCCCATAAAGTACAACTCGTCTCGAATAAAACGAGGCCTCATCCAACTGCATCATTGAAAAAATAAAAAAGTTACAACTGTTGAAACGCATGGAGGCAAAAACGAAAAAAATATTCTGGTCATAAACTACTTTTCAGGCGTTCGGATTAAGGGGATATTAAAGAGAATAGGGGCCAATACTGACCATTGTGGTACCCCACTAGTAACCATGAGACAATCTATGTGCCATTAATAAGCATTCTCTATCACTGAGCTAGTTACTCACCCACTTGCTTCTTTCCTCCGGTCCAAGCATTCTCATTTCACTTAACAACCTTTTATGTTGCACAGTATTAAATACTTTAGAAAAATCAAGACCTCTAACTACCCGCCATGGTCCAGTCTAGAAACCATGATGACTGACTGGAGTTTCGTGTTCATTTTTATCCAGATACTGCAGGAGATGATCACTTAAAAACTTTCAAATATTTTATCCATGATACAGTTAAAATTTTAGGTGTATAATTTATGGCGTACTTTTTGAACTCTTTTTGCATATAGTCAGCACATTTGCTATGCACTAGTCCTATGGAACAGACCGTGACATTATAGGTTCATTAAACGTTAGAAACAATGGTCTGGGGGGAAGTGGTCCGACACTGAGCAAAATAGCAACTTAAGTCAGGAACTCCTGCAGAACGCTGCCAGCATGCGGGGCAATCTATGGTAATCCTGGCACTTATCAGGCAAAAAGGAGCTACCAGCACCAGAGAGATGCTGGGGACCCAGCGGAAACTGCAGAGAGCGTTACGGCGCTATTTTTCCCCTCTCCTCACACCAGCGTGCGAGTTGCGGCCTACTCATTACACTGTGCCAGACGCCATGTTGACTGCAGCTGGTACGTTATGCACCCTCATCTGATGTTCCCTGAGGTGCAGCACATTGATCAACTCCAGGTCCTTCCTGTTGGCCTGGTGGAACACATGCAGGAGGTATCGCAGCAACACCGACGTCCCAACATCACCGAGGGACAAGATATGTCCAGCAGGCTCTATGATATGGTGGTCCCTCTCCTCACTACCACTGAAAAACAGAAGTTTATCTCTTTTGGAAGATAGGGAAAGCAGGCTTGGGGATACCTGAAGCTGAGAAGGAGGGTTTGAGAAACCCTAAGCCCCTGAATCACCCTGCAGATATTACACACACACTCCTACCTGCATTGAAGAGTTATTTATATCCACTTCGGATCACTCCTGTGGGCCTCCCTCTATTGTTACTACCCTTCCTGGCTCCTACCAGACAACCTGTGAACTGAAAGAAATACTTCCCAGGCTGTCTGTGACATTACCATGCCCGTAATGCTTTGTGGGCATGGTGATTGACAGTCGCCATGGAGACCAGTATACAACAATACTGCTGTGTCATATCCAAGAGGTTTAGCAGGAAAGAGGATTGACCTTGGTTTGGGGCATAGCTGTTTATGACGGTGAACGTGTGGCCATTTATGGATAGGGTGAGAATAATGTACCTGGCTTCAGTATCAATAGCACAAGCAAGTATCCGGTGGGCCAATGATCACTATAGCAACTTCACAGGACTTGGAATGTGGATAGTTCACAAAGTGCCACTGTGTGTAGTAGCTGTTTTTAATGTTTGTTTAATTTAAAAAGAGTCTCCTGCAGGCAGAAAAGCTATATCTTTTGCGATGGAAGTGATGAAAAACTGGAAAGATTTCTCCAAAATGTTAAGACCCTTCGCACTGAACGAGGCAATTTGTAAATCAACCATAGGGGAAGAAAGGGCTGTTTTGTCCCATCTAAGTTATGTGAAGAAGCTGCAGCATAAAGGATCCCCTATGATCTGGGGAAGAAAGGATGGGAAAAAGAGGGAAGGGGAGAAAGGGTTAAAGAAACATTTGAACCAGAAACAAAAAAGCAGTGAACACAAGACTGTGCTCAAAACTAAGCATTTGTCATATCAAATGGAAAACCTCTGGGAGATATGAAACCTCCATAGACTTGTTCCTGTGGGGGGAGGGGGGGGGGAGAAGGAAAACAACTAGCAAGCACTGTAGCTCCTATAATAGACAAATGACAAATAATTGCTGAACATTACCTAATGGTAAAGTATAACTTCATGGAGGAAAACATTGTAATAGGATGTGGTATCTAGACAGCAGGAAGACATATATGTGTCCAGAGCTTCTGTGAAATGGCTAGACCGAGTAAGTCAATTAACTAATCGGGAGAGTTCCACTGTTCCTTCCATATTAGAAGAGGCAGATGGTGATTTGAAGGTCATGGATGAAGATTTTATGTTTCTTGCTTGCCATGGAGGGAGGCCTGTAGAGGGGTGAGATGAGTTGGACAATGGCCTGTTTTTGATGGGGAGTCTTAGCAGATGGTATGAGCATGTTGGGCCATGGTCATAAAGTGATGTCCTAAATGTTAAGCTTCTTCAAGAAAGCAGGAAGATCTTTAGGACAGTGAAGGGATAGGAAGCGGCCATCATATTAAACAAACAGGGAAAATGGGGAACTCCAGCGGTACGAGATGCCTCGTGATTTTAAGATCTCTAAAAGAGGTTTCAATGCCGACACTTAGACTACTGTATGGCTTGAAAGGTCTTGGAAGATTTGAAGTTGCGTGGATTTGTAGGTGATATTTCCAACATTCATTAGTATTTCTTCTTTAATACCATAAAAATGGACCAGACATGTAAAATCCCTAGGCAAATCCACGTTAGGATTTAAAGGGCGCAAGGCTTTTGTGCAAGTTAAGAAAGCTCCAAAACAAATTGAGCAAATTCTTTCTTGCATTCTTTAATAATTTGTTTTGCCATAGAAACTGTCATCTCTTGATGGAAGAAATTGAATGAGTAAGTGTAAATCTGTTGGAGTAAGAGGTCGTTGGTCTTCAAGTACCAAGGTGGCACTGGACTGCGTAGTTAGAAATTGTCACGATTTGCAAATCTCCCTGCCTTCTGTCTGACAGCAACTTCCCATTTGATACTGGAGGTTGGAATCTGGAATCTGCATTGACTGCTGTTACTATCTAGTAAGTCGACGGTTAACCTCAGCCTCTGAGCACTCTCCCAAGTGTAGCTCTTCAGCTATCAAGTCTGGGCCTGAGTATTGGTGTAGTATGCTAGTGTCTGCTGCACTTTCCTCAAGCCCTCCGTGTCCTGGTGATTCTGTGTTCCTGTACCCCAGCTTTATGTTGCCTGTCTGGTTCCTAACTCCGGCCCGTCTGATCTGGTTTCTGCCTTGCCTGTGGTTTTTTCATGTTGTGTTCCTCATCTCCGCTGGTATCCTGCCCTGGTTATCTTGTGTCTGTGCCTTGTCTCCAGTCAGAGAGGTAAAGTAGTCTCTAAGCTTATCATATTTCTTCAATGGCTTTGTATCTTCTGTACAAAACGTTGTATTGAAAAACAAATGGATATGTTTTATAGTTAGGAAGCTAACTAGGAGCTAGGTGCTTTCAATCTGCAACTTTATATTTACCAGTAGCTCTAACAGAATAACAAACTTGAAATGGGTCCTCCCTCTAGTATGGTCCTGCACCATTGGAATCAATAATCATCTTTAGCAGGCTAGTTAAAACAGGCTGCCTCTCCCCTTCAGTTGGTGCCCTCCATTTTCAGTGGAGATCAAAGCAAGCTCACCAACTACCTTTTCCTATCATGCAGTGATATTGAATCTTCCTGAGGAAAATATCTTAAACCCATTGTGACAATGACGGGTGTGGACCCACTGTGCCACTGGTTGGGCTTACCGTGGATGGGCGTGACTAAGTCACTGTGTGGTCTTCACTTGAGCATCTGATGTTGAGGATATTCTTGGGCCATTAGAATAGTCACCTGGTGCCCCTCCAGAGCAGTCCCTGAACCAGTGGCAGCTGACCCAGGGGTCATAGATACCAGTGTGAAGCCCAGAGGGAAAAACAGAGGCATAGTCAGGCAATCCGAGGTCAGGGCAGGCAGCATAGGTTCAAATAGCGTAGCCGAGGTCCGGAGTGGAAAAGTCAGAGAAAACGTTATCACATACAAGGGTCAGTAACGGGAGATCAGCTAAAAAAACACTTTTGAGGACATAGAGGTGTGGGATTTTGGACTTATGTCAGCGGTGGGCAGAGGGGAAGAACTTGCCTGATATACCCCACAGGTGCGGGGGAAGGAAAACGGAAACCGATATTTCTGGAGACGTGGGGGTTTAGATGTCCGAAAAATCGGGGTGCCCTTCCAAAGCCAGGGGAAACCAGAGCGCCACAGAAAGGAATTTGCAGGGGGGAAAAACCGGCAAGCTATGTGATGTGGCAGGAAAGGATGCCGCCAGTAACTGAAATGAGTGGGGTCGGGGGCTTGCCGCCCGTGTGAGTCCCCCGGAAAGACATCTTTCATTTCCCTTTGTCATATAATTATCTCTTTATGCTTCCACAAGCCTTTCGCTTTTGAAAGTAGTATCTATAAGGAGCTTATTGCTGTCTGTAACTTCCTGCATAAGCTGCTATGTGCTTTACTTGTCTGACAGGAGTGGTCAGTGATCACTTCTCCAGGGAAAGATGGAACTGAACAGCTTACTAACATCATCCAGCCCTGGGGGGGTTCCCATGTCCCAAAATTCTGAGAGCGGCCCAAAATATTCTTGATGTCTTGTGACCTGAGTTCTTTTTTTAGTTACACTGAATGGTATTCCATGATGAATATTTATATTCATTTTTTTAAAAATTTTGGGCTTTTTGCCCTATACCTCCAAGATAAGGAATATACAGTATCTCACAAAAATGATACCAGCTCCACTTTTTTTAAATATAGTATTTTATCTTTTCAGGGACAATATGAAATTGCATTTGAACAATTAATTATCATGTAACGCTTTTTAACAGTGTAAATTTGGTGTACCCTCAAAATAACTCAACATACAGCGATCAATGTCTAAACCACTGGCAACAAAAGTGAGTACACCCTTAAGTGAAAATAGACATACTGGGCGACATGCATGAAATTTGGCCAAATTTCATTCGCCTACCAACGGCATAGAATGCGCCCGATTTATGAACTTGCTCTACAGCAGGTCATAAATCAGGCGCATTCTAGCACTCGAGCAAAAATTTGGGATCAGGTATACTACTTTGAAAGTGTTATATATTTTCCAACTGTAATGCACCCAGAAATGCCGTAGCGAGGCTACAAATATGTAGCTTCACTACAGTTCTATTGCGCCCCGCCTTGAGATTGGGCGCATTACAAAGCGCCGCAGGTGCTATGTATTGCGCCCTGCAGTGGCGTGCAGGAGATTTGAAAATGTATTAACATGGCTGCGCCTGATATCGGGCTGTAAAGACGCCAGATATCTGCTGTAGCCCTGTTCATACATGTTGCCCATTGTGCCCAATTTGCCATTTCTGTTCATGGTGTCATGTGACTCGTTAGTATTACAAGGTCTCAGGTGTGAATGAAGAGCAGGTGTGTTAAATTTGGTGTTATTGCTCTCATGCTCTCTCATACTGGTCACTGGGAGTTCAACATGGCACCTCATGGCAAAGAATTGTCTGAGGATCTGAAAAAAAAAATTGTTACTCCTTTTAAAGATGGCCTATGCTATAAGACGATTACCAACACCCCGAAGACATGTTCCACTCAGAACAGGCCTCGCCGTGGTCGACCAAAGAAGTTGAGTACACATACTCTGCATCATATCCAGAGATGAGTGCTGCCAAGGTTAAAGGGGTGGGAGGACAACCTGTCAGTGCTGAGACCATAAATTGCACACTGCATCAAATTGGTCTTTATGGCTGTTATCCCAAAAAGTAGCCTCTTGTAAAGATGATGCACAAGAAAGCCTGCAATCCGTTTACTGAAGACAAGCAGACTAAGGATATGGATTCCTGGAACCATTTCCTGTGGTCTAATGAGACCAAGATAAACTTATTTGGTTCTGATGGTGTCAAGCGTGTGGTGGCCACCAGGTAAGGAGTACAAAGACAAATGTGTCTTGCCTACAGTCAAGCACGGTTTGGGCCTGCATGAGTGCTTCTGGATGTGGGGAGCTACAGTTCATTGAGGGAACCATGAATACCAACATTTATTGTGACAGACTGAAGCAGCACATGATCCCCTCCCTTTGGAAACTGGGCCACAGGACAATATTCCAACATGATAGTGACCCCAAACACAGCTGAAAGACGACCACTGCCTTGCTAAAGAAGATGAGGGTAAAGGTGCTGGACTGGCCAAGCATGTCTCCAGACCTAAACCCTATTGAGCATCTGTGAGGCATCCTAAAATGAAAGGTGGAGGAGCGTAAGGTCTCTAACATCTGCCAGCTCCATGATGTCGTCGTAGAGGAGTGGAAGAGGATTCCACTAGCAACCTGTGAAGCTCTAGTGAACTCCATGCCAAGAGAGTTAAGGCAGTGCTGGAAAATAATGGGGCCACACAAAATATTGGCACTTTGCACATAATTTATCTATTTTCTCTTAGGGGAGTACTCACTTTTGTTGCCAGCAGTTTAGACATCAATGGCTGTAAGTTGTGTTATTTTGAGGGCATTCCTATCCAGGGGGCATGTCTAAGCAGGCTGAGCTAAATATCAGTCAGCCAATCACAGAAAAGGGGGCATGTTCTGACCCCAGGCTGCAGTTTTATGTGTAGCTCATAGCTGCAATACTAAATAATTTAGGTAATACAAACCTGTTGCAAGAGTGCTTATTTTTACTGTCCCCATTATAAGGCTATGTCTATACTGCATTAGACAAAAAACCGTCCTGAAAGTGGCCATTTTTTCTCCGATGCAGGACCGCGGCTTTTGTCACGCTTTGTGCAAAAACTGTGGTCGCTTCTCGTTTTCCTGGCATCGCCCATACAATAGTATTGTATGGGAAGACGGCAAGAAAACGAGAAGCGCTGGCATATTATACAACATGTTGTATAATACGCCGCTGCCGAAAGACTAGCTGTGTAGACTGCAGCTCGTCTTTCCTATTGCCGCCTATGGGGCCGCAGGAACGATCGTATCTTCGGCGCTTTTAAAAAACGAAAAGCGCCGAAGATACGATCGTTTTCCTGTGCAGTGTAGACATAGCCTTAAAGGGGACTCCTTAACACCTTACGGACACAGACAGTTTTGGTCTTCCTGACACAACCCAATTTTTGAAAGCTGACATTTGACACTTTGGCATTTACATGCAAAATTTCATGCGCATAATAAGAGCCTAGAATGCGTCTGATTTATTAACCTGTTCTACAGCGGGTCATAAATCAGGCACATTCTAGTGCTAGTATGACACTTCTGGCTCATGTATACCACTTTAAAAGTGGTATATCTGTTCAAGCAGTAATGTGCCTAGAAATGCCGTAGCAAAGCTATAAATCTAGTTCTAGAGCGCCCTGGCTCCATTTAAAAATGTAGCGAACGGGGCTGCGCCTGATATCAGGCTGAAAAGACGCCCCGTTCATAGATGCCACCCTTTATGTGGGAATAGCTTTTTGACACACTTACCTATCCATGTGGTTCAGAGATGGTTTTCTCATGACACATTGTGCTATAAGATAGTAGGAACCTTTAGCTATGTAATCCTTATTTATTTGTGAAAAATATCAAAATATCGTGAAAATTAGAAAAATTTGCCATTTTCAAACTTCAAAAGTTTCTGCATGTAAGACAGATAATTATTCCACTCAAGAAACTACACCACTTTAAGTATTCAAAACAGTATTTAGGAAGTTTGTTAACCCATTAGGTATTTCACAGAAATTAAAGCAAAGTGGAGGTGTAATTTCAAAATTTCAAATAATTTTTTTTTTTTGCAGATTTTCAATGTTTATCCATGTTTATTCACTCTAACATGGTAGATGTGACCAGGAAAATTAAACTCAACATAGCTTCCCCAGACTCTGCCGTATTTAGAGAAGTCCCATATGTGGCCCTAGTACGCAATTTGGCTCAACCACAAGCCTCAAAGTAGGAGGAACACCTACCGGACTTTGGAGTCTCATTTTCAGTACGATTTTATTTATGCGCCGTTCCAGGTTTGCAGACACCCTGAGATGCTAAAACTTAATAAACACTTAATAAACACTCCTAAAAATACCCCATATTGGAAAGCAATATTAGCTGAAAATGTTTCATTTTTACAAGGAATCCTGGAAAAAAGCACTCCAAATTTTGTTGCGCAATTTCGGCAATACCATACGTGTGGGTTTAAACTGCTGTTTGGGTGCATGGCAAGACGTACAAGGGAGGTAGCACTATTTGGCTTTTGCAACACAGATTTTGGTGGGTGTCGCTTTGCAGAGCCCCCAAAGTACCAGAACAGGTGACATCTTCCAGAAGTCACCACATTTTGGATTCAACACTCCTCATGGATCTCATCTAGGGGTGTACTGTGCATTTTGGGTGCACAGGTGTAACATAGTTTTTTTTTAGCATTGGGCCATGAAAATGGGGGGAAAAAACACAGTTCCGCCATTGTTTGTTTGTTTTTTCATCTTCAATTTTACATGATAACTTTACCATGCGGGTCAGTATAATGGCAGTGGTATCCATTTTATGGTGTTTTTTCATGTTTTATTATTTTTACACAATAGAAGTGCATTTAAAAAAATTGCATGTTGATCTCTGCATAGTCTGCTAGTCATTATATGTGGTATACCTAGATGAGTATGGGGGGGTGTTTTGCGGGATATGTGGACCTTTTCATGATTACCCTTATGGGGTGCATATGATGCTTTGATCACTTTTGTTAAGGTTTTTTGTGAGTTGTTTAAACAAAATACAGCAATCCTGGTAGTGTTTTTTATTTTTTACAGCGGTCACCGTGTGGTATAAATGACATGCTAGTTTTCACACAAAAAAACCCACTTTTGGGGCGAGGCTTAGCAATGGCCGAGTGAAGACGCACATTACAGAGCTCCTCACAGTCTCCAGCTTTTCCAGGCCATAATATTCGTTTAACATGGGGAAGATTGGCAAGAGACAGAGACCCAAGGGCACCCCGCGTTCTGGCTCTACACAGGAGGACATTGGAGCGTTCTTCCCGCCGGTAAAGCCCGCAGCATCACTCCCGGCTCTCGGCCCCGCTGGGCCGCAAGAGGGCCGACGCCGCGTGGTGTCTCTATCAGGCTCCCCGGATGCCGACTTGCAAAGAAGAGGAGCGCAATCAACCCCACCCTCCCTGAGGCTCCGAGGGACTCCCCGGCAATACCCGGCGCCGTACCTGCAGTTGAAGATGGAGACTCCGGGCACCCGACCGAGATGGAAGCGCTGCTTCTCCTGCACACCGGGGTGAGTCACCGCCTGCTGCAGCTGAGAGCCGCGCGCAGCCGGAGCTGCCGGCACTTACACTGAGCTCTCCCTACGTGTATCAGACTGGCTCCTGCTCTCACCCAGACTTAACTGGGAGCACCCACGCTGCACCAGTGGACTGTGCTCCGGCTCCCGATAGCCCTGATAGTGGCCCCTCTTCCCCTATAATCCCTGGGGCACTGATGGCACCTCAGCTGGAGGGGGCTTGCTCTGCTCTCCGGGCCCCACAGCTTACAGGCCCCTACCCACAGGGATCGGATCCCATGAGCACTTCTTCTATATCAGTGTGGCAACACATTGGGGGGAGCCCTTGCCCTCAGAGATCCAGGGGCTCTCTATCTCTCAGCACAATGGGCCCACAACCGCCTGCAGCGAGATCCCCCAACTGGTCCACAGGATCTTCATGGGACATGTCCCCCCTACCTTAAATGGCGGCCTTGCCAGGGGGCTTGCTGCCTGCTACTGGCCCACAGGCGCCTGGACTCTCTCCAGATCACGCTGGGGGGCAACCTCTGCCTACTCGGGGGGCCTCTCCTGCTCATACATTTCTGACTGATAGCCTAAGGGGTACGCCCGCGATTTTTGGAGCACCAGTACCGAGCACTGCCTAGGTGCATGCATCTCTTTCTGTCAATAGCTCCCCAGTTTCACTGGATGAAAACAGGCCAGTGACATTAGCCAACCTGAAACAACTAATGGAGTCGCTCCCTTCAAAAGCTGACATCTCCACTTTGTCTACACAGATGGTCGGGGAATTTGCCAACCTGCGAGCTGACCTATCCTCCTTGCATACAAAAGTGGACGACTTAGATCAGGCCCAGACCCAGACCTCTGCTGATCTGGCAACAGTTACTGATGAGGTGGCGCACCACTCGGCTCAAATATTCGCCTTGCAACAGTATTTAGATTACATTGAAAATCGTAGCAGGCGTAATAACCTACGTATCAGAGGCCTCCCCGAATCGGTCCCTAATGCTGATCTGTTTGCAGTGGTCACAGCTATCTTTAACGACCTTCTAGGACGCCCACCTACAGCTCATATTGAACTGGACAGGGCCCACAGAGCGCTGAGGTCTCCTAATCCTAGGCCACGAGATGTTATATGCCGGGTCCACTTTTTGCCATGAAGTAGGACATCATCTTCGAAGCTCGGTGCCGCAAATCACTCTCCTATCAGGGCGCTCCTATTAGGATTTTTCAGGACTTATCTTGTCTCACACTAGCCCAGAGGGCCGCTCTGAACCCACTCTTGGATGTATTGAAGGAGAAAAATATTCCCTTTCACTGGGGATACCCCTTTGCGCTGCAAGTCCGTTTACCTAAACAAACTTTAAGGATCCGGTCGGCGAAGGACATTCCATTGGTGTTACAGGCCCTTCAGATCGAGAACCTCTCACTCCCAGATTGGCCGACCTTGGCTTCCCTAGCCTTTAAACCACCCCAGTGGAAGAGACGACTGCATCTTATCTCTACACCGCCTGCCACTGCTCCACCGCAGGGGAGGCAGAGGGACCTGCGACCAAGTTCTGGGGGTCACGTGGCTCGCGACCAGCGTCTGAACCCTGCCGGACGACACTGATCTGGAGACTCTCCCTACAGGAGCCCCATTTACTGTCATGGAGGGCACTCGTTAGCGGGAGAAGTAGTCCCCTCTGCCACATACTGGTGGGCGTCACTAATCCCCCGCAGGTTAAGGTGCCAAAGTCCTGTCTACATTCCCTTAGGTGTTTACATAGGTTTCCCCTTATACATCTGCTCAACGGCAGCCTGGTTGTCATGATTAGTTCCGTTCAGTTGTACTATAGTAATGGCTACGAGGAGTCTTCTCGATGTTCCTGAGCTCTCCCACATTCCCCCAGTAGGCGGAACTCCTGCTTTGAGTTCACTTAACTTAGCAGGATTCACATCTCTTGTTACTATTTTGTTTAGATAACGCGCAGGACTTGAGTGCCTGCTTTTGGGTTTTTGTCTCGTGTTTTGTTTGTCTGAGCGTGTGTGGTGTGTGTGTTTTTATTTTTTCTCTATCCCTTCTCCTGCCCCTTCCTTCTTTTCTCCTCTTCTTCTTTTTCGGCAGCAGTGGTTCTGGAAGGGGAGGCCTGTTCCGGCCCGGTGCGGACTGAAGTCCCCATTTGACTCCTATCAAGATGGATCTCCGCATTGCCCTCTTTAATGCGAGAGGCCTGAACACACCAGAGAAACGTGTGCAGGTTCTTTACCATTTTCATTGCGCCAGGGTCCAAATTGTATGCCTCCAAGAGACCCATTTTAAGGTAGGACATGCCCCTAATATCAAGAGTAAATACTATACCTCATGGCACTTTGCTAATTGTCATGAGTCCCGGTCCAGGGGAGTTGCCATAGCGATTCATCGGTCCTTGACCCATCAGGTTGTCAGCTGTACTGTTGACCCGGGGGCCCGTTACCTCATCCTGTCTCTTTCCATCAATGGCCAGCTGTTTACTATCATAAATGCGTATGCTCCGAATGTAGGCCAGGCGGGTTTCTTTGAGACGCTAACTGACATTTACCTTCCGTTGGTTCAGGGGACAGTGGTTTTAACGTCACGTTGGATCCCACGTTGGATAACTCCACTGGGAAGTCAGCTCTATCAGCTCTAGCGTATTCGGCCATTAAGAAGGTGAAAAGAGCCCTCTCACTACTCCAGCTCTGTGATGTCTGGAGGATCATGCACCCCTCTGATAGGGACTATTCCTTCTTCTCTCCTCCCCACGGCTCTTATAGTCATTTAGACTATATAATGGTCCAGCATTCTGCCTTACCTTGGACGGTCTCTGCCTCAATTGGGAATATTCTGTGGTCGGACCATGCCCCGGTGTTTTGCACGTTGCGACTCCCTGCCACGCGTGAGAAGGTCTGGAATTGGAAACTAAATGAGTCTCTCCTACTAGACCCGTTGTGTGTCGCTGATATTGAGAGCCATGTTTCCCAATTCCTGTCTCTTCATACCTCTGACCCCACCTCTAGAACCAACCAATGGGAGGCTCTTAAGTGCGTGCTTCGGGGCACTCTCATTAAACATGGCTCCAGGCTTAAAAGGGACAGATCGGCTGCTCTCACAAAAGCCCTTTCTAAGGTCTCTACTCTGGAGGCAGTGCATAAAGGTGCCCTTTCCCCTACAGTCCTCCGAGAACTGCTAAAGGCACGTCTGGAGGTACGACGCCTTCTGGAGAATTCTTGGGGTTGTTTCATCCAAAGATGCCGCAGTTCATTTTATGAATACGGCAACAAATGCGGACGGATGTTGGCAAGGGCAGTCCGCTCCCAGATGGCCCAATCCCATATCCCTATTATCAAGACCTCTTCGAACGCTGTGGTTCATCGCACTGAGGAAATTGCTCAAACTTTCCATTCATTCTACTCCAAACTGTATAACCTTCCCTCCCCCTCCCGGCCCCATCAGCCAGGAGTGTTCCCTCACCCATCTCTATCCTCTAGGATCCCGGCTTCGGTCGTAGAGGCACTGGAGGAACCATTCACTCTGATGGAGTTGCAGTCGGTTATTAAGGATCTTCCAGGTGGAAAAAGCCCAGGGCCAGATGGCTTCACGGGACAATTCTTTAAAACCTTCCGGGACGTACTCAGCCCGGTGCTTTTGGACGCCTTCAACTCCATCACAGCTGACACTCACTTCCCTGCCCAGACTACGTTGGCACATGTTGCTATTATTCCCAAGCCCGGTAAGGACCCCCAATGCTGTGGCAGTTATCGTCCTATTTCCCTGTTAAATGTGGATCTGAAAATCTACGCCAAAATGTTAGCCAACAGACTTAATCCTCTCCTCAACTCGATAATCCACCCAGACCAGGTAGGCTTTGTACCAGGTAGGGAGGCGCGCGATAATACGCTTAAAACTCTGGATATTATCCACCACGCACGATCCCACAAGATCCCTCTGATGGTATTGTCGCTGGATGCAGAGAAGGCGTTCGACCGTATTTTGTGGCCTTCTCTGCACCAGACCCTCAGCCACCTAGGTCTTGGCCCTAACTTTTTGGCTAGGATTGCTGCTCTGTATCGTGCGCCCTCTGCTGGTCTCAAGGTCAAGGTCTGCTTCCTTTTCCATCTCGAATGGGACTAGGCAAGGTTGTCCCCTGTCCCCGTTATTATACGTCCTGGTGATGGAGAGTCTGATGGCGGCCATCAGATCTAACCCGGACATCAAGGGGGTCACCATTGGAGCCTGGGAGTATAAATGCTCGGCGTTTGCCGACGACCTTTTGGTCTACGTCACAAACCCTCACATCTCCCTCCCAGCTCTGATGGCCGCAATCAGAAACTTTGGGGACTGGTCAAACTTCAAAATAAACATGTCCAAATCTGAGGTCCTTGGGGTCGGAATTACTACCCGAGGCCAGGCTTGTTTACAGTCCAACTTTCCTTTCAGGTGGGCTGGTGCGGGTATCTCATATCTGGGGGTACATATCTCTGAAGACTTGTCGAGGCTCTATGCTACTAACTTCCTCCCTCTATTACGTAAAACCAAACGGGATCTGGATAGCTGGCAGACTAAGGAATTATCCTGGTTCGGCAGAATCAACCTATTAAAAATGTCTATTCTTCCAAAGTTCCTATTTCTCTTTCAAATCCTCCACCTACATGTTCCCGCGCAGTTTTGGAACACTCTTCAGAGATGTTTTACAGCTTTTGTGTGGTTCACGCGAAGACCACGCATAGCGTATGACACGTTAACAAGGTCTAAGGGGGCACGGGACTGCCCGATTGTAGGCTCTATTACCTGGCCTCGGCCTATTCGAGGTTCCCGGCGATGGTTGCGGATAGAGATAGGAAGCTTTGGGTCACTTTAGCTGAGGATCTTAGTTCTTCCGCGGTGGCGGTTCTGCCCTGGACCTGGACTCCTGCTCTGGGTGATGGTATGTCCTCCTCTTTCTGTGTGGGACAGACCATGTCCGTCCTCTACTCCCACAGGAACTCCCACTCTCTTATAGATCGTGGAGGCCCTTGTTTGCCTATTACAGACAACCCCGACTTCCCTCCGGGTGTTTTGCCACATGTCTTCTTGGGTGGAACGAAAAGAACACCCCTGCGTTTGCACCAAGTGGCCTCTGAGGGGAAACTGCGACCACTTGGCGACATCTTTGGAGAGGTTCCAATCCCTGCATCTGCCTCATTTCAACTTGCTCAGCTTGCCCACCTCTTTCATAAGATTAAGTGCAGAGGCCACTTGACAATGAGTTGACAATTTTATTTGTATAATTTTTGGGGGGACAAGGATATTTGATCGATTTTAAATCAGTTTTATGGAAGTCAGGATGAAGAAAATACTGTAATCCTAGTAGTGTTTTTTTATTTTTAACAGTGCTCACCGTGCGCTCACTGTGACGAGTTAGTTTTACTCTGTGCCTTGATATGATTACAGTGATATCCAATTTACATAGTTTTTTTTTTATGTTGAAGCTCTTTAAAAAGAAAAAGTTATTTATGCATCGCTGTCTTCTGATAACTTTTTTTTATTTTTCCGTATACCGAGCTGTGTAAGGGTTTTTCTTGCATGATGAACAGAAGCTTTAATTGGTACCACTTTGGTGTTTATATTTGGTGTTTATTATGAGTTTTCAATCGCTTTTTATTCCATTTTATGTGCACCGGGATGAAAAAAAATCGCATTTCTTTTTTTTTTTTTTTTTGTAACAGCATTCACCCTGCGGGTTAAGTAATGTGACAGATTTATTTATAGGGTACGTTGTTACACATGCGGCAATACCAAATATGTGTATTTGATTTATTTTTCATCTTTTTTGGGGTGATTGGCATTTGTAAAGGGGAAAAGGGCAGTTTATGCGGTTTTATTTTATTTTTCAGGTTTGTGTTTTACTTTTTTTTTCTTCTTCACTTTTTTTGTTTCCGACCCTTTCCCATAGGGTAACTGTATCAGTAATCTTCAGATCATTGATACAATAGAGATCAGTACACAGCATTGCTGCTGTATACTGGTCTCCATGGCGACTGTTAGTCACCATGCCTGGCAATGCCCACAATGCATTGCAAGGCATTGTGCCATCACAGACAGACCGGAAGTGTTTCTAACACTTCCGGGCTGTCAGGCATTCACACAGCTGTCAGCGATTGCTGCTGCTGCATCGTGAAAACACAGAAGAAGCTCACTCCTTCTGTTTTTCCCTTCGCTCCGGCGATTGTGATAGATCACGGCAGCTAAGGGGTTAATCACATGTGGCCAGAGCAAATGATTTGCTCAAAATTGCACAAAATACAGTGCGGTAGATTTATCAAGGTAGTTGCGGCACAATTCTGGCTCAATTTGCGGCAAAAATGTCTTACAAGCTTTTTGCTACATTTACTATGTGTTTTAGACAGTTTCAGATGCGTCTGCGCCTCATCCGACAAAGGGGGAGTGGCCTCATAAAGGCCATGGTTTCACGGGAAAGGGACGTGGCTTAAATGTGCCCTAAAATGCGTCAGTATTTCTGTTAAAAGCTGACCCGGGACACACTAAGGCACTAATGTATATAGATTTGTGCCACTTACGTAACAATCTGACAAATCTTAGTAAATGTAAGATGTACAGTATTTATCATTTCATTACATGTTTAATTATTATTGGGCTTACAATAAATGGGGTTTCCCAAAAATATGTGATCTAGTTCATAGAATTTTTATGAATCTGGGATTCCCCCCGCTGCTCACATGGGAGCCCTACTGACCATCAATGCATAGGGTACTATTTATTGTAATTAATAGAAACTGTTGAGTGAAAGCATGGGGTTACTGGGATAGACGCCGCAGACTGTGACTTGCTGGGTCTGTCTTGAAGGGCACCGTGGATAGTTAGGCCCGTTTACACGGCAATGGACAAATACCCTCCCCCTTCACATTGACTTGCACATATTCCATCCGAAAACTGGACGGAAGAATGTGCATGTTGAATGTTTTTCGGGCGGCCCAGGGGCGGAAAAACCGCTGGGCGGAAAACCTGTGCAGTGGGGACTGCTGCACAGGTTTTGCATAGGAGCCCTCTGTGCTCGTTTGCGGCCGGTATTTCAGACGTTCTGCAAAACCACAAACTGTCTGAAAAACCGGCCACAAACCCGTGCTGTGGGGACATGCCCTTATGCTACGTAGCTGCAAGCCATGTGGATCCTCTGTAATAGCCATTCAAAGCAGTAAACCTCTTATGAGTTTCAGGCTACCCAAATCACAGGCAGAATAAAAAGGGATATACTCCTTTAATGCAACTAGCTAAGATTTACTTTAAAATGCTGTAGCATTTCAGAGAAAACATTGTCAATCAAGCCCAGCAGGGTGGAGAGATGCTGGCAGGGAGCTGCCCAAATGACTACTTTCCCTGTTCCTGGCTGAATTTTTATTTTTTTTTAAATACAATTTCTCTGAAATGCTGTAATATTTCAGAGTAAATCATACAGTAGCTGGTTGTAATAAAGACCCTATCCCTGATTCATGCTGCCTGTGGTTTGGACAGCATGAAGATTCTGACAGGTTTTCTTTAAATAGACTTCTGCTCAAAAGTTGCGTTGGATTTTTGCAATTGACAAGTATGACTCAGTGTATCTATTAGTTCTCATTTGACAATTGTGTAATGTTACGAAGCTTTTATGCCATGTTGTAACCATAGTCCTTGACATGGTAAGGGGATGATCACAAGGCATTTTTAGTTTGGGTATGTTATTTGGACCCAAAAACGGATCTGAACACCTATCTAACAATATTCCTGTGTGATTACGTTAGTTTCAATGTAAAACCCGTATTGGCGTTCAGACAATGAGTGTTTTACATACGTCTACGTGATGCGTTTAACGGATCTGATCAAAGAATTGACATATCAATTCTTGATCCGTTTTACGCATCACAAACCCTACGTAAAACTACAGGGTACTTTTTTGCAATCCAGAAAACGTGTCCAAACACACAACACTTTGGGTCCATATTTGGATAAATTTTTCGCATCCAAAAATGTATGCAAAATGCTGTGTGCCCATACCCTAACAATTTTGCTTGTGTATCTACATAACACATAAGACACATCTTTTGACACATTAAGCATAATAAACTACCAAACAAAAGCACATGTATTAAAGCTCCAAAGATACCGAGGATGGAGAATTAGGCTAGGTCTACACAGCAAATGTCAAAATGCCGTCTAAAATCCAACGTAATTTTGACATTTGCAAGATGGTGGCAGGACCGCAGTTTTTGGTGCAGATTTGCGATCGGCCCTGTACACTCAATGTATGGGGCCAACGGCTGAAAATTTGACAGTATCCCTGTGCTGTGTAGACCTAGCCTTACTATTTAAATGATTAAAAAAATAAGATTGAAGACCCAGCAGATGGGTTTTCAAAATGTTTGTAAAAGTTTAAAGGGGCGTTCGTCCGTCGGGGTATGAGTAAAAATAGAAGAGAAGACTCCTACCTCCTGGACAGAGCCGTTCATTCACGGATGCCGATGCAATTATCCTGGGCTGAAGCAGTGAAGATCAGCGTTCATATGACAGCTCCAGCCAATTACAGGCCTGGGAGGTCACGTGCAGTTGACGTTGTGGAGTATGATTGGCTGGAGTTGTCACGTGAACGATGGACGTTCACGGATTACCGCCTGGTTGAACGGACCAGCAGCCGGAGTGAACGAGAGCGTCCGGCAGGTAAGTATGAGTCTTCTCTTTTCATTGTACTCCTACCCCGATGGACGAGCAAGCATTGATCAGTCCCGGGACAAACCCTTTAAGGTGAAAACTGCACTCCTTATGGATGGTCAAAACTTTGTTAAATAAAATATGTGAACCAAACCAGCATTGTAACACTCTGTGTGACAGACAAACAAATTAGTAATTGTATGACAAGATTCATGCAGTTAAGATATTGAAACTTTTCAGCCAGGAATGGCCTTTATCTGGTTGCATTCAGGAGGAGAAAAGGACAGGACCAAGGAGAAAGCAGCTGATGCAGGCATCGTGCCAGGAGGCAAAAGGAAAGCCCTCTATCTCCTGACAGCAGCCTACTTTGCCAGATAAGCTGATAAAGTCCATTCTTGGCCAAAAAGTCATAATCATTTTAGAGCTACATGAATTTTAGCATGCTATTACTAATTTGTCTGCAACACAATAGGTGACATGTCCGAAAATTGGTGTCGCAGCGGCAGTTTTTAGGCGCATTAAATCAGTGTAAAGAGTGCCTGAAAGTCCGATCCTCTCAAAAATCTGGCGTCGGGTATACCTTGCATAGTAAACTTAATGCGTCTAAAGAAGCGCATTGCGCAAATCGCAGGACATAACATATCATTGGTAGTGTATGTAACTTGCCTATTGAGGCGCATTGCACAACGGAGGCGCATAACATTACTAGTGTATGTTATGCGCCTCAATAAGCGCATTGCATTATGGAGGCGCACAGCGTATCATTTTTAGGCACATTACAATGTGTCGTGCCTGGTGTATAATGTGCTTAGTTTTGGTGTACGACAACTCATTTACATCGAGAATATGGTGTCAAAAGTGTTTTTGCCGCAAAATAGACCAAAAAACTGGTGTTTGCATATTGGGACATGTCACATAAAGAGTGTCAATACCCATTTGATTCACAAATTTGATTTAATAAAATTGGGACCCATTTTGGGCCATCCATATGGTGTGCTGCGGATTTGTTGCTACCCATACTATGGGATTGGACATCCTGCCATTGAGCACCCTTTATCCTATGACAGGAGAGTGGTGCCACTGATAATACTGTTTTATGGCAGACAGACGACTGTTTTATGGCAGACAGACGTTCCATTGATGCAAACGTTATACATTTTTTTCCTCCTTACTATTCAAAGTGCATTTTGTTTTTTATTTTTTTTTAATTTAATATTAATGTATACAGTTGATTTTGGACACAATTGAAGAAAACATTATTCAAATATCTGATTTTTAACAGTGTTTTACCTTTATTGCTACAAGGCGAAGTTTACTTTATAATTCTGATGCCTGCAGATGGCTCCAGATCTCCATAGCTCTCCCGTGATAGGCCATCAATAATCATTACTATTATGATTATTAGAGAAAAAAGGATTCAATCTCCAGAGGAGAAGAGCGTTCTTCACTGTAAGAACTGTGAATCTGTGGAATAGCCTGCCTGAGGAGCTGGTCACGGCAGGAACTGTAGATATTTCAAGAAAGGCTTAGATACCTACCTGGAAATAGAATATTAATGCTACGTAGCCATGTAAAATTCTGGATCCTGGCTGGTGAGGACCTTGGGAGTCAGAGATATGGTCTACACTGGAGGCAGATTGGTTCTTGCCTTGTGGGTCTCAAGGTAATTAACCAGTGGTGAGGCTGACATAATGTCCTTGTCCCCCACCCTTGGTTGAACTTGATGGACACGTGTCTTTTTTCAACCGTACTAACTATGTAACTCTTTTAAAGGGATTTTCCAAGACTCTTAAAAACCAGCTCCCACTGTGTTAAAATAGAAAACAAACCCATACTCGGTGCTCACGTCACCACTGTTTCAAAGCTCCAGTGTTTCCCCCAGTCCCTCAGTGATGACATTATGCTTATTGATCAAATGATACTGCAGCCAATCAGTTACTTCTGTGGTCACATGCTGTGGCCATAGATTGGTTGCAGCATTATGGGATTCACTGATGTCATCAGTGAGGGACTAAGGCTGTCTCTACACAGCAATGTTAAATTGCCGTCCAAAATCCGACAGCATTTTAACATTGTTGGACCGCGTTTTTTTGTGCAGATATGTGCTAAAAACCACGGTTGGTTTTCAGATCCGCTGTGCCCTCTACATTGAACGTACAGGAAACCAACAGAAATCCGGTGGTATATACTGCATGTCTTAAAATTTACTAGAATTCGGTGGATTTTAAAACTGACCGGAAAAAATCTGTGTTGTGAAGGCTGCAGCACGGATTTTCACTTGTGGTCCACACAGCACTGTGTACTGATTTTCTGTGGATTCTAAACACTGAATCTGATGAAAATCCGACGAGAATACCATGCTATGTAGACATAGCCTAAGGGGAAAACTGGAGCTCTGGCAGTGCTGGAACATTGGTGATGGGGAGGTAAATATGGGTTGATTTTCTATGAAAACAAAGTGGGAGATGGTAGAGAGGTTCCAAAGGTCTTGGAATATCCTGTGGCCATTAAGGATAGGTTTGCTTTTGTAAATATTTATGTTCCCTATGAAATAATAATTTTGGAACATCTTCTCTGTGTTGTGCCTCTCTTCTGTTTTTCCTCCTAGAAATGTATTACTGAATTATTCAGCCTATGCACAGTCTGACAATGTCCAATCACTGCTGAGAGTCACTGTGCACAGGGACACACCCCTTTTAAAACAGCAATGGTAACACCCATCTGGCAGATTCAGTGATACATTTCTAGAAGAAAAAACAGAAGAGAAGCGCAACACAGAGTTACATATTTACATAGTACGGTTGAAAAAAGACACGTGTCCATCAAGTTCAACCAAAGGTGGGGAAAATGTGGGTGAAGGGAGAGAGACAAGGACTTTAAGCCCAGCCTCACCACTGGTGAATGCCCTGAAACCCACAAGGCAAGAACCAATCTGCTCCAGTGGAGACCCTATCTCTGACGCCAGAGCCTCCACCAGCCCGGATCCAGAATTTTACATAGTTACATACGTATTAATATTTTTTTGTTCCAGGTAGGTATCTAAACCTTTCTTGAAACTCTCGACAGTTCCTGCTGTGACCAGCTCCTCAGACAGGCTATTCCACAGATTAACAGTTCTTACAGTGAAGAATGCCCTTCTCCTCTGGAGATTGAATCCTTTTTTCTCTAGTCGCAGGGAATGTCCCCTTCTTTGAGGTGGCTTCACTTGAAATAATTTTTCCCCCATACTTTTTGTAGGGACCATTTATATATTTATATAAATTAATCATGTCCTCCCGAAGCCGTCTTTTCTCAAGACTAAATAAGTTCAATTCTACTAACCTCTCCTCATAACTAAGATGCTTAATTCTCTTTATAAGTTTGGTTGCTCGTCTTTGTACTCTCTCTAGCTCCATTACATCTCTTCTACAAACTGGGGCCCAGAACTGAACAGCATATTCTAAGTGAGGTCGCACCAATGCTTTTTACAGCGGTAGAATTACATCCTTGTCCCGCGAGTCCATGCCTCTTTTAATACATGCCAATATCTTACTTGCCTTAGAGGCAGCTGATTGACACTGATGTTCTGATGTTCTGTAGTCAATGATCTACAAGAACGCCCAGATCTTTCTCAACAAGCGATTCTCCAAGTTTTTCTCCCCCTATGATGCCTGCAGATTATTTCTACCCAGATGCAGAACCTTACATTTATCCACATTGAACCCCATTTGCCAAGTGGATGCCCAAACACTGAGTGTGTCCAGGTCTGCTTGCAATTTATGAGCATCTTCCATAGATTGCACTACCCTGCATAGCTTGGTGTCATCTCCAAAAATCGAAACCGTGCTATTGATCCCTTCCACTATATCATTAATAAATACATTAAATAAAAGAGGACCCAATACTGAGCCCTGGGGCACACCACTCACAACCGGGGACCACTCAGAGTAGGAGTAATTTACCACCACTCTCTGAGTATGATCCAACAGCCAGTTTTAATCCAATTACACACTGTTATCTCTAACCCAATGGATTCTAATTTAACTAACAAACGCTTATGCGGGACAGTGTCAAATGCCTTTGCAAAGTCTAAAAACACAATATCTACAGCTGCCCTGCTATCCAGACTTCTACTCACCTCTTCATAAAAACAGAACAGATTGGTCTGACAGCTTCTGTCCTTAGTAAATCCATGCTGGCAATCACTAATAATATTGTGTTTGTCCACATACTCCTGTATATAGTCCCTTATGAGCCCCTCAAACATTTTTCCCACAACAGATGTTAAACTTACTGGTCTATAATTACCTGGGCAAGACTTGGAGCCTTTTTTGAAGATGGGAGCTACATTTGCCTTACACCAGTCTCCTGGTACTATACCAGTCACCAGGGAATCTCTAAATATAAGAGAAGAGGCTGCAAGATTGTTATTTCACAGGGAACACAAGCATTTACTAAAACAGACCCATCAGGAGACGTCATAGGTCTTCTTTAGATGATACATTTATTTCTGCTACATCGGTGTAGTAAACCAGAGAACTATTTCAGCAGCTGTTCCTTTAGGAGCGAGTAAAAATAACAGAGGACCCAGTAGATTGATAGAAATGATAGATAAGTAAAGTTACATTTTTATCCCCTAAAAAAAGACAGCTGAACCTCCCAAGTGCACCAATTCTGTACTGTGTGTAAAGTGTTGCTTCTGTGGCTGGGTCACCTTAGAGGAACACCTATAGCTGGGATGGTTATGGGGGAAGATCTGTAACTAGGACACTGTGGGGAGAGCACCTGTAAGTGATACATACTCCCACATAAGTGTTTGTGTGGAGATTTGCTATACTTCATAATTTATACAAGATGTGGCAAGTGTTAGTATGTATTTTCCATTTTGACATATCGAAGGGCATGCGAGTTCATGCACCTGAGCTGGCCCCCTCAGGCTGTGTTCCCAGTAGCGGCTTATACTGTTATAGTTATGCTCTTGAGCAATCAATAGGCACAGAGAGAACAAACCTTGTGCGTATATAAGTGACAGCATTTCAGCTCTGCAAGCCATACAATTGTACCTACTTTCCTGTTGTTGAGAGCAAAATTAACCCCTCCAGCCCTGTTAAATTCATACATTACTAACAAACGTGACCAGAACTTGTCCTTTATTCGAAATCCTTTATGTATCGGCTTAACCTCAAAGGAAATTGAGCACAAAATGAACACCCAGTAATTATTCCTGTAGAAGCTTGAGAATATCTGCTTGTAAACTGCCTGCAGCTAATGCATGCAAATGTGCACATCGCAGTCTGAAATCTTGGTAAACAAAGCGTTGCTCGCATGATTCAGCAATGATCGTCAGGCCACACCAGCATTGCAAGGGTTAAGGTCGCCAGATGATATTTGCTGAAGATCCTTTGCAGAAAATTGGCTTGGGAGAGGAAAAAGGTTCCTTCTATGATTTATGTGTAGCCTGATCCAGACTCATAAGCCACAGAGAGAGAGAAAGAGATAGAACGTATTCAGAAGCTGATGAGAAGCAGCAGCCAATGGGAAGAAGTCAATTGTTAATGAGTAGAAGAGAGGTGGAGGATATTCTTGAAGTGTATAAGTGTTTAAAGACACTGTAGTGGTGCATGTTCATAATCATTGTGTCTTTCCTCATCACAGGGACGCCAGCAACTATGCAGCCGGCTTTCTTTTATGGAAAGAGATAATATCTGTTAGAACTGACTGAGGCATTTGATTATGAATCGTATACAATAAGCTTGTGGCTGCTTAGTTTTGATTTTAAATCAAGGCTGTATGGTGCAAGCCCAGAAAACTGAGATTCTGAAGGACAGGAGAACCTGCATCTGAAAAGATGGAGAGGGTAAAAAGTCACTTGGATGAAGGGCAAGAGGCCCAAGAGCGCCTGGCTATGGATACGGCAACGAAAACTCTAGCAGTTGTCCTTGTCTACATTGTGGTCAAGATGAGCATGGATGGAATCCGTCAATGGAGAGCGAAGGTATCTATTTTAGTGGTGGGTGCGGGACCAATTGGACTAACGGCGGCTTTGGTGGCTGTTCGCTCAGGAAAAGTTCTCAAGTTGACCATTTTGGATGAGCGTTCAAGGACCTCCTTGCTTTGTCGACCACAGCAAATCGCCTTAGACCCAAGGAGTGTTAAATTTCTCCTAGGTTTAGGGTTTGACTTTGACAATATTGAGGGATGTTGGCACAATGATCACTTCTTCCCCAAAGTTTGGGGTTTTTCCAGGAGCATCTTCTCAGCATTCTGGAGCGCAAAAAGGGAAAACAAAGATATTGGGAAACCCTGCCTGGGAAAAGTAAGTTTTAAAAAGATAATTTTGTTTCATAATACAGGTAATTTTGATTAGCTTAGGATGGTGGTAATCCTATATTGTCTGAAATTTTTAAAAAACAACTTGATAGAAAAATTGGTCCAAGGGTCAGTTCACCAAAATTTGTAACCCCTAGGGTGGGTAATGGGGTGCCCTGTTTATAATCATTATGTTTTTTAGACCCCCAAACTTTGGGTGAAAATCACGAGGGGGCCTTCATAAAGGGGGGGGCGGGGTTGCAAGCCCGGGACGGGGAGGAATCCCAAAAGAAAAGGTTTTAAAAATTTAAAGATCTTCATCTGGTGAATTCTCTAAAATGCTCGTTAAAAGAAAACCCTTTTGTACAAAGTTTAAACCCCCCCCGGGAATGAGGGGGGCCCGGGAACAAGCTGGGTGGGCCCCCCCATGCGGGGAACCGGGCCCCTGCGGGTGTCCCAAACCGGGAAGGGGGGGCCGTAGTTTTTGTGTATTTAATACTCAAATCTGCAGTTACAGGTACAAGGATGGCTTGAGTTCTTCAAAAAAAGGACCCTTCTCCAGTTTTAGCTCTTATCTGTTTTTACAGTCCCAAAAACCCCCTTTTATTTATGAAAACCACATCCCCTTTTGGGGCTTGTATGGGGTTGTTCTCCGGGGAAATACCACTTTTTAAAACTTTTTCCAAAATAATGTTGGGGGAAATTTTTATTCCCTTTCCCAGTGCCCCGGGCCCTCGGCTTCCCTTTCCTTAAAGAGGGATTATATATTATTTATATAATATTTAAATGAAAAATGCCATACAAAACACCCAAATTTAAATAATTTTAAAAATATTTATATATTGTGGGGCAGGACAGGCGGCTTATTGAGGGAAAAAAATTTCCCCCTGGGAATCCCTCTCATATTGGACAAATGGGGAGCACATGGAAAATTTCGTGTAAACCGAGGGCTGGGCTGGTGAAGGGAGAGCCGGGAAAATCTTGTGTGTAAAGAACCCAATTATGCGCTGAAGGTGTAGTATATGCTTTTTCCAACCCCGTTTTGTGCCCGGGTGGCTTTTTGGAGGGGTTCAAAGGGGTGGGTGGGGGGCCACCCCCACCCCCCCCGGGAAAGGGGGGGGGCTCAGGCCTAAAAAAAACCCTTTTTTCTGAGGCTGTCATGGTTGTGCGGGGGGAATGTACAACCCAACATTGTAATTAGCCTTTTAATTGTGTTCCCGGGTTCTGTACAAGGGACTTAGTGGGTTTTGGGTTTGAGTCGGGGCCCGTTAGTTTAATTAGACCCAGGGAGCAGGATTTTTTTTTTGGAAATGTTTTGTTTTAAAACCATTAAGGCTGTTTATTTTGTTCCCCCTTTCTAAAAAAACCCAGGCATACCGGGATTTGGGAAATTTTTACGCTGTGCCCTTTGGGCCTCTGTCCCCAAAAAAGCCCGGGCCTACTCCCTGAACATTGATTTTTAAACCCCCCAAAATATGGGGGCTTTCGGATGCGGGAGACAAACGTTTTAAAGAGACATAACATTTTTTAAATTTGGCCCCTTTTTCTGCAATTTTTTCAAAGGGAAAACGGGGGGTTTGAAAAAGTGTTTGGGAAAACGCAAAACTTATTTTCCTGGGTAAAAATGCAGCAGAAAATGGAGACCCCCCAGGATGGATGAACTTTTAAAACGCTTATCCGGGCCCAAACATTTACCCTTTCCCAGTGTTTACAGCAAACCCAGCAGAAGGTGTTTGGGAGGCCTGGGGGCCCCGGGCCAAAACCCAAATCCCTGTTAAAAAGCAAACCCCGTTCCCCTTAAAAGGGGAAACAGCAACCCCCATTAAAAAGGCAGCTAAAACCCAAGTCCGGGCTGTGGGAAGAAAAAATAGGGCGCAACCCCCAAGCTCGCTTACCCCCCGCCATGCTGCCGTCAGTTTTTCCTTGAAAAAAAAATGACAAAAACAGATGACTTGGGGGGGCCTCCCAAGGGTTTCTTTGAAAGAGGGGCGAGAAAAGGAGAAGCTCCCCGATGGCTCATTGGGCTGAAATGCTGGGCCTTTTCCAAAATGGGGAGCCGCAAAAGGGGTTTATTTCAAACCTTTCAGTGAACAAGCCCGCCAAGGACTATTTTAAAATTAAAAAGGCCGAGACCCGGCTGTTTGGGGGTAAAAAACCCGAATGTGGCCCTGGGGGTAAACCCAAACGGGAAACCTTTTTTCTGACCATCTTCCCACGCGCTTTTCAGTGTATAAACCTGTTTCCACGGGTTTAAAAAAAAGGGGGGCCCCCCCTTTAAACAACCCGAGGGTCTTTACCTGGTAAATTTGGAAATGCTTTCTCGAACAAGTTCGGTTCCTTGGGATAAAGCCCCTGGGTTGGACAAGGCGCCCCCAAAAGTGCCGGGCAACGGGGTTAAAAATGGTTAAAAGGGTTTCAAACCACCAAGGACTTGTTTCCCAAGCACCCCCCCCCGGGGAAACGCTCCAATCCCGGGGGACAGAAACTTTGGGAAAACATCTGTTAAGACTGCCCCATTTAAAATAAGGGGGGTAAAAAATTTCCCCAAAGGGGGTGGCTAAATAGGGGGACTCATTAAAAAGGGAAAAGGGGAACCAAATGGACAGCTAGTCCGGGAAGAGTCTCAAGGAAAAAGGGGCAGTATACTGTGTGCGGGGGGTCAGGAAACCTGGACATGTTGCTGTGAACTGCCCCCTTACAGTTGACCCCGATGGAGTGCCCCACTTTAAAGGGAAGGCCCATTTTTTGGGCCCAACCATGTGTCCTGCGGGAAAATGAGTCAGAGCCCCGATAAACCCTGCTGTTTCACCTAAAGGGTTAAAATGCCCTTCCAGTGACGGCTTACAAAGATCGGGGAGTCGGTCAAAACTGGTGCCCCCGTACTCTGGCGACCCTACCCCAAACCACTGGACACGGGGGTGGGGGCCCCTGTGTGAAAAATGGGGACCCCAAGGGAAATAAAAAATTGCTCTAGCAAAATTTAGCCTCCTTGTGGTGTTCCCTCAAATGGGGTGGGTGGGTAGGACCCTCTTACATAGGGGGTTTGGGGAAAAATCAAAAAGGGGAGATTTCCCCCCAACCCCCCCCCCTATTCGGGGGAATTTGGGGCCCAGGGAAACATGTACGCAAACGAAAAAATTTAAAAATTGATGTTGATGTAAAACCGGGTGTACCCAGAGCCATTTGACCCTAAATTCCGGTTCCAGCCGTGGGGAAATGCCCACGGGAAGGGTAAAAAAATTCCCCCCTGGGCTGTTTGGTTTGGGGGAAACGGGGGAAAAACAAGAGGGGGGTCTACTATGCCGGACCTAGAGGTCTCGAGGGATAATTTCGGGACTGTAAAATAAGAGATACCTTGGAAAAACCCCAGGAAAAATGTGGGGAGTCATAAAAGAGGGGCCCCCAATTTCCCCGGGGGCTTATTCTGTTTTTCCCCCATATTTGGGGTCAAAAATGAGCTGTTTTAAACCCGATTTTACCAAAAATTCGGGGGGAAATTGTGGAACCCAAATAGTGGTCCCCCCCCGCCCCTTAATGGAGAATAGTGTTTTAAACCCCTCTTTATAAGCACGTGTTAGGAGGGCCATTTAGGGATGGAAAAAGACCAAAAAAAGGGGCATTTTTGCAGAGGTTTTTTTGGCCAGGGGGGTTTTCACGATTTTAAAAGCCGGGCTGTGGGGTTTCCCGGGCCCGAGTTTCCATTTAAATCTCCCAAGCCCCATTTCCCGGGCCTTTTGGGGCCCCGACAATCATTTGGGAAGGGAACCCTTTTGAAAGGAAAAGCAGGGTCTGGTGGGGCCCCCTGGTGAAGTCTGCAAGGGGCCCTCAGTAAATTTGGGGGTTTCTGGGGGGACTATAACCCCACCCGGTAACCCCCGAGGCCCCCGGGGCCCCCCCCCCCTTGGGGGGTTTAAAATTCATCTAAAAGTATTGCCAGGGAATTGTTCTACATGTTCTCCCGGGCTGGATAAACCCAAAAAAAGATCCTGGGTGACCCGGGAAATTTCCTTTTTTTTTACGGGGTTTTGGAAAAAATTATGCAAGTTAAAATTTAAAAATCAAACCCCCACTGCACCCCTCTGTTATCACCCACAAAAAGGGCGGTTTGGTTTTAAAAAGGGTTTTAAAAAGACCCCCAAAAAGCATGTTTTAAAGGGAAAGGGGGTTTAAAAAGGATGGGGAAGGGCTGGGGTTGTTTTTGCCTTAAACCTTTTGTTCCTTTAGTCCCGGGGAAGTTCCGCAAATCTCCCACCCCCCCCCCGGTTTTCCCCCTTTTTTGGTGGTCTTGGGTTTTAAATCACTGGGGCCTTTAGATTTAGCTAAAGAAACCCCGGGAGCACGGGGTCCCCACCTTACAAGAGTTTTATTTGAGCACATTTTCCCCTTTTGCGGAAACCCATCGTGCAGTCACGCCCCATCGTTAGGGGAACCCTTTTACACAGGGCCCAGGAAACCCAAAAAACCCGGGGGGTATAAAAAGGGCGGCCCGGTTTAGGGACCCTTTAAAAAGGGGGGATCGGGTTCTAAAAAGGCCCCCAACCCAACCCCCGGGAAAATAAATTTTTTTATCTAAATGGCAGGGACCTTAGGGGATAATTTAAAAAAGGGCGGGGAGGGGAAAATTTTAAAGTCTTCAGCCGGGAAAAAGAAAACCCGAACGCTTTATCATGTAAATTTAATTTAAAAAAGTGGAAAAATAGGGAGACCCTAAGCCCGTAATACCCCCCCGAGGTTACCCGAGGGGCGTAAAAACCCGATTTCCCCCTCCAATCCCCCAAAAAAGGGGACCCCCCGAATTTATTTTAGAAAATAAAGGTTTTTTTCCTGAGTTACCCAGGCACAAAAAAAGTTTTAGGCATTTACATTGTCACCCAACCGGGGGGTAAAGGGTTTTTTCTGAAACCCTACCCGGGTCCCCCAAAACTTGTAGAAGGGCCATATAGAGGAAGGGCAAAAAAAAGTTGGACCTCGGAGGGAATTTAAGGGGTTTCCCGAAGTTAGGGGGTTCCCCGCCCTATTTTTGGTGATACCCCAAAACCGATGGTTCTTTTGCTTTTGTAAGGGCTTCAGGAAGCTAAATGAGCTCTCGATTTGGGTGGTAACCAAAGCTGAGAGTGGGCGAGTTGAAATTTAGAGGCTATGTAAAGGGCCCCGGGTAAATTTTCTCTCTTGACCTTACTAAAGGTTTTTTGGCAGGTACCCCTTACCAAAAAAGGGCCAAAAAAAGAACCCCTTTTGCCCCCCAGAAAAGGTTTTTCAATATGTTGTTACCATTTGGGGGTTTTATGGGGGCCCCGCAACCTTCCCAAAAGGTTAAAGGGTATATTCTCAAAACCCCTCGTCGTTTTGCATCAGCGTTTTCTTCGAAAGGGCCCTAATTTTTCTTCAGTTAGGACTGGGACAGCCACCCATTAAAGGGACAGGCTGTGTTTGATTCGCTTAGAGAAGCGGGCCCTTACAGAAAAACCCCAAAAAAATGTGCCCTTTGGGTTTGGGAAAAAAGCCCCGGGACCCGGGGTATGGGAAAATTTGGGGGGGTGTCAAAAAAAAGCAAGGGCCCTAAAGTAAAAAGGATACTGGCCCTGGGCCCCCAACCTACCCAAAAAAGGGAAACAAGTAAGGGTTTTTAGGTTTTTGTAGGGTTTTATGGGGGGGTTTTTCCGAAAATTCGTTGCATAGGGTGCTCCCCCCACGACCTGACAAGGCACCAGTAAATCAGTTATGATTTCCCGGACCAAGAGGCGGAAAGGGCCTTTTAAAAGTTAAAAAAGTCCTGTGTAAAAAAACCGTTCAAATCACCCCCAACCCTTTTTGGGGGGATTTATTGTGCGACCGATTTCATCTGAAGTGGGCTAAATTTCAGTACTTTCCCCGGAGGTAGAAAGGAAAGGCACCCCGTCCCCATATCTAAGCAGAAAAGCTCACAACCCCCCTGAGCGTAACTATAGTATTTTTTGACGGGGTGTTTTGGGCCCTCAAGTTGGGGGCCCCCCGGTCCCCCAAGTTTTACCCACGGGGAAATACTTTTGGTAATTCCCCGGACCCTTCCCCTACTAAACCCTTTATGTCCCAGGCAAAAGAGAAAAAAGGGAAGAGTCACCAAGGGGTTTTTGACCAATTTTCAGAATTTTTAGCTTTTTTCCCTGGAACATTTGGGCTGGAAAAATACAAGGGGAATGCAGAGCACCCGTAAAAAGTCCCCCTGGTTTTAAAGGCTTTAAAAATGTCCGAAACCCCAGGCCTGAACAAAAGGGGGGGGGGTATGTGAGACAGTACAGGGGCATTATTGAGGGAAGATATGTTTCCCTAGAATGTCTCATATGGGGGAAAATAGGGGTTGCATGGACAGATTGGGGTTTTTTTTTTCCCCAGTGGCCCGGAAATCTGTGAAGGGAGAGGCCCAAGTCCCTTTTGTTCAGCTTTTCCCAGAGATGTCAAAAGGAGCTAGGGGGGTGGCCATCCCAAAGCCCCAGGGGGAAAGGGGGGCTAAGGCCTATAAAACCTGGGTCTGCAGGGGGTTTCATGGCTGCGTGGGGGGAATGCTAAAAGCCACATTGTAAGTAGCCCTGTTAAAAGTTGGGGAATGGTCTCTGTAAAAAAGGCCTTAGGGGTGTCTCGGGTAGTCGGGCCCTTAGGGGGCCCTTCACACGGCTTAATTTCAGCCGGGGGATTTTGGGGCCGTAAATGGGGCAACCCGGATTTGCGCTGAAATTAAAGGTCCAAACCGTCCCCAAATAATTACCCGGTAAATTTGGAAAAGTGGATTTCCCTTCCCCTCCCCTTTGCTTGCGAAATTTCGCGCCGTGGAAATTTTTTTTCGCTGTGTCCAGTCTCTGGTTTGCCAAAAACCCAGGCTACTAAAAATGAAAAAATTGGGTGTAAACCCCCCCCCAATATATAAACCCCATTTCAAAACATAGATATAATGAAAAAAGAATTGAATTTTCCCAAAATACCGTTATACTCGAGTATAACCCCAGCTTTTAGTACAAAAAATTTGCTGAAAAAATCCCCCCTTCCGGCTTATAAATCGAGTCCCTTGTCGGCGCCCCCGGGCGCTGCGATGGCCCGTGCCCCAACCCGGGACGCTTTGGTTATATGCGGCTCCTCAGGGGGGGGCATATAACTGAAGTCGAGGTACCGGCAGTTTTCCGGGGGGACTGTATGGCCCGTGCCTTTTTTCGGCTACCTTCACTTGTTTGCGACTCCTCCGGGCGCATACAATGAACCCAAAACCATTTCGGAGCAAAAAGAGGAGCGCTCCCCTGCTCCGCAGGGGGACTCCCCGCTCTTAGGGCCGCCGGGTCAAAGGGTGTCCGGATTTTCCGGGCCCCCGGGGAGTGTGTGGGCTTTACGTTGTTTGCGCAGACCCTTTTTTGGGGCATCACCCGCCTGTGCCGAAGACCCAGGACAAGCGCGCCCGGGAGAGCCCCGAAGCTAATGAGACGGAGCGGCGGGGGTCAGGTAAGGGGTTTTTTTGTTTTTTTTGTTTTAAACGCTGCCTATGCCTGCCTAAAACCCCGCCTTTACCTGTCTAAGCTGCCTAGTGGGGCCTATACCTGGCTATATATATACACACACATACATACACACACATATATATATATGTACGTGTATATATAATATAATTTTTACAATTTAGTAGTTTTTTATTCACTAATTAGCACAAAACCATCTGAATACAGACCTTTGTATGGTCCGAAAAAAAATATCCTCATACTATATAAATTGTAGCCAAATATGCAGTTAGGAACCAAAGAGATGCTTTTTTAGGGGCATTATTAGTCAATTTTTGTTTTAATGCAGATTCATTTATTAGATCAAAAAGAGGGATCTTTAAGTAAAGAGGGACAGTGGGATTTGGGGCAAAAGGAGGGACTGTTCCTCCAAAAGAGGGAGGTATGACTAAAAAAGCCTGGGTTTAAAACTTTTAAAACTCCCCACCATTTTTTTACGGATATTGCCGCTAAAATACTTTTCTTAACATATTTTGGCGCTAATAAAGTTAAGTGCCAAAATCAGTAAATAAATGGATTCTGGCGCCAAAATCCATAAAAAAAACGTATTTTTAGTGTCAGAAGTGAGATAAGTTTATTAGCGCCACATTCTGTAAAGAAAAGAATTTTAGTGGCAAAATCCGTAAAAAAAAAACCGGATTGTTGCGCCAAAATCCATAAAATACGTATTTTTGGGTCAGAAGTGAAAACTTTTATTAGGGGCCAAAAAAAAAATTTTTTAAAAAAAAAGGTTTTAGCCCCAAAATCCGCAAACAAAAGGATTTTAAAGCAAAATCCTAATACGAATTTTTACAAAAAAATTTAAAATTAACCAAAAAGTTCCGAAAGCATGATCTTGTAATAAAAAGGAAAAAAAAGGACTCATCAGTCACTTGATGTAGATTTGATAATGAATAACCTTTTTTTACACCCATGAAGTGGCCCCGGGGTTTCTCCTGGGGGGTTTTCATTAAAAAATGGGGCAAAAAGCAGCAAAAAGCGCCAAAAGATGTCCGGGCCTTTACAAAGCCTGAGTAATTTTCTGCCCGGCCTGATTTTTTGGGACATGTTGCAAATAGTCCAGAAAAAAAAAGAGCAAAAAAAGAAGCCGTGTAAAGCAGAGGGGTTTTTAAATGAAGTCATGGGGAGATGTTTACAGTCGTTTTTTAGTGTTTTTAAAAAACTAAAACGCGAAAAAAGGACGTTTTTTTGAGTGTAGACTTTGCCTAAAAGCAGCAGAACAAAACTGAAACTGATTTGAGCCTGCAAATAGTGCTTTGAAAAAGGTTATTACTGTACTGAGCAAATTTGTGTGAGTTCCCCTGTTAATAAAATTTTTTGTGGTAGAAATGGCATTTAGGGGTTCCCCAGGAGTGGAAACTTTTTTTGGAGTTGCCCTACAGTAACAATGTTGGGGATCACTGACTGAATGAAAGTGAAATCTATGACTTGACTGATTTTTTTTTTTATAGACGTTTAAGATTTGTCCTCAAGTACACTATAAAACCCTGTGGTCTGAGGATCACTGGGGTAAAGTACACTGGTTGCTGCTTCAAACTGTCTCACAATTCCTGTTTTATAAACTGTTGGCTTGTGTGAAGTTTCCACCCTTTTCATAATAATTTATGGAGAAGGCCAAAAACGATTAAATTTTTTAAAATTGTTTATTTTTTTCTTTACAGTGAGTATAAGCAAAGTATAATTTACACAGTTTGTGGATTACAAGGCTTACCATCCAATCCATTGGGCCATCCATTAACTAAATTGCTTTGTGCACATGGCATCCCATTCAATCCAATGGGCCATCCATTAAACTAAATTGCTTTGTGCAGTGATATAGCAAACCACCCGAAAAAGGGTTGGGGGTAAGGTATAAAAAATTTTATCCCCTATTAAAATTAAGTAAAGAAATATTAGTGGGTTTTTTTTTTTTTTGTTTTTTTTTTTTTTCTTACTTTTCAGAGGACAGGTCAAAATTAAATTTGGGTATGAAATGATAAAACATTACTACTTTTCTTCCAGAAATAGCACCGCTCTTGCTCATGTGTCCTGCCTAGTATTACACCTCTCCCATTAATTAAAGGGTTTGATTTCAATACCCAACACAGCCAAAAGGGCAATAATGGTGCTGTTTCTGGATTGAAGTACTTTTTAAACCTTTACAACACTTTGGAGCGCTTCCTTTTGAACAGTGATGCCAGCCAATGGCCCAGTAAAAAAAAACCCTTACCCAAAAAACCCCTTTTTAACGCATTCCCCTATCTGTCATTTTTTTGAAGTGGGCTTAAATGTACACTGGATAACATGGGCACTGAAGCTGTGCTTGCGCTGTTGACAGCAAGTGCTGAATGTAATATTGCAAATGATCTTGCAATGGCCAGGTTTTTAAAGAGGGGGGCATTATTTTTAACCCTTAAATATTTAGCCCCGAGGCTCCCTCAGGGAGTATGGCAGCATTTCCCGCAAAGGGCCCCATGAACTGAAAGGGGGAGGGTAGGGGTGGTAATGGGTACTGTGGCTAATGGGTTCGTCATAGTGCCAACCGACCCACATTGGGGGGTCCTGGCCCCGTTAGTTGAGTATGTCCCCGGGATCCAGCGATTGGCCTTAATCCAGATTTCTTTGTTTTGTTTTTTTTGTTTCTTTTGCTCATCCTTTTGAAGAACAAACATTTAAAACATGCTTGCAAACTCTCTTGGACTCCCCTGAGAGCTGTCTTATACCCCATGCTGCTAGCTGCTCTTTAAACCGTGGGCATAGGGGAAACATAATGAGAAGCCTCAAAGGGCAGGGGTCTCACCTGTGCGTTAGACTATATAGTTAGTTTTCAGAAATACACGCCCTTTGCTGTCCCCCTTTTTTTGGGGGTAAATGCTGCTCCCTCCCTTCCTACTTTACTCTTTATGGTGTATCCAGCACTCCAGGAAACTGGGTGGTGCTCCATCCCCCACATAAAGCACCCAGCTTTTCTAACATAGTAAATCTGGATGCTTGCTGTACAGAAAGTCAAACAAATTATAAAAAAAAGACAATGCTCTCCCTCCCCATTTCAATCCTAAAGTACCGTCTGGTAACCACCCTAGAAGTGGACCATCACGTTAGAAGGTCTGCTTCTTATAATAACCCAACTTGTCTGAGTACCCCTGGTGCACTGGACACTGGGGAAATAGGTGTTTAGTGTACATTTTGGAGTGACAAAACAAACCTCAGACTCCAATTCCCAGTGATGGTAATAAAGGTGTCTGACAGACATCTCTTCATTACTAACTTCAGAATAAAATGGTAAAAAAAACACACAGGAAACCAAAAAACCCTTTATTTAACTGCACACTCCACGATAACATCCCTCCCTTTTTATTAAACAAATGGACCCAATACTGGTCCAACTTAGTGTATCGGGTCTGACGTAGTCCAAAGAGGAAACCTATAGAAAAATAGAAACACTACAAAAAACATGATCATACTAAACTCCATCCCCTGCACTCTTTGAAGACCCTGCATCTGATCTTATGGGTGGCAAGGATCTGAGTTCAAGCTGCACAATATGATATAATGTTATAATATAATGTAGAACGAAGCCTCCATACCATCTCCAAGGAGTTGGTCATTTGTCTCCCCCCAGGGGATTGTGCACCTAAAAGCTGTAGCTTTTACCTCCTTTCCAGCCCCTCTTCCCTCCTGTGTTTGGGGATATATTTAGAGTGGGGAAAAATTTATTTAGTCAGCCACCAATTTTTTTTTTTAAGTTCTCCCTCTTAAAAAGATGAGGCCTGTAATTGACATCATAGGTAGACCTCAACTATGAGAGACAAAATGAGAAAACAAATTCCGAAAATCACATTGTCTGATTTGACTGGGGTCAAGAATTTTCTGTAAGTGTTGACACGATTGGCACTCACTGTTACTGGTTTGTCCATTCCTCCTTTCAGATCTCCTCTAGAGCAGTGATGTTTTGGTATGGTCGCTGGGCAACACAGACTTTCAACTCCCTCCAAAGGTTTTCTATGGGGTTGAGATCTGCAGACTGCCTAGGCCACTCCAGGACCTTGAAATGCTTCTTACGAAGCCACTCCTTCATTGCCTGGCGGTGTGCTTGGGATCATTGTCATGCTGAAAGACCCAGCCACGTTTCATCTTCAATGCCCTTGCTGATGGAAGGAGGTTTGCACTCAAAATCTCACGATACATGGCCCCGTTCATTTTTTTCATGTACACGGATCAGTCGTCCTGGTCCCTTTGCAGAGAAACAGCCCCAAAGCATGATGCTGCCACCCCCATGCTTCACTGTAGGTATGGTGTTCTTTGGATGCAACTCAGCATTCTCTCTCCTCTAAATACGACGAGTTGTGTTTCTACCAAACAGTTCTACTTTGGTTTCCTCTGACCATATGACATTCTCCCAATACTCTTCTGGATCATTCAAATGCTCTCTAGCAAAATTCAGACAGGCCTGGACATGTACTGGCTTAAGCAGGGGGACATGTCTGGCACTGCAGGATCTGAGTCCCTGGCGGTGTAGTGTGTTACTGATGGTAGCCTTTGTTACTCTCTGCAGGTCATTCACAAGGTCCCTGCGTGTGGTTCTGGGATTCTGGCTCACCGTTCTTGTGATCATTTTGACCCCACAGGGTGATATCTTGCGTGAAGCTCCAGATTGAGGGAGATTATCAGTGGTCTTGTCTTCCATTTTCTACTTATTGCTCCCACAGTTGATTTCTTCACACCAAGCTGCCTGCCTATTGCAGATTCAGTCTTCCCAGCCTGGTGCAGGGCAACAATTTTGTTTCTGGTGTCCTTCTACAGCTCTTTTGGTCTTCACCATAGTGGAGTTTGGAGTGTGACTGTTTGAGGTTCTGGACAAGTGTCTTTTATACTGATAACAAGTTCAAAAAGGCACCATTACTACAGGTAATGAGTGGAGGACAGAGGAGCCTCTTAAAGAAGAAGTTGCGGGTCTGTGAGAGTCCGAAATCTTGCTTGTTTGTAGGTGACCAAATACTTATTTTCCACCATCATTTGCAAATAAATTCTTTCCAGATCAGACAATGTGATTTTCTGGATTTGTTTTCTCATTTTGTCTCTCATAGTTGAGGTCTACCTATAATGTCAATTACAAGCCTCTCTCATCTTTTTAAGTGGGAGAACTTGCACAATTGGTGACTGACTAAATACTTTTTCCCCCCCCACAGTATGTTGGCGCTAGGCCACATAATACAATGGTAGGGAGGAGCTTGTACAGAGTTTGGGCACAGATAGAGAGGTACTGAAAAAGTGAGGTTTCTGATATATCTGTGTGGCAAATTCTACACAGATGAGTCGTGGCCAGGAGAAGTGGTCATGGCAGCCTGGACTAGATGGAGAGGAAAAGGGAAAGCAAATGATTCCATTCATCTTTGAGTCACTGAATGTAACTGCATTGTAATTTCTTAAAGCGTTTGAAAAGCCTGTTTACAACTGGTACTATTATATGGAAACATTATGGCAGTAATATTGTTCCTAATATGATGGTTTATGTCCAGCAACAGTATGGAAGTATTATTCATTCAATATGTGGCGGTGATATGTGGTTATGGTTTGCAGTAATATTTGGCCTTCATTGTGGTATTTTTGATAATATTGGCTTTGTATACTATTTGGTCAGTAATAGTAAAATGTGCTAACTGTATGACATTTTTTTTAGAAGTATCATACATAGAAAATTGTCTATTTATATGTATTTATTTGTATAACTAGATTTTTTATAAATGAATGCTTGTAGACCCTAATAATACCATTGTTGTTTTGGCGCTGCTCTGCTGAAGCTAGGCATAATTTGTCATGGGCACGGTTAGAGGTGTGGCGTGATGTGACTCTGTATTCGCTAAAAGTTTGCCTTTGGCTGTATGGGGCCTGGAGATAACTCATTGTGGCCCTGCAGCTGTCAATAATGACTATAGCATCTAGGTAGTTAGAAAGAGGAGACTCCCTCTTTCACCCAATTGGTGCCTCACACTGTGATCATAGGGAGTCAATGGGTAGTTGGGGGTCCTAATGGACGCCAGTTTTGCAATAGATGTATGTCTACTTGTCCCTGCTTTCAGTTTATTACTGACAGCCAAAGTCAGTATATCACTTGATCCGCAATCAATGTAGCACTTACAGCTACATTGACAGTATAAAAAAAAGGTTTTGGCTGTATAGACTATAAAAATCACTATTTTTTTTCTATGAAATATGGTTTTAGTGTGTAGAGTGAAAAGTGGTGGAACATTAAAAGAAAAAAAATCTGTATTTTAATATCACCTTAACTGTACTAAAATGAAATAACATTTATACTGAATGGTGTACAGTGGAAAATGTATAGCACAAAAATACAGTTGCAAATCTGTTTTTTCCCCCCATTCTTCTGCAGATAGTTATTTTTTAGCATGACTGTGTTGGGTATACATAAAAAAGACAAACAAACACAAAATAATTCCCATGCTATTAACCAAGTCTATTTTCGTTTCGCTTTTCATCTTTTCATCATCACTTTACAAGAGCCAATCTTTTTTCATAAACAGCAGCATAAGCACTTATTTTTTTTGGACCAAGTTCTATATGTCAGTAGTACCATTGTATGTACTTATGGTACCATATTATTTTTTGGAGAATTTAAAGGGGATGTATCGCTTCTTTAGTTCGGCTGATTCATACTGCTCTCAGCTTCTCAACTCTAGAAATCCAGGGGCGTTTCTTCCCCTCCCAGCTGGGTGACATCAGCCCCCCCTCACTGTTCATGCTGCCCTACCCCCTCTCTGAGTCCACATGTCACTGTGTCTCTCCCTATGAGTCTTATGTTGTAAGAGCTGTATACATACCACAGGCTGAATTCAATATAGACTGAACACTGATCTCTTCTCATCACAGCTGGAGATTTGTTACAGTTGAAGTCAGCATTCTATGAACGGCACAGATCTCCCTTCTATGCAGGAGAGGCAGGGATCGACACACAATTGTGCTGTTTCCTGATTGTTGAAGCCTTGCAGTGTTATTCTGTGTCTTCTGGCTGTGCAGAGTGAAAATGTGCCGGTCCCTTACTTTGAGGGAAAGGCAGGAATGCAAGCTCCGTGAATACAGCCGACCGGGGGCTGAACAGAATGTAAATGAGCTCTCAGCTAGTGAAATGCAAGGAGGTGGGATCCGACCAGCACTGGATATCCGTGTAAACAGAAGATAAGGAAAACTGTGAATACAAGACAGCTTTGTTAATGACATCTAATTGCAAAGTTGCTTGTTTTTACTGTCCCCTTATTCCGAAGACCATTTAATGAAATGATATAACCCACTTTAAAGAAAATTTTTTAAATTTATTTCTATTTTATATAATCCAAATGGCACACTGCACTTGCATTGTGTGGGTTGGCCATTGGGCAGCAGGCAGGAGCAATTGCACTGATTATGGGCCCTAACTGATTTAAAGACCAGAATTTAATTCAAGGCCTCTGAAGGCAGGTGCTGGCCGTAACTAACAGCTGGCAACCACCATGTATTGGGCAGCGCTTATCCCTCTACATACACCCATTATGCATATCTGCCAAATCTGCATAAACCACAGCTCCCTTTTTTTTTTTACATGACGCACCCCTTTTGCACAAAGCCGCACTCCCTTTACACACAACTCTGTACCAGTTCTAAAGGGAAGCTAAATTAGGGAATGTGGCGCCACATAGAGGGTGTGAGGTAGTAGTCACCCCTTAAATTCATAGTCTTTCTACGGCGTAGATCCTCTGCACCAAGTGTTTTCAGGGCGCCATCTCCTGACCTTAGCGGCAGTGCTATCTCAGAGGCAATTGGGAGGATTTCTTCCTCTCCAAGGACATCTCTCCTTTTTGCGGAAGTCTCCCAGATGTTCCTGGATTTGGCAAGTGCAGAATAAATAAAATAATTGTATAGACTAGATAATTAAGAAAATCTGTTATTTTTATAAAGAAAATTTTGGGAAACAATTTTTGTTGGGGAAACGAACTGTGTGATTTTATTCTCTTATATTTTTATTACCGCATATACTCGAGTATAAGCTGAGTTTTTCAGCATAAAAAATGTGCTGAAAAATCCCCCCTCGGCTTATACTCGAGGGCAATGTCGGCGCTCGGTGCCCCTGCGATGGCCCGTGCGCCAACCCGGGACGCTTAAGTTTATGCGGCCTTCCTCAGGAGCGCATATAACTGAACGCCGAGTACCGGCCGACAGTGTCCGGGCACTGGTGAAGGCCCGTTAACTGTCGGCTATCTCTTCACTTGTATGCGACTCCCCCGGAGCGCCATACAAGTGAACAGATACCACTGCGGGGGAAGAGAGGAGCGCTCCGTGCTCCGCAGTGGACTTTCCGGCGGCCGCAGACTCGCGGCTTTTCTGGAGTTTCCGGCACAGGCAGCATGTGTCAAACACGTTGTGTGCGCAGCTTGATGACATCACCCGCCTGTGCCGAGAAGACCGAGGACAGCGCGCGGGAGGCCAGACAGCTAATGAGACGGAGCGGCGGGGAGTCAGGTAAGTGTTTTTTTGTTTTTTTTTGTTTTAAAACGCTGCCTATGCCTGCCTATACCCTGCCTATACCTGCCTAGAGCCTGCCTAGTGGGGCCTATACCTGGCTATAACGACCTATACCTACCTATACCTGCCTATAACCTACCTAGGGGGACTATAGCTGCCTATAAACTACCTAGGGGACTATACCTCCCTATAACCTACCTATTGGACTATACCTGCCTATAACCGACCTAGGGGGACTATTCCTGCCTATAACCTACCTAGGGGACCTATACCTGCCTAGGGGGACTATACCTGCTTATAACGACCTATACCTGCCTATAACCTACCTAGGGGGACCTATACCCAACCTACCTAGGGGGGACCTATACCTGCCTATAACCTGCCTAGGGGGACTATACCTGCCTATAACGACCTATACCTGCCTATAACCTGCCTAGGGGGACCTATACCTGCCTATAACTTGCCTAGTTGGACCTATACCTGCCTATAACTTGCCTATGGGGGCAATTACCTGCCTATAGCATGCCTATGGGGACATATAGCTTCCTATACCTGCCTATAACAACCTATACCTGCCTATAACCTGCCTATGGGGGATATTAAACTGCCTATATATGCCTATGGGGGACATTAAACTGCCTATACCTGCCTAGAACCTGCCTATGGGGGACATTAAACTGCCTATGTAATTTTATTGGTATCTATTTTTATTTTTAAAATTCACCAGTAGCCGCTGCGTTTTCCACCCGAGTCAATAAGCTTTCCCGGTTTTTGTGGCAAAAGTAGGTGCCTCGGCTTATACTCGGGTCGGCTTATACTCGAGTATATATGGTATATGTTTAAACATATATTTTTGGTTTTTACTTTTTCTTTTTTTGTCCCACTATAGGATTACACTATAAAGTTTCAATGCATTGCTATGTATCAATGTATGAAGTGTATTAAATGGAACCTTTCAGGTGGTTTATGCCACCCTATCAAAGAGCAGGATACGATAGAGGGAGAGAAGCTGTGCTGTGCAGAGTTAGCAGCTGCTTGGAAGAAAGCAGGGGCAGTTCATTACCATCCCTGCTTTTCCAATCATTGTATATATGGTGTTCAGTGAGCGCTGAATATACAGATCAGTGGCGCAAGGAGTGTGATGCAGAGGTGTTGTCACACTTCCCGTGCCGCTAAGTCTCGCCGGAAAATAAGGGCATGTCCCCACTGCACGGGTTTTCAGCCAGTTTTTCAGGCGGTTTGCGGTTTTGCAGACCGCCTGAAAAACCGGCAGAAAATGAACAGAACGGGGCTCTATGGAAAACCCGTGCAGCAGTCCCCACTGCACGGGTCTTCCGCCCAGCGGTTTTACTGCCCGCAAAGCATTGTGTAAGCACATTCTTCCGTCCAGTTTCCGGCGAGACTCAGGAGGCTTCGACTGCAGGGGCTCGGAGACAGGTGAGTAACTTTTTTTTACTTTTATTAGCATGGCTATCAAAGGGGCATATATATATACAAAATTCCCACAGGGGGCATGTGTATAACGGCAGCTACAGAGGGCATGTGTATAACAGCGACTATATATATATATATATATATATATATATATTATATATTATATTTATATATACTGTATGTATGTTGATGTGTGTGTGTGTGTAAATATATATATAATATATATATATATATATAATATATATATAATATAATATATATATATATATATATCCCCTCTGTAGTGATTGTATGTATACATGCCTCCTGTAGTGATTATACATACACAAACACATACAGGGGGCATGTGTGTGTATGTGTGTGTATATATAAATATATATATATGAGTGTGTATGTGTGTATATATATATATATATATATATATATATATATATATATATGCCACAGGGGGCATGTATGTAACTACTTACAGGGAGGATATAACTATTTACTGGAGACCTATATATCTACGGAAGGCTTCTATAACTACCTATTGACTGGGGCTAAATTCAGACTTACATACAGGGGGCTGACATACCTATTTACCTAAGGAGGACATATATACCTAGCTATGAAGGCCTTTATTTTTACCAACAAGGGCACTATATACCTACCTACCTACCGGCAGCCTATATAGCTACCTACTAAGGTCTTAAATTCCTACCTATTAGAGGAGGCCTATATACCTACCCAATGGGGGACCTAGATGCCTAGCTATTGTTGGACCTATAAATCTACCTACCTAATGGGGCTCACAAAGCTGATTTTACATGTATGTTATCTAAGTATATTGCTGACCCACAGAGCTGATAATCAGTCTGTAGTTTTATCATATTGGTTACCCCATACTATACACCTAAATGACATAGTATGCATTTTCTGTTTTTTGTGCATGTGATTTTAAACTTCCAACCCCCAATAACCCCAAAAATTGTTTTGCACAAAACTGGTCCCATGTGGAAAAAAGGTTGGCCACTGCTGTTTTGTCATGCGTTGTCAAAGGGTTAGAGCCCAAATGTGTTATAACCGTGGCCCTATAGGGGTGAGAAAATCACTAGGTAAAACAGGTGCTGTATTATGCCTAGTGCAGGGCCTGAGGGGGCAGGTCGCAGTGATTCTCACTTTTATGTTCTTTAAATTCCTGTGTCGGGCATTGCCCCTTCAGTGTCTGCACTGCCGTAACATAGTGCATAAGCGTTTTGCAGTGTTCCTTTAGGAAATGACAGCGCATAATGACTATGCAGATCTCTTGAATGCTTGATCAAAATGTAAACCAGCTGTAACAGATAGACGAAGGATAAAATAAGACGGTGATAAGGAAATGTTATTTGGCTGGGTTATGGAGAGCTGCATTGCCATAGCATTGCTAAAGGAGACATTTGTTAGCCTTTATGTGTCGGAGCCTGTCAATTGGTATGAAAATTCCGCTATTTGTGCACAGCGTGTCGCCATGGAAACAAAAATGCTTGAACCTTTTACCCTTGTGTTTTTTTGTCTAGTGTTAATAGCTTGCAAGGTGGAGAAGGTTTCTTGCAGTTATTCAGTAGTTACAAGCTCTACGATTTAGAACCCTTTGCTGATTTGTGGAGAGACGAAGTGATACTTTGATTTTTTTGGAATATCTAGTTACGTTCACATTAAGCTCTGTTCTTTGATTGTTCTGCTCCTAAATATTCATACTTAACTTGCATCAGATGCTAAATTTAGTGCTCCATCCAAGAGCTGCCCATCTGTTGACCCTCATCTTGTCTGGCACTCGTGTCCATTTTATGTATTATTTTTTTTATACTATTTGAAAATCACAGTCTTTCGACTCCTTCACCAAAGTAGAACCTGGATCGGTTTTCCATTCTTCATATTAGTGGAGTAGCTCTATGGATAAATGTCATAGCTACAGCCATAAGAGCTGCTATGGGCCCCAGCAGGGAGGGGGACCCACACAGGTGCACGAAAAGGTATAACAAGTTGTTGACTTTCTGCTATCTAGCATTCCTATGTGGGTTCTCTGATATATGGGACTATTATTTAAGTCTTTTACTCATTATTCCCTATTTCTTCAGTAAGATGTGTGGGTCTATGTCATATTTTTTATTAAGTTTAAAGTACCTCCTTTGTACGACCGTTTTGTTTATGAGTGAGGCCTTTCCATGTATTACAGAGATGTTGATTAAGGCCCGGTTCACATGTCCTTTACAGAGGTTTGACTGGACAAGTTTGATAATAGACACGGCCGGTGCCCAATTGACCCCATTGACTACAACGTGGTCCATTAGGTTAGCCTTGCAGTGTTTTAACCCATGCACACACGTTTTTCCGCCATTTTTGACGCAATCTGCAACAAAGGTTTTGAACGGAACCTCCAATGCAGATCTGAACCGGCCCTTATGTTAGTGGTCACATGTGATAATACTAGCTACTCGATGCAGCTAGCGCTATATTGTCTGCTTCCCCAGACAAAATCACTTATTGATGGGGGGTCTTGGGAATTGGTCATGTAGTCTTCATCTGATTTCCCTGACCGCTTTCGTCTCCTCAGAGACATGAATGTTCATAGCTAGGACCAGTGTCAGACTGGGGTGACTTGGGCCCACAGGTGGAGATAAACCTAGGGGTCCACTAGTTAAGCTGATGCTGGGCCCATCGGTGGAGTTTATTTTAGGATCCCACCCTACAGCTACTGTAAATGACTGTACATGCCTTCTATACTCTGCATCTTACTTTTTTGCCTCTTCTTAAGTCTACCATGCTTGGGGACCCACCGGGGGAATTCCCCTGTGGGCCAGTCCAAGCCTGAACAAGACATACAATGTCTTGCTTAGGTTCAGCATATAATTTAAACCCCTAGTATATGTAACTATGTAAAATACAGTTACTTATATCTCCTATTAACTTCTGTGTTGAAGAACCCTGTAGTGAGCAGTATACATTTCTTTGTGGGTTGTCTTTGTATTGGAACATACTACCAGACTTTATGGACGATATGTATGTATGGGGCTGCTGTGCCAGTACTCTGGTGTCCTTTTAGCCCAAAAACTGTCTGTTCTCTAGATGTATGAGCAGGCGCACTCCAAAATTAGGTGTATTAGGTGGCACCTGCGGCACATTACTGTTGAAACAGCCAGACTAAGTTAAAGGTGGTCTATCTGTGCCGGAGTTGTCGTAGTGGAACTACAATGCACCAAATCTATGACCCGCAGTGGAACAGGTTCATAAATTCAGGCACATTCTACACTACCTTAAAACTATTTAGAACTGGCCTATATGCACCTAGATCATACATGTCGCCCTATGTGTATGTCAAGAGACACTTTTTGGCATTTGTTGGGTTAATGGTAGCCTATAGATGCTTCAGTTTATGAGTCAATAACCACTTTGCAAAGTGAAGATGAAATGCACTGTGGTGAATACAAGTACTATACTATGTTTACAATCATTATCTTGACCTTAGAATTCCTGAAGATGGAAGTTCTGGTGGAGCAAGATCCATAGGATCCACTAACACTTCTGGAAACAAGTGGATTCCAGTATTATTGGATTGTCCAGTCTTTGGATACAGGTGTGCACTGTTTACACAGAACAGTTTTTTATTACACTAAATCCATCTCTGTACTTAACCCTGCACTATAACGGTATTTTTACATGTGGTAGACTTCATGCAGACATTTCTGCAACTCAAAATCCATTCATGAAATGAGTTTGCTGTGGCAGCAAGCACATTTATTTCTCCAAGCCCCATTTAGATGAGTGGTACATTCTGCTGCATGTGATTAATCCCTAATAGATAATACATTCTAAATAGATTGTAGACACAATGGTCCAGATGTATGAAAGTTGCTGCGGCAATTTTTTGGCATAGTCTATGACAGAAATAATAGTGTGCGCCATATGTGACTAAAGCATTTGGGTCAAACAGAATAAGTCCATCAGACAAGACTGACACTTTGGTCTGTGCCACTCTTCAGAGAGCGCGTCTATGTCAATTCGTGCAATAAGACACATTTATATAGCTTTCGTGCCATAATGTGTTGCAGTTCATACGTTGTTATTCATGCCGTTTTCAAAGTGGTGAGACTGATACAAAAATTGTCAGAACGCAAGACACTATTTTGGCTCATGGCAATTTGTCTTATAATGTGGCACATTTACATACCTCCCAACTGTCCCGATTTGGGGGGACATTCCCGATTTGGGATCTTTGTCCCTCTGTCCCGAGACAGCCAAGAGGTATCCCGATTTTTTGCTATGCAGTTCACCGTTTGCGTGTCCGCGGGACGCTCAAGCAGTGTCCACAATCACCGGCTGCATCTCATAGAGACGCTCTACCCTGACGTCACTAACTGCAGGGGGCTGGCCCTGCCCCCTCAGCTACACTGATCAGTGTGGCTCCGGGGCAGAGGCAGCAGCTGCAGCAAGAAAAGGACACAGCAGGGAGGTAAGTAACACTCCGTCCCTGTCCCCCAAAACGGCCCCACCTCCCTCCCTATCCCCGAACCTAGCCCCCCCTGATTCCCAAAAAGGCTCCCCTTCCCTCCCTTTGTCCTAACTCAGCCCTCCCCTGTCCCCCAAAACGGCCCCCTCCCTCCCTGTCTCCCAACTCGGCCCCCCCTCCGTGAACCTCCATTCCCTATCTGACCCCTTTCCCACACACCCCTCCTTCCCCCCCCCCCCACACACTGTTTCCCTCCCTTCCCCAAGGCCTACCCAGCATCCAGGAAAGTGACATCCATCGCTCACAGCAGCCACTCAGCTTTCCTGGACTCCTGCTGTCCCATATACTGGATAGATTATTCAGCAGCTTGGAAAGCTGGGTGACATGGTTCACAGCAGGCGTCCAGGAAAGCTGGCTGATGTCCCATTTGTAGGATCGTTGTTTTTTTACAGGTTCCCATTTGGACTACGCCGGACAACGTTGCATTTATTTCTATAATAAAATGGTTAACGAGGGCTGTTGTGTCGGGGAGTGTTTATTTAAATAAAGTGTTTTTTTCTGTTTGTGTGTGTTTTTTTTTTTTTAATTTTATTCTAGTGATAGTAGTGGCAGTATCTGGAGGATGCCTCCATTACTATTGCTCGGGCTTGGTGTCAGCCGGCGGTGGTTTTTGTCACCCCAAGGCTGACACTAACCCTGTGTCACTATTACCCCAGTACCCAACGCACCATTTTTACTGGGAAGAGCCGGTAACTGTCAGCAGCGGACCCTCTAATGTGAAGGTCCGCTTCTGGAGCAGCTGCAGGCTGTTTTTTTTTAGAATGGAAAGTTACCAATAACAATGGTTCTTCCCATTCTGATAGTATCAGGCTGCCGCTGTCAGTTTTACCCTGGCTGGTTATGGAAATTGGGGGGACCTCACGTGTTTTTTTTTAATGAAAATGTATTTATTTAGTGAGAATCTGCACATGGGCATCCACTATAATGATTACAGGCAGTGCCCACTGTAGGATTCTCAATAAATAAATGATTTTTGAAAAAAATAAACAACGTCTGGTCCCCCAGAATTTCCATAGCCAGCAAGGGTAAAACCAACAGCGGCAGCCTAATACTATCAGAATGGGAAGGTCCATCAATACTGGTCCCTTCCCATTCTAAGAATACCAGCCTGCAGCTGCCCCAGTAGCAGACCCTCACATTAGAAGGTCTGCTTCTGATGGTTACCCAGCTCTTCCCAGTACCCCTGGTGCGTTGAGTATTCAGGTAATAGTGACACAGGGTTAGTGTCAGACTTGGGGTGACAAAAACTGCCGCAGGCTGACGCCAAGCCCCAGCGATAGTAATAGAGGCATCTGACAGACACCACCATAACTATCACTGGAAAAAATGGAAAAAAAATAACAGAAACAAAATAAAAAAGCAGTTTATTTAAATAAACTCCCTGAAACTGGCCCTCGCTGACCATATTAGTTTAGAAATAGATGCTACGCTGGTCCAACGTAGTCTAACGAATCCATTAGTATTATACTCCATCCCCTGCACCCCTGAAGGTCACGACTGTGGCTGATCATCTGGAGGTGCATGGGATGGAGAACAGGCCAGAGCCGCACCACAATCTCCGGGGGTTGGTCTTCTGTCTCTCCCCAGGAGATTGTGTTGTAAGCTGTGGCCTTTACCTCCCCTTTCACCCCTGTGGCCTAGTGCCAACACAAAATACAACCCTCACCTGACACTCTATAACCCCCTGACCACTGCCTGTTGCATCATACCCCCCGTACTCCACCTATCACCCCATAGGGAGTTTGTACAGAAGTAGGAATTGGTAGGAAGATGATGGAAAAGTGCAGAGTCTAAGATGTATGTGTGGTTAATTCTGTAAGGAGAAGTGGTCATGGCGGTCTGGAAGGAATGGTGAATGGGAACGACTCCCAAGAGAGAAGACATCTCCTGTTAGTCACTAAATTGTTTTGTACGGTCATCACTTATATGTCTGCAGAGCCTGTGTACAACTGCTATCTACCCTCATATGGTCACTGTATGGTGGTATATACAGTCTGTAGAGCCTGTGTACAACTATCTACCCCCATATGTTCACTGTATGGTGGTATATACAGTCTGCAGAGCCAGTGTACAACTGCTATCTACCCCCCATATGGTCACTGTATGGCAGGAATGTTGATAGGAGTGTAATGGTTTATATTTAGGATCAGTATGACAGTATTTTATTCAGTTCACATTGGTGTTGATGTGGTCATGGTCTGTGGTATACTCAGTATGTGTGGGTGATATGTCGTCATGGTGTTGTGGTATTATTCAGTTACTATGTGGTGGTGATGTTGTCATCGTGTGGTGGAATTATTTGATCTCTGTATAGCGGTATCATTGATAATATTAGTCTTGGTGTGGTCAATAACAGTACGGGGATATTTGTTTCCTATACAGTGTTATTATCTGGTCACTGTATGACTATTATATAGCAGTATCATCCACAGAACATTGCCTTACAGCTATTTGTGTGGATTTCTGTGTATACAATACATTACTTTATATAAATACATATTTACAGACCCTAGTGGCACTGCTGTTGTGTTGGCGCTGGTCTTCTGGAGGGGCGGGGCATGATTTTGTTTGGTGGGGCGTGGTTAGAGGCGTGTCCTGATGGGATGTCATTTGTTTGGCCGTGGTCAGAGGTGTGGCTAATGTGTCCCCATTTGCAATCTCTAAAAGTTGGGAGGTATGCTTTTCATTAAATGCTGTGATACACTTTCAAACATAAGCATGAACTCAACTTTGGGCACTTTCCACACATCTTGGCCAATTATTCTGGCACTGTGGGAACTGTTATTTAAATGGCAGTATTGGGAGTTTTGTGAGGTTCGCACTATGGGGCATATTGCAAGACTGGTATTGCTTTACTCATTGCCTCTAGAGTAGGCATCCTCAAACTGCGGCCCTCCAGCTGTTGGGAAACTACAACTCTCATCATTCCCACTGTTATAGATTATATAAATGCATGATGGGAGTTGTAGTTTCCCAACAGCTGGAGGGCCGCAGTTTGAGGATGCATGCTCTAGAGTATGAGCAAGAGTGCTTTAAAAAGTGTAACTGGATTTTTAAAGGATCACTCCAGTTTTTTTCTCTTCGTAGTTTTAGCTACACTCTAGTGCGAGCAACTTTGCTTAACTGCAGCTGCATACAGGATTTCTGGCTGATACAACAGTCTCTGTTAAAGGGGTCGTCTCACTACAAGGATTTCTTTTTATGTAAAAGATCTTGCAAAAACAAGTCACTTTGCAATGTGTGTCTATTAACAGTTTCCTACCTATTCGTAGATATCCCCTCTTGTATGGGCTGCATCAGCTCCTGTGGTCGCTATAGCTACAGACCTGTTTGATCTCTACTGATAGACTGCCAGTGCTGATTGCTATAGCTACAGACCTGGCTTCTACTGCAGCCTAGTGGAAGCCAGTAAACACGCCCCTGAATTCAAAGTGAAACCAAGAAAACAGGACTGAGGTAAGATTAATCTATGTAGTGAGAAAACCCCTTTAAGTCACATGACCTGCACTCTGGCACTAATGGCTGAAAAACACTGTGTTTTTAATGTTGACAGAAGGTCTCACTCTCTCTATACATTACTTTTCCTGTGAAACTAACAAAGTAATGGATCTGGAATGAGATCACTTCACTAGGGTCATACAACACCATTCAGTGGAGAGTCAGCAACTATGACGTCAGGGTGCAGGCGGGTATTCTTAAAAAATTTTTGTTTTTTTTTGAGTTGAGAGTCACAGGCAGAGAGTCATCGGCTAGCCCTGGAGAAACAATCGAAAATGACCAAAACATTAGCCTAAGGTTACCCTGAACTGGAGAATCATACACAAAACTAGCTCAGCTGACAGTATAATGCATGAACCATCTGGCAAGGGGCTGGACAGCAGAGCTCCTACAAATATCCTTAGGCGGTAGGTGATTGGACAGAAGAAGTAAGGCACATGCATGGCCCTTTAAGTTGCTAAGCGCGTGCCCTCTAATGCGGTGCCAGAGGAGATGCATAGAGGGGCCAGAGGATGCTGTGGTAAGCGAGAACAATCACACACGAAACCTGGCAAGGTGGGGCGATGGGCGCCAATTGAAGAGTAGGCACAGCAATGCGCATGGAAAGTGGCGTAGGACGTTGTTGAACAGCAAAACTCAAACTAAAGCATTCACACAATTTGTCACTTCTAATACAAATTTTAGCTAGCTTCCCCAGTGAAATATGATAAAAAGATCCATTTTTCTTTTACACATCTAGTGGAAAGAGTCCAAGATCCCAAAATAATCTGGCAACAGGAAATCACGCATCTCCAATCGGCCACACATCCACTTTCTACTCCTGAGCTATGCTCTGTGTTGCGCAAATATTAGGTTTGATTCACGAACATCTATTTTCCTCTGTGTTGCCAGGATTCTCCAACAATCACACATTTTTATTTCCATCATCACGGAAGAAGTCATAGCCATAGAAATAATTTCCAGTGTTTTTATACAGCAGTGCGTTCTTACATAGTACACACACAGTCACGTTATCCGAATCGTCGATACTCCACGGAAAAAGCTTAAACAGAAACGATCTGATAATAACATAAACCATACTTGGAAAATCACATGAGCAAAACTAATGGTCAATTAAAACAGACACTGTCTAAAGTAGACATGTCCTGACTTTACAAGATCACATACAGAGTCCCAAATCATCTGCACACTACTACAGTAAAATATATAACTTGAACTGTGTTTGTATCATACCTTAAATATTACTGGATGGAACATCTTTGGGCGAAACACATGTATGTTTTGCTCAACAGATTTTCATAATTCATTCACACTCCCATATTAGGAGCATTAAAGAACGCCAGCAATGTGCCGGAGATTGGGGACATACTGGAGGTGTGTCACACTACAACCGTGGAACGGAATCCTACACATTAAGTTACAGTTTATATCAATTCACAAATTCAGTGTACACATTAATACTGCTGGAACAGGTAAACCACTTGTAAATGTTGTCATTACCAGAAGATAAGAACATTGATCACTTACAGTAGCTAGAATCTATGTCCCACAGGTAAGAACATATTACATCATAATTCAAGGCGCTTTTACAAAAACACTACTAATGTGCGCAAAACAAAAAAAAAATAGCTGCCACAAAAAATCCATAACATGTTGCCCTTTTATAGAAGGGACGCGCTTTCTCAGTAGAATACATGTCGCCACAAACACCCTCTTATTGACTTCAGAAGCACAGAAATTAATTATGGCATAAATCCTATTTGGTGTTAAAACCATCCTGTGGACCGGATAGCTTCTTGAAGTTTCTGCAAATTAGATTGCGAAGTACGCCGATGCGATATGAACTCACGTCTGAATTTAACCTGGTCCCTGAAGATGCTCTATAGTAGACCTTATCTCTATAACAACAGCGCGGAACCCTGCCAGAGTTTAATCAGCCTGTGACAAATGTTAGAATGGTGTGGTCACACATTATATAGAGGTGCTACGTGGAAGTTACTTGTGCTCTCATCCATTAAATTTTATGGAGACAATACCAATATACACGCACCAATGGGCACATCACTTGACTGTAGTTCCAGACTCCCATATGTATACAGTACAGAGACAGCTGTCCGCTTATATGCATCTAAGATGACTGTACAATCTACAGGTAGATATTAATAATCCATGTTAACGAAGCCGACAGAACTGCTTCTTCATACTTTCGCGACAGTTGGCACTGTGGAAGATCCACATCACGGAGCTGATTTCTAGGGAATATTCACACATTTGGATGGTAGGGGGATGAGTAATGAACAGTTGTAGTAGAGATTATTTGGAGAGGAAAGATTTTTAGGGTGACTTTGTAAAGCGGGTGATAATAACAAACATAAGATTAATTTAGAATATAGGGTAATTAAAATTCAGAATTGGAGAAATAGACTGGGAACTGACACGGCGAACAAGATATTGTGCCTTATTTGCCATGTATTTAGTCATTCCAAACAAAAACAATCTCCGTCACCGCAAAAACCTATGTGTGGCTTGGAGAAGTTCAGCCTAGTTTAATTGCTCTTTTCTCGAATCTCCCTAACTGTGCCAAGTGTCAGACATGCTCTGTAGGGTTAAGATCTGGAAAACTGTAACAAGAGGCAAGCAAATGAGAAGACGTCACAATCCTCTGTCCATAGAGCCAATACACAACTATACGGACCCCCTGAACACGGTGCACGTTTACTGCTGATAGTGCACGCTTTTGTCGAAGTAAAAAGATTGCCTCTCAAGGAGTGAACTTGGACAAGATCACAGCACACAATGTTTCAAATATAGCACAAATGATCCCAAGCAACCAACACAGGTATCAGGAAATCTATAATCTGCCAAGATTAGTAATTCCCCAACAGTATAAAGTGGGAAAGCTAACCACATATATCTACATACCGTCCTCCAGCTTTGAACTGTCTTGCAAGAACTAGTATGGGTATTGGTTCTTCTATTCCATCCCCCTTGAGCAAACATCCCCTAGGATTCTATTCCTTCCTGACTTCCATGAGTAAGTCTGTACGGTGGTTCTAACAGCAGTAACTGGCTGAGCACTCATCAAGCTCTTCTATACAGACTGCGGAGATAAAACTTCGGAGTGGAAATTACTCAACAATGGTCTGATATCAGCACGCTTGTCGAGCTATAAGAGAGAGGTGGTTGGTAACCAAGAGAAACTTTTGTATACAATAGCAGTAGATAAAATGTGGTTTATCTCCTGAATAAAGCAAAATGAAAACCGCAATGTATTTGGTGATAGTCTTCATTTACATTTTCATACGATGTTTAAAAGGCGTATCATGATTTCCCTATTAAGTCTAGTCCTTCTCTGTTTCCCCTTATACATCTAACATACTAAGAAACTGGACAATCTCTGCGTTTAATAGCCCTTTTGTATGTCAGAGATTTATTAGTTGGTCCATATTGGAACAACATTGAAGCACCAGCATTGTAATTGGCTGTACAGTAATTTGCTTAATTGTATATTGCCTGTTTGTCAAAATACAATTCGCTTTCGCCTCTGTTGATCCCCACATTTTATTGGCTAAAAAATAAGGCACAGTTGTTTAACCATCGCAATTCTCTTTCATCTGAGATATCTCTAGTTAATTTGATCACGAAAACCAATTTACCCAGCATGATCTAAACCTCACAGGGCTGGCAGTTTTAGAATGTGGGATCAGCAATTTGATGCAAGCAGTTATGTTGCACACTGATGTGGAGGAGCTGAGATTGTGATATCACAGCACATTGTTCCAACTGGCAATGTGTTATCTGAAGTTTTGTATTTTAGTTGAATTAATTCACAGCTTATTCAGCAAATTTACAAAACAATTTTAATTAAACTTATTTTGCAAAGTAGGGGATAGTAAAGTTAAATGAGAAGGATTTCTATTGGAATAACATTGTCTGTTATATTTTATTATACATAACAAAGGGTGCTCCCTACCAAACAGGGACAATAAAATATGTTTGTGTGAAACAAAATCTGTTTTAGTGTTTTCGGTCAACAAGACCTTATTCATAACTCTTACACCACAAGTAAGCAGACAAAGCGAGCAATAAAGAACATGAGCATGCATGGAACAAGACTGGCCAGCAGCCGCGTTTGAAATAGGGAGCGCCTCGTATGTAACAAGTAAAATAACACTTTCAAGCATCTGAAAGTAATGAGATGCTCATGTTTGATACTATCTCTCTTGTAATAGCACTGTTTACTATTAGCGATCTGTTTGTCACCATGGTATTACTCGGTGGTGTTACATAATTATATATTTTTCACGGGCAATAGCGGGTAAAGCTTACTAGGTTGATAAGCTGCTGGCTACACCACGGAGCGCTTGCCTTTGACCTACACCACTTACAAATGACCTGTCGTCAGATAAGGTATTAAAAGTTAAAGGAAGGGTGCATGTTGTTGCTCAATTCCAATATTTATAGGTACATAAATATATCATGTATTCGGAGCATACACTCCAAGTGGCACGCTGGTGTATCACATCTCTCTTTACAGTGTATTGGGGAATTCTCATATTGAATAACAACTTTTCCTGGCAAGTTCAGTCAAAACAATACTCGTATAGGCGGTTTCTAAACTGGTTTTAGGACTCATATTTCCTCGTTACAGGTGGCATCAACTGTATTCTGGAAGTCAACGTTCGGATACTCGTCTTACATCACCTTACTGTTTTTCACACCAAGGTCGGATGGAGCTACTTGGAGTAAAGAGAGATCAGCAGAGAGAGGTGTTGGTACCAACAGAAAACTGTGTAACTCACATAGCAGACAGATAAAATCTCCTACTTATCTACTGAACAAAGCAAAGTCCAAAACAAGCCAATGTTATTGTGTAATATTCTTCGATTTATCTTCCCCTACAAGTTAAAAGACAATTCAATTGCATGTGGTGAAAAAACCTTTACCTTAAAAACAATGAGGTTTAAACCAAATCATGACCACTTCCTGAGTACAAAATGATGGAATGAATTTGGCCATTAAGTATTCTTAGATCGAATAATATTCCCACTGATTACCACTAAAAACGCTACAGAGCAAACAATCACATCTTAGGGCAAAGATACATACATATATTCTAAAAATTAACTTTTATTTCAATATAATAAAAATACTAATAGCTAATCCCTATTGTGCCCTAAAAAACCTAATACCAAAAGCAGAGTCACCGCCCCGAAAAGGACGACCCTGCGTAGGAACACCTACCCTCACAACAAAAAACCCAAACACCATCCCCTTACATGATACAATATAACCAAAAGCAAAAAACACACAACCAGCCACCAAGTAAAGAAAGAAAACTAATAATAACAAACGACCTAGAAGAGACTAAAATACAATACAAGCTTTCCTGTCCCGACGACGTTTTCTCCCAACAAGATAGTCGTGGCATCATCAGAGAGAACAGTACAATCCAAAATATCACAACAAGATAAACACGGTGTGATAAATAAGTGTTGAGTCTCCAAGAAACCGAATAACCACTTATATCAAAATGAACAACCGACATGTGAAAAAGGTCCATCACAATACCAGACATATCCAATACATAACAGTACGGAGCAATGTCCCATATCCATTATCACCGCGAACGAGCGGTAGGATCAATAGATGCATGAAGCTAATACTCAAAAATAATAGCTTACCTTCCCTTGTGTCTGATAGTAAAGGAAACGAATCTGGAGTGTACAGCACAATTCACCTCCACGATTGTGTGGCCTGGACCATTATGGAAGGCGCCAGACCCCAATACTAATCCAACAATGCCCTCTAAATACCTTACGGTAAAAGCGCGCTCCAGCCACCATACTCTGCCATTCTGTGTGTTGTAACACATAACAACAATTCCATAGAGTCAAATATAGTACCACGGTATACAAACAGCCCAGTGCTCCACTTATCATTGATAGTACTCCTTTACAGCGAGAGAACTACAGCATCGCCAACCAACCGCGCATAGCGCGCATTGAAGGCGCTAGAGCACGGCGTAAGTCACACACCCCCCACGCAGTCATCGCGCGGGAGCGTTTGGGAGAAACGAAATCTCACTGCGCGCAAAGTAAGCGCACGGTCATCAACATTGGCAAACAAGCGTCCAATAGATACACAATCACATCCACTTAGCTCTCCGCGACACTGCGTGCTCCTCAACTCGCCTGAGCAACCAAAAGTTAAGTATAAACAATAACCCGGCCCCTCCCAAAAGTCTGGGGGAAAATGTGAACACATATAGCAACTGGCTCATTAGGTATATAAGCGATAATACCAAAGGCAGAAAAATGTGTAACCATTCAACAGCACAGATTTACCAAATATACTAAAACAAAGTGTCAACCATGATGACAATACTAGTCCGTAGCGGTAAAAATGCGCAAAAGAATGCTGGCGCATGGCCCCACCGGGGAAATCTCCTGCGGTACAAATGCTAGTAATGAAACAAGGGATGCAAGGCATGTCCATTTATATCTATATCCAAATCAGTTGCTAATCTGGTTACAGGTAAAATCTTCCAAATGAGAAGCTATGCAAATTATCGGACGAAAGGGGTAATTTATCAGGTTACTTGTCCCTGCCCAAAAATGTATGTAGGAAAGACTATTCGAGAATTCAAAAGGGAGGGTCCGGGAAACACAAGGGGTTCAAAACAAACCGGACACCCCCCCTCGCCAGCATATTAAACACCAAGCACAAGGATAATCCACTTTCTCTAACATTTTCGGTTATTGAAGTGGTTTTTCCATCACAGAGAAAAGGGGATTTCGGGAGAAAAATCCTCCAGAGGGAGGCAAATTGGATCTACCGTCTGTAAACGGTACATTCTAATGGTATAAATGACTCTTTGTCATTTTCATCATTTATTTGATTCCTCCTTTATTTTTATTATTTTTATGTTTATCTTTTCAGATTGTATGTATATGAACAAACATTATCATGACTCCTATTTAGTATATTATGTATATCTCCCTGTTGTGAAAATTATGTATTTATGTGTTCCCTTGTTTCATTACTAAGCATTTTACCTCAGATTTCCCGATGGGTGCGCCACATTCTTTGCGCATACCGCTACGACTATTCATCATGGTGACACTCTTTTAGTATATTGGTAAATCTGTGCTGATGAATTGGTACCCATTTTTGCGGTATTATCGCTTATAACCTAATGAGCCAGTTGGCTCTATTCACATTTCCCCCCCCAAATCGGTTTTTAATTTTTTACTTACTTTTGTCTCGGCGCAGGCGCAGTGTTGCCCCGGGAAATGGGGATTGGTACTAGGGACGCTATTTTTCCATTGTAGCCCTGTGCACGCCAGGCGATCGCCCCAAACGTTTCCCGGCCCTGCGCGGGAAAAATGGTGGCGCGCTTTACCGTAAGTGTATTTAAGAGGCATTTTGATTGATTGTGGGTCTGGCGCCTTCCATCATGGTCCCAGCCCCCACAACGGAGGGGGAATTGCCGTGTACATCCAGATTCCTTACATCAACCAAGGGAATAACTATTTTTGAGATTAATCATGCATCTATTGATCTACCCTTGCTGTGATAATGGATATGGGACATTGCTCCTACTGTTATGTATTGGATATTTGGTTATTTATGACCCTATACATGTCGGTGTCATTTTGATATAGTGGTATTCTGTATCTTGGATCCTACCAGTTATTTATCACACCAGTTTATCTTGTTGTGACATTTGAATTGTACTGTTCCCTGATAAACCCACGACATCTGTGGGAGAAACGCGTCGGGCCAGGAGCAAATTGTTTTTTTCTTCTAGGTCTTGTTATATATTTCTTTTTACTTGGGGGCTGGTTGTGGTTTTTTTGCTTTTGTTTTTTTTATCAGAAAGGGGGATGTGTAGGTTTTTAGGTGGGTTTTTCCGCACAGGTCGCCCTTTTGGGGCCCGGTTACTCTGCTTTTGGTATTAGGTTTTTTAGGGCACAATAGGGATTAGCTATTAGTATTTTTATTATATTGAAATAAAAGTTAATTTTTAGAATATATGTATGTATCTTTGCCCTAAGGTATTCTCTGTAGCTTTTTGGTTTTCCTAATTCAATACCGGGTAGCTATATCCTGGGGAATCTCCTGCCCAGTATCTTTAGGAGAGAGGTTGTTCTGCCATGATTTCCACTAAACTGAAATATATCTCTCAGGTTAGATGGTGAATTAAAATGGTATTCTAACTTTATTGATTAGCTTTAAACATGTAGGCAAAGGTAAATAAAGATCAGATCATTACCAAATGCATTATTGTTCTGCTTTTGCTTCTATTCAGAGAGAGAAGATTTTGTCTCCTACTTTTGCACACAATCTTTCCTAGTTACCAGCCACCTCTCTGCTCTTAGAGTCTGAAGAACTGTTCAGGATGATGACTCGCTCCCTTTTCTCTTTTCCTTGTCTTGAAATACAGGTGCTGGTTTACATTACTTACTGACAAGCTTTAACCATTTACAGCTTTAACTCTGTAGCCTTTTGCACTGCAGTTTACAAACCTCCTGTACTCATGTCATTGTAACAGGATCAGCTAGGAACAGCAGAGATGATATGGCAATCACTGCTGCATATTCACACAGCCTAATGAGAACGTGTAAGTCTGAAGCTGGCAGTAGCTCTGTAAAACAGCATGGGAAGACAATCCCTTTAAGAGTTATAACTACAGTCCCATTACTGTGTTCCTTCTGTGCCACCTTGCATTTTGTGGTCCTGGGCTTCTTTGCAGCTTCTTAGGCTCTGTTAACATCTGTGCTGTGCTTTGTGTTATAAACAACATCCACAAAGTTCTGCCAGATATGTTGCATGATTGACAGTGAAAGCACCCAGGTTCTAATAAAGTCTCCATTGTTTTGACAAGGAAAACAAAGGTGAGTGCAAAAAAAATGCATTTTTTCCCTCAAAAATGTTGGACTCTATGGTGGAGGACTCTTCAATGAGTGCAACTCTATTTTTTTAGATCGAAATGTTGGAATCTATGATGAAGGTTTCTTTAATGCAGATGTGAACAAAGTCTTGGAAAGGTTTTTGAGATATGAAAAAGTTACCTAAAATGGACTGGCAAAAAATACCAAAATGACAGATCCCCTGCTTTTCCAGCATGGCCGTTCTGGTTCTCCCTGCTAGTCTGTGTTTACTTGGGTATATAGGCAGCAGGACTGAGACAAGGTATTCTAGTATCCTAGGCAAATATGGCATATAGTGCCCCCCAATGAAAAAAATTCAGCCCACTCCATACCTCCTTGCGCCCCCTTTTCTGCATGGGATGAAGTGTTACCTACTCCTCATCCCTCTCCTGATAGGCAGCCATATGACCAAACAATGATTGATCTCACTTCTATACAATGCAAGACAGCTGAGACCCAGTATTGTATTGCCCTTCACCCCAACTTTGGGCAGTTCTTTCAGATATCAGAAAACCTCTTCATCCACAAATACTCAGACTAAAGCTGCTGTTGCTTCTAAACTTCAAAGCCCTGTAGTCAGTGGGCAAACCATGCTTGTGTGTCCCACTGCTTACTGACAAATGGAAAAACTACTTTATAAAAGGTACATGGGAGTTGGGGATTTATCTACCTAACTGAACAGATTTGCCATTCAGGAGTTCGGCAATGATGGTGGAAAATTTCTCTGGCCTATGGTGATTGCCACGGAGTCACAGTTAGGACATAGGATCATCTGTGTTTAAGGCTACAACAATGAAGTACTGACTTTGGTAGGGTGCTGGCTAAAGAGTTTTTCTATGTGCTGCTAGCTGCCATTAAAGCTTACTCAATGGCTGTTCCCATTTGTGCCTTGAATGGTCAAACTACCTGTCGTACAGTGATATGGAAGCTTGTTATGTACAGTATGTACATACAGTAACCAGAAAGAGTTGCTGTTTAGAAATACTGGGTGGAAGCCCTTGGGGGACCCGTTATAGTGACCATGGTGCTTGTCACTCAGTTTTCCTTCATATTCTCTCGAATAAGGTCTCTAACAAGTTTATAGAGGATGAGGACTTGCATACTTACTGGTAATTATCTTTTCCTTTTTCCTTTTATTTTAATTAGGTGGCTCTGTTCCATGTGTATTTTTAGTTGTTTCCGTTAATAACATAGCAAATCTAAAACACAATAACCTATTCCGACAGAGTTTATTACAGTCCACTCAGTACTTGGCAGCACAGCACATATGTACCCTGCTCAAACATTTTATGGAGGGCAATTGAGGCAAATATTTAAACAGTTACTCTGTGTTCCGATTTAACTGATGAGACTGGAACTGACCATGTTATTAGGCAATAGTCATCCAATAAGACAGCCAGTCAAACCAGTCTTCCCAGTACGGAACAATGACTTTATTAAAAACATGCCAACACAAAGCGTAATTAATTACTTTAAAAACATATGTCAACTATGATAAGAATTGCCAGAGTGTGAATTGTTAGTTTACAAATTAAAGTCCAACTTAATAATGCAAACAAAAAATCCCACAAGCGGGAAACATTGAGGATGTTTTCCAAAAACGAGATTAATTAAATATTCCTAGCTTTTTTGTCTTCATGGGTTTGATCAGATTGTTGGTTATCTGCCATAACAAACTCCATTTGGCCTCTTTATTAACACAATAGGCAAACACATAAAAATGCTGTTTATTTGCCAAGTGATTTTCTAGTTATTTATTCCAATTACTGCAAACTGCTTCACTAGAATGTGTTGTGACATTGGAATGGAAGGAGGTACAACAAAATGTCAGTCCAGATGAACTCCACTGTTATGAAGACATTTTTCATAAAATGTTACTCTATCTAGGGTTTTTAGGTTCCTTGATTATCTATGTTAAAGCACAATCAAGCAATGAGATGCTCTGACTCACTGGAGATGGGTAGTGGATCCTCTAGGTCGCACATGGGTGATATAGTTGAAGCTCACTGTTTTTCACCCTTTAACCCCTGTATAGGGAAGTGTTCTTTGCTGCAGAAGATTCCCAGGTTGGTACCCCTGACAAGGTCACCCATGTCGAGAGCCGACATTCAGACACAGTACCAGGGAAGCAGACGAAAGGCAGGATCAGTAAGGCGGTGGGTTAAAGAAAACCTGTTACATAGTTTATGCCCCCCTTGCTGAGGACAGCACAAGCTAGTGACAGACATACTGTTTCCAGTGCTGTGTCCCTTAGGCTATGTTCACACGGCGTAATTGCGGGGCGTACTGTACACCCCGCAATTACGCCGGGTGTTTGGGAGTCGCGCTGATCGGCGTGTACTCCCCGCGATGCAGGGGTGGGGGGGGGGGCAGAAGCCCGCCGGCCCCATAGACTGTCATCACTCGCGGCGCATAAGCGCTGCGAATAAGTGACTAGTCTCTTATCTCCCCGGACGTACAATACGTTCATATTGTATGCCTGGAGAGAGGGTGCGCATCTCGCCCGTATTAGAGCGCAAATATGATGCGAAACACGCGCCAAAATTTACCCGTCTGAACATACCCTAATTCTGTAAGATGCTGTAGTTTTTGAGTATTTAATGCTGAAATCTGCATTTTTCAGCCAAAAAAGAGTCATGAAAAGAGTCACTTCGTTTCATATCCTGCCCATCTGAGGCTAGCCCCGCCCACCTCAACTGATTGACCTATTACTTTGAATTGGCAGAAACATGTGAATAACTGCCAGGTGGGTGGGGCTAGCCTTTGGTGGGCAGGGCTAACACCTGCTCATGAAAAAGATTTGAGCATTAAATGCTCTAAAACTACCGCATCTTACAGAATAAAAGACACAGCACTGGAAACAGCATGTCTGACACTGGCTTGTGCTGTCCTCAGCCAGGGGGGCATAAACTATGTGACAGGTTCCCTTTAAGGTAGGCTTAGTTCTTGTGTGGTTAAAGACAAAGTCAAAGGTCATGGCTGGCATGGGACAGGTTGCAAAGCCAGAGAAGAAGTTGAGGTTAGATACCAAGAGATCACTTTGGAAACACCAGTAAGTACATCAGCATCAGGCAAGGGAGTGAGGGGAGTTTCTCTTTTAAAAAGTTATCTCTCCTCATTGGAAAGGGAAGCAGATTTGTGGTCACTGAGGACCAGTACACATGCTAGGGACCAGGCAACACCAACTGTGAGGAGCGGGCCGGCTGATATAGCTTATATAGCTTGCCACAGCAGGGTAAATACAAGTCACAGGGAGCAACACAGAGGCAAACACCGCTCATGACAGATGCAGAGTGCTGTATTGTATAGCACTGAAGATTTATATCACAACATAATGTTTTCGGTATGACATGGTGATATTGGCCATCTCATTATTGTTAGCAATTTTGTGTCACATTGGTTTTCACATGGTCCCCATTCTGGTGCATTGTAAGACCACTACCCTAAGATTGAACTTCCAAAGCAGCTTAAAGATGTTTTCTCACCACAAAGATTAGCTTTAAATAAATACCATTACCAAATACATTGCTGTTTTGATTTTGTTTTGTTTAGGAGAAAAGGGAGATTTAGAGCTTTGTAGCCTTGTGTACTACAATTAATAAACGTCTCTAACAGGAACAGCTGGGAAAAGCGGAGCTGATATGCCAATCCCTGCTATAGAACCATCCACAGCCTAACCAGGAAGTGTGAATCTAAAGCTGGCTGTTTCTCTTTCAAACAGTATGATGAGACAACCCCTTTCCAACCTCTTTTGTGATGGACACAGAACAATATGCATTGCCTTCAAGAAAGAGAAATTTTGAGACTGTGGGCATACATTGGTACACATAAAGAGGACTCATGACCGAAGTCATCTGCTAGCTAAAGACTTTGCTTTAGGACATTGCTTTTTCTTTGCTTTTTTTAGTGATCTGATGTCTGAGTTGTCTTTCTGGTTTTTGACTCTGCCTTGGCTAAAGTTACATGGGAGACTGGCCTTACTACAGATTGACACATGTAATTTATATATGCTGCCTGATTATCTTCTAAATGACAGAAACTAATCCTCATAGATCTGCTTTTTGTGTGCAGACAGCCAAGCTCTGTACCAAAGTAGAGACCAAATACGGCACACTTTACAATAGAGTACTTTGGATGAAGAGCAGAATAACTTCTGGTTTTAGGATGACATGCTGCCCCATAAGTATAGCTCAAATACATTGGGCCTGTCACAATATCAGTAACCACCCCACCCACACACAGGACTCTCGCTGTACATTATTATATCTCTCTGGGTATCTAAACACAGTGGCCTTCCAAAAAACTTGCAGAATTAGTGCATTTCAGAGGTAAGTAATGTGCTTTTTAATTTAGGATGGAAAACAGAATCAGCATGTCACAATTCCTTAGGGGCCTAGCCTCTTTAATATACACTACACCTTTTTGGGTTCAGTAAATTGAGATTGCACTGCCATAATGAAGACTGACATGAATCCAAAGTCAATAGTGCAACACCCAGTTGATGTTCTAATGGATGAATATTTGCATGATGACAACATTTTGACCTTGATCCCGTTACTTGGCACTGTGGTAAAAGAGGACTATTCATCCCATGTAAGGAGAGCTTTACCTCTGTGAAGTCAAGTAATAAAACTTATTTGTGTGTTGTCTGTTAAGAGACAGAGGTATTTGATTTCCAAATTCGCTTAAACACGCCTGGCTGAGTAAGGGACGTTCACGAAACAGTAAGATCTGTTATCTGGTTCATGTGATTCTCAGAGAAGGACACCGTAAATAACTGCATCACACTAGCAGATGTTTCAAACCTGACCGGGTCCTAAAGCTAGGTAGTCTTTAGAAACAGGTATCCCTGTGGGAGGCCTAATTCCAGAGTGTCACTTTGCATTATGGAAAGGAGCTGAGAAGCTCAAGCGCCCTCTGTTGGATATAACAAATCCTCAATTTGCTTTTGACCCACTGGGTCTTTGGAAAGCAAGAAGGGATATTTAGCCAAGCCAGCATCACCCATCTGTATACAGCCATTTCGGGGTTTTGCCCCTCATCAGTACAGAGCAGAGCGATGCGGGTTTGGGGGAGTGGGAGGAAATGAGTGGCTCAGAAAGGGAAGACCTCTCCTTAGGGAAAGCGCCTATATAGGCATGTGGAGATTCGAAATTGCCTTTTCTTTTTGCACTCCACAAAGCATCTGCATATCACAAGGCATTATGGGAAAGGAGCTGAGAAGCTCAAGCACCCTCTGTTGGATGTAACAAATCCTCAATTTGCTTTTGACCCACTGGTCTTTGGAAAGCAAGAAGGGATATTTAGCCAAGCCAGCATCACCCATCTGTATACAGCCGTTTTGGGGTTTTGCCCCTTGTCAGTACAGAGCATAGAGATGCTGGCTTGGCTGAGTGGGAGGTAATGAGGGGCTCAGAAAGGGAGAGATCTTCCCTTTGTCACTTTGTAAGAGCCATCAAGAAACAAGAAGTATAAGTGGAAACATTGTTGTCAAGTTGAATCGTGTGTTGTTGTGTCCTTAACGTGGTTATAGAAGAAAAATAAATTAATAAACTACATGTCCTAATGAAAAAATGCCTAAATACCTTTAATTAGAAAAGTCTGCTTGTTTCATCTAAGGGATAATCATTAAAGCAGAAAAAAAATGCCCACTGGGCTCCTTCCTCTGTAGAAACGGGCAATAGGACAGACTGGGAGTTACTTCCGTGCTGACTAACATAACTAAGCATGTGTGCTGTGCTCAGTCAGGCTGACAGACCTCTGGTGTGAGGGACGGCTCTGTAATGTAGAAAGTGTATAACCACTGTTATCCTACCTCCTCTGAAGAGGTCCAGAAGGCAGCACTATCAGATGATCACAAAAGTAAACAGCTCAGTGAGAACTGGAAGTTTTTGAAATAAAAGTGTGTGTATATATGTGTATATATACTGTGTGTGTGTATATATATATATATATATATATATATATATATATATATATATATATATTTATGTATATGCACATACATTGTATACATTGTTTTGTGTGTGTATATATTTGTGTGTATACATTGAATTAATTTCAAATTACTAACAATGACCTACAAGGCCTCTCCATAACCTCTCCCCTCCATACATCTCTGCCTTACTCTCCAGATATCTCCCCTCACACAGTCTCCACTCCTCACAGGACCTTCTTCTCTGCTCTCCTCTTGTCAGCTCCTCACACAACCGTCACCAAGACTTCTCTCGTACTTCCCCCATACTCTGGAACTCACTGCCCCAACACATCAGACTCTCCTCCACTTTGAACAGCTTTAAAAGCAACCTGAAAACCCATCTCTTCAGTATTGACTAGCTAGCTAGCACTGTATTACAGGGACTGGTAAGCAGTAGATCATAATTACTGACTTATTGTTGACTGTACGGGCCCTGTATCAGTTGGCAGCTCTGTTCCTGATGATTATCAATGCTCTATACCTACACCCAGACTGGCAGTCTGACTAACCGGGCAGATTCCCAGTGGGCTGCGCTGTCTGCTCTGTATTGGGCTGCTCCTCCTTCCTGTAACTTATGCACTGAGCCTCATATTTTCCTGTACAGATTGAGATATCATTTTCACTGTTATCATTGACCGTGCCATATCATTTACTGAACAAACGAGAAAAAATATGTGGGGTAGAATGTGAAACAAAAGCAATTGTATAATTTTCATGGGGGGTTATTTTTAACTGTATTCTGCAGGTTGCTATAATTCTGGTGACACTAATATTGTACAGTTTTCATTATATTTTAGTACTTTTAAAAAAGTTTTATATTTATTTTTTGAATTGTGCCGCAGCATAATTTTTTGCAAACAATAGCTTTTTTATTTTTCCATCTTGAGTGAGGACTCCTTTTTTATGGCTGAAGTGTAGTTTTAATTGGTACAGTTTTGGGATGCATGTGACTTTTTCGTCCCTTCTACTCCAATTTTTTGTGATTAAGGGACACATGTATGAAAACTGTGTAGGTCTAAAATTCACTGTGTTGCCCATAGCAACCAATCAGAGCGCCCCTTTAATTTTTCGAGAGCACTATATGAAAGGGATGGGGAGCTCTTATTGGTTGCTATGAGCAACAAAGCGAGTTTTAGACCTAGACAGTTTTCATACATGTGGCCCTGAGTGACTAAAAAAGTTACATTTTGGCGTTGGGACTTTTTTTTCAATGGTGTTTGCTATATTGTATAAATGATTATATATTTTAATAGCTCATACTTTTACAGATGCGGCAATACCAAATATATTAACTTTTTAAATTTTATAATGTTGTAAAATTGTATTATTTTGTTCTTAAAATGGCAGAAACTTTTATTTTTTCTTGTAGTCTCCCTAGAGAACTTGACCATAAGGCTATGTCTCCACTGCATCGGACAAAAAATGGCCCAAAAGGGGCCGGTTTTTTTTCCGATGCAGGACTTTAAGTTTTGTCACGCTTTGTACTTTTTTGGTCGCGTCTCTCTTTTTTTTTTTTTTTACGTAGCCCAAAACATTGTATTTTATGGGAGGAAGCCCATAAAAGTAAAAGTGCTGGCGTATTATACAAACAGTTTTATAATACGCCGGCGCCAGAAGACGATAGTAGGACAGACTGTGTGGGCTGCAGGGACGATCGTATCTTCAGTGCTTTTAAAAAACTAAAAGTGACGAAAATACGATCGTAAAGCTATGCAGTGGAGACATAACCTTAGAGGGAGTAATACTAGTGCATCTCAAAAAACTAGAATATCATTGAAAATTAAAGGGGTTCTCCAGGACTGTCTTTTTATTTGTTGTAGGGCTCAAAAATTTATTATATTAAACCTTGTAATTCATACTGTAATGAGTCTATACAATATATGGGTTTCTCTTTTTGACTTAAATTATTGATCAATTATCTTTACAGCCATACTCTTTTTTGAGATGCACTAGTAGCTTGTACACTGTTCTGCCATATGAATATACTGCAGAACAGAATATACTGAGGCCTTACTCCATGGGTGCCCTGATAATCTTGACCTGGGTGCCGATCGGGGACAGGAACAGTGCGCAGTATGTTGTTTAGCAGCACAATAAAAGTGTAATAGATAGGCATCCAACCACTGGCACCATAATAATCTAAGTATTCTGAGGAAAACATTTTTTTTTTTAGTGTTTTTAGAATATCACAATGTAACATTTGTAAAACTGTATGATTAGTTTGTTAACAGCACATTTAAATGTTTTTAGTTTACAGAAGAGTACATAAGAAAAATATCACAAGGAGAATGGCCCAAGATCATTATAGTTGCTGATGGATCTTGTGGAGAGTCCAGTTCACTTTTGGGTGTAAACTCTGAATATATTGTGGAATCCTGTAATGCATTTGGAGCCAATGCAGCATTTGAAAGACCAGACCAGAGGCAGGTAATGCATTGTCATTCTTATAGTAAATTAAGAATTAACAAAATATATTATTTCTATTGAAATAAACTGTCTGCTGATCAAGGAAGGGTTACATTAGAAAAAACTTGCTTTTTACACCTGCTCCGTTCAGGCGCTGCAGTTGCTCCTGGTGCTCTCCAGAGATGATAGGACTCCACCGTCACGTGACACCGCAGCCAGTCACAGTCCTCCGTGGTCACGTGACATTCATGGGGAAAGAGACCGTTGAGTTCCGTGAATGGCTGCAGGGTCAAATAAACAATGAATGTAACATGAGGAGCACCAAAAGCAGCAAGAGCAATGTGAAAGAGTGGGTTTTAAGGGTGATTATGTTTTCCCCCTCTATATTAACTGTTGCATGAAGAGCAAATAATTTTTTTAATAGACTGCACTTCTTAAATAATATATATATAAACCAGTGTTCACCAATTTGTTAGGTACATTGGCTCCCTAACTCATGAGAGTTGTCCAGCTGTGTACTACATTATATTCAAGGGTTAGTATTATTAACACATTTCAGAGTCAAACACTATATTTAACAAAGTTATTGTTATTAAAGGCTAATTCAATATGTTTTTTTTTTATTAATCATATTTTTTTCTGGTTACTTTGTATCATAAATCATGCCAATATTTCTGAGTTTGTAAGCAGGTTTACAACTCAACCCCAAGTGAACTAAAGCATCTTAAATGGGTTTTCTCACTATAATGACTAGCTTTTAACACGTAGTGAAAGGTAAATGAAGACTATTATCAAATACATTGCTTGGCTGATTTTGCTTAGATCAGGAGATAAAGAAGATTTTATTTCCTCTTAGAGTACAAAAGTTTGTCTGGTTACTGACCATTTCTCCCCACCTCGCCCTGCTCTCTAATCTCTCATTGCTCCAAGCTGCCATCAGTCTATCCATGGTGAGTCACTTCTTGCAAAGTCTCATCTCTTGCAAGAGACTTTGTTTACTTAGCTAAATGAGAAGCTTTCACTGTTTAGAGTTCTGTAGCCTTGTGCAGTACACCTTTTAAACCTTCTGCAGTTCTGTTAGTTTAACTGGAATAGCTAGGAACAGCAGAGCTGATACGTCAATCACTGCTATAGACCTGCCCACAACCTGAATGGGAAATGTGGATCTAAAGCTAGCTGTGGCTCTGTGAAAAAGCATGGTGAAAAAAGCTTTTTAATCATCGGGGGCGTAACTTAAGCTTATGGGCCCTGGCCCCATCCCCCAGACCTTGGCTCTTAAAGGCTGTGTACCACAGCTTATTAACAATAGGTTCCCTACTTTGTGTGATGGCTTCCTTGGTCTATGTGACTTAGCAATTTAGCTCTGTGTTAAGTTGGGCCTGTGGAACTAAACCACGGTAGCTATGTATGCCTATGTATGGCCATGGGGTGTCTATGATTTTTGTTATTGCATATCCATCAATATATGTCAATTACTTAATGGGTGAGTGATCCCTGACCCCTCTTCCACCAAGTGGGGAGGCTGCATCCAGCTGTAGACTAAATGAATAGATGCATTCAGGCTTGAACTGGTTCACGGGGGAACAGAGGAAGCTTTTACTAGGCCACTAATCATGGCAGACCTGGAGTTGTTTTTGATCTGCAGATGCATCCTTGGGACAGGCAGAAAAGCAGAGAAAGAGAGGCAAGAGGCAGAGTATAGGAAGCATGTAAAGTCATTTACAGTAGCTGTAGGGTGGGCCCCTAAAACAAACTCCACCGGTGGAGAAAAACTAGAATCAAGTCCACCTGTGGACCCAGCCCCATAGTCCGACACTGGATACATTACCTGATAAAAGTGGGGTTAGGAAGAAGAGGACCAGAGACCGGATATTGTATAAACATCTGAGAATTTATATAGATAGATATACAAGTTGTGAAAAAGCAGATTATCATGGCTATGTGGACTGTAATGGCTATCTGGGTGTCATCCAGCTTTTGCAGACAATGGTATAGTAAACGGCAAAACATTTTTTGCTTCATATAGACTTATAAGATATTCCACTAAATTATAAAATATGTAATTTACAGTGCCTTGCAAAAGCATTTGCCCCCCTTGAACTTTTCAACCTTTTGCCACATTTCAGGCTTCAAACATAAAGATATAAAATTTAAATTTTTTTTTGTATAGAATCAACAAGTGGGACACAATTGTGAAGTGGAACGAAATTTATTGGATATTTTAAACTTTTGTAAAAAAATAAAAACCTGAAAAGTTGGGCGTGCAATATTATTCGGCCCTTTTACTTTCAGTGCAGCAAACTCACTCCAGAAGTTCAGTGAGGATCTCTGGATGATCCAATGTTGTCCTAAATGACTGATGATGATAATCCACCTGTGTGCAATCAAATGCACCTGCTCTGTGATAGTCTCAGGGTTCTGTTTAAAGCGCAGAGAGCATCATGAAGACCAAGGAACTCACCAGGCAGGTCCGTGATACTGTCGTGGAGAAGTTTAAAGTCTGATTTGGATACAAAAAGATTTCCCAAACTTTAAACATCCCAAGGAGCACTGTGCAAGCCATCATATTGAAAAGGAAGGAGTATCAGACCACTGCAAATCTACCAAGACCCGGCCGTCCCTCTAAACTTTCATCTCAGACAAGGAGAAGACTGATCAGAAATGCAGCCAAGAGGCCCATGATCACTCTGGATGAACTGCAGAGATCTACAGCTGAGGTGGGAGAGTCTGTCCAAAGGACAACAATCAGTCGTACACTGCACAAATCTGGCCTTTATTTAAGAGTGGCAAGAAGAAGCCATTTCTCAAAGATATCCATAAAAAGTCTTGTTTAAAGTTTGACCACAACGCCTGAGCTCCTGGAAGGAGACACCAAACATGTGGAAGAAGATGCTCTGCTCAGATGAAACTAAAATCGCACTTTTTGGCCACAATGCAAAACGATATGTTTGGAGTAAAAGCAGCACAGCTCATCCCCCTGAACCCACCATCCCCACTGTCACACATGGTGGGGGCAGCATCATGGTTTGGGCCTGCTTTTCTTCAGCAGGGACAGGGAGGATGGTTAAAATTGATGGGAAGATGGATGGAGCCAAATACAGGACCATTCTGGAAGAAGACCTGTTGGAGTCTGCAAAAGACCAGAGACTGGGACGGAGATTTATCTTCCAACAAGACAATGATCCCAAACATAAAGCAAAATCTACAATGGAAGGTTCACAAATAAACGTATCCAGGTGTTAGAATGGCCGAGTCACAGTCCAGACCTGAATCCAATGGAGAATCTGTGGAAAGAGCTGAAAACTGCTGTTCACAAACACTCTCCATCCAACCTCACTGAGCTCCAGCTGTTTTCGAAGGAAGAATGGGTAAGAATTTCAGTCTCTCGATGTGCAAAACTGATAGAGACATACCCCAAGCGACTTGCAAAAGGTGGCGCTACAAAGTATTAACATAAGGGGGCCGAATAATTTTGCAAGCCCCATTTCTGTTTTTTTATTTTTTACAAAAGTTTAAAATATCCAAGAAATTTTGTTCTACTTCACAACTGTGTCCCACTTGTTATTGATTTATCACAAAAAAATTTAAATTTTATATCTTTGTTTGAACCCTGAAATGTGACAAAAGGTTGAAAAGTTCAAGGGGGCCGAATACTTTGCAAGGCACTGTAAAAAAAAAAAAAAAAAAAAAAAAAAAGTATAACTGAAACCAGGTAATATATTAGAATCTATTTACCTTAGTCCAGAAGGTCTCATGTCATCCCATTATGGTGAAGCATAATACAACAGAAGTGGAAAGATACGTCACATTTTGTAATTGTGGAATGAGTGTCCTATAAATGTCTCTTAGGAGAAGATCCAGTGACATTTGCTATGTAGTTGTTTAAATAATAATCCTGTGTAGTCTCCTTTTTTTGACCATAATCTACTAATGATTTATAAAATATAATTCAAGGTGAATACCAACAAGCCATAGTTCTCATAACAAATCATAAATTGTACCTGATGGTATAGTATAAACCCACTGGAACTGCTATTACAAGCTGCAGTGGTAGGTCACACTACATTAATAGAGAAGTATTCAGTATTTTGTTGCCTAAATTAATACTTGGGGTGTCAGAACTATTTGTTGCAGCAACACAAGGTGATTAGAGGTCTATGCGAGATGTGATATATAGCTGTAGTTTTGTGCCTGTGGCGTATTTGGCAGGTACAGACAGAGGCATAACTTCATGTTCCTGTAACCGTTTACTTGCCTACCACATGCTATTTATTTCTTACTGATGGCTTTTTATCAGGTAGAGAGGCCCATAGGCTCCTTCATGCACCAGGGCCTGGGTGCACCCTTTATAGCAACACACCTGATTAGGTTCCTTAGAGAAACACTCTAGGCAGAATGTATACGCTGTATTACATCTATTGCAGTCTCTGATGGGGTTGGTGTATGACTGGGGATCCTTGTCTGTGGTGGAAATAGTGACTTGGCTGATAATCCCTAGTCATGTTTTAAGGCTCGTTTATGGCTCAGATTTACACTATAGCTGCCTCCAATAAGTGGCAACAGAGAGAATTTTCTTCCTTCTGGAGGAAAACTTATCTGCATATCTTTTTTTTCCCGGGATGCAATGCCTGTTACATAAGACTTCCATTCTCTGTAAGGGGAAACGGTAACGCTGGGGCCACACAGCATAGGACAAAAAAATGTTGAAAAGCTGACGGTATTTTGTCCTATGCAGGGCCGCGGTTTTTGTCACTGATTTCTGCAAAAACCGCAGCCGGTTTTAGTTTTTGCTGTCAGCCCGTACTATCAGGCTATGTTCACACGGCTTAAAATGGGCCGTATTTCGGTCCGTAATTACGCGCCGAAGTGCGCCAATTACGGGCCGAAAACGGCCCATTCATTACAGTAATTCACAGTTCTTATAGAGAACTATGGATTACGTCTCCTCTCCCTGCTCGGCGAATACGCCGAAGGGGGAGATAATTGACATGTGAATTACTAGCGGCGTATGGCAATTCAAGTCAATGGGCCGGCGAAGTGCCGGCCCCCCGCTCACTCCCCCGCTCCCCCCCGCCCCCGGCCCCACAGCCTAAATGCGGGGCGGAATTTCGTCCCGCAAGTAAGCCGGGTGCACCAAGCCGTAAATGGTAGGGGAACCGACGGCAAACTGTGGGACTCCGGTGGGATATGCAACATGTTGCATATTCCGCCGGATTTTTAATCAATTTAAAAACCCGGCTGATAAGTACAGCAAGGTTTTTTTATTGCTGTCTATGCAGCACAGGGTACCGTTGGATTCTCGGCGGTTTCAAAATACTGAATCCACCGAAAATCCAACGGTATCCAATGCTGTGTAGACATTTCAGCTTGAAACAATTTGTTATGCCCTGCCCTCTAAGGCCACATTTTCAATATAATAATATCTAAAAAATTCTGCTTAAAGTGTTCCTTTAGACTAATATATTTCAAACCTAACCCACACTGCCATAATTTTGACTGTGTAGGATGGATATATAATAGTGCATCTACAGCCTGCTTTTGGCCATACATAAAGACTTCTTGTGAATTCTGATTTCATACACAGGAACATTTCTTTTTTTGTTTTAATTGATTCTGTGTGAAGAGAATAGAAAAATTTGTGCAATGCTGTATTGCATATTATATTACAGATCTATTCACAACATGCATTGCTTCTAGTGGAGAATATAGTTCTTCTCTTGTACAGATATGCAACTGTTAGTACAAATATTGGCGTAAAGTAAGTCATGCTTCAGCTGGTATAAAGTCAGACAATTTGTGGCAAAAATAATGGTCTACATGCTCTATACCACATTTATGATGTGCTTGAGACTGTTTCTAGACACTTCTGCGCCTCATCTGACAAAAACAAAAAAGACCAGTTTCCGATCCAAGAAGGTAAATGTAAAAAATATACAATTGTTTTCTTTCTAAGATGTTCAACCCCTTAAACCGAAGGCCTGAAAAGTTTTTGATGACCAGCTAAATTTTGAAGTTTTTTGCCTCGCCTTGGTTGTTTCAATCAGTCTTTAACTTTTTTTATTTTTTCGTGATGCAGTTGATTGAGGGACTTTGTTTTACTGCCGGGAATAAAAGTTGTATTTTTTGGGGGTGTAATAGTTTATAGTTTACCATTGAATAATTACATGCCATAATTTGTTTTAAAAAATTAAGTTTGATTGTTGCTATTTTACATTATATTAACTATATAGTATATATATTATATATATATATTATATTATTTATATATTTTTTATAGACTATTTATATATATTTATTTCCCCGTTCCACATTTCTACACTAAATAACCTGTTACCCGTGATTTCTGACAGGTTGTATGGTTGATGTAGATACCCAATCATGTGTAGTGTATTTTGTGTAATGTTTATGCACAGTAGACTATTTTTATTAAATATTTATTTTTTATCTTTTTCTTACACTTTCTTTTTTAATTGTCTTTATTCGGATCCAACAGATCTAGCAAATATCTGTCATGGCTGTCACAACTTGGTTACATCGCCATATCAAAAGATTAGCATATACGTTGTTTTAAATAAGTTAAGTCCATTCAGCTGAAAAAAAAATTTAGATGTTAACTATTAACACCATACTATGACGTATATCAGGTATATCAATGGTCCCTTTTTTTTCCTTTTTTAATTATTTATTCAAATAACTGCTAAACATAGAAAACTTTACACCACGGATGTGTTAGGAGAAATATTTTACAGAGCTGTATAATCAATTGCAGAAACTCCTCCATCCCCCCCCTCCCCACGTCACGCGCCCACACCACCCTCAAAGACCAGGTCACCTGGATTCATGCTCATAGTCGCCACGCATTCCCTCAGTATGTCAATGACAATTTTGCGCTAGGCTTTTACGGTTCTCTATTCAGAGATTTTCCGTTAGTACTCAACAACCGCACTTCACGATAAATAGTACTACGTGGTCAAACAGGTGATGTTAAAACTCATCCGTTATGGTGGGATCATCTGGTTGTTTCCTTATAAGAGATTGCCATGCAAGAATATGGGAATTATATTACTCAAACACTCTAGTCTCTATGGGGCCAATGGGCTTGTGAACAAGCCCACTAAGAACTGGAGTCGTTTATTCCTCTTAGGACTTGCCCCTTGGAACAAGGTGTCGGACTGCGGGGGTTGGGGCCCACAGACGGAGTTGATCTGGGGACGGGGCCCACCAATTCTACTGTACCCTTACTGTTACGTAAAAATATTACCGGCACTCTAGGACATAAAATGCGCACATTTTACCACATAGAATACCAGTGTGCAAAACAGAACTATATTGTGTAGTACATAGCATAGGAGAGTCACTTGATCTGTCTATCTCACATATCTGTCTGTCTCACACGTCTGTCCAGATCTTACATACTCATAGACCACAGGCTAAAGTATGCTCCATCCACTATCCCTACACCCACATTCAATTTTCCCCTCCACCCACATACACTATCCCCCTCCACCCACATACTACTAATCCCCCTCCACCCACACACAATATGCCCCTCCACCCAAGTACAACTATCCCCCTCCACCCACATACACTTATCCCCTTCAACCTCCTTACAATATCCCCTCCCACATACAATATCCCCCTCCACCCACAATACACTATCCCCTCCACCACATTACACTAATCCCCCCTCCTACCCACATACACTATCCCCCTCCACCCACTTACACTATCCCCCTCACCCCACATACACTATCCCCTCCACCCACATACACACTATCCCCCTCCACCCCACACTTACACTATCCCCCTCCACACTCATACAATATCCCCCTCACCCACATACACTTTCCCTCCCACCCACATTACAACTATCACCTCCACCCACATACAAATATCCCCCTTCCTCAACCACATACAATATCCCCCGCCCCCCACATACAATTTCCCCCTCCAACCAATTACAAATAATCCCCCTCCCACCCACATCACATATTCCCCTTCCATCACATTACAACATATCCCCTCCACCCCATCATACAAATATCCACCTCCCCCACATACAAATACTCTCCTCCACGTTTCCATTGGTCAGCACCTCACCACCTTCTAAATTACACACCAGCCAAGATACAGTAGGAATGTAACTCCTATCACAGGGTCCAATCAGGGACACATGTACCACTGCACACTAAACTTAATGCACAAATATAAAACCTACAACTCTCCGACGACACCTATAAGAGACCCACTTCAGTGAGTCAGACACCAGCTCCAGGTCATCATCACATTATACAGTGAATACAATCACTAGATCCATTTATAGAACGTAAACATAACACACTTACATCACAGGGACTCCTCCAGAGACGTACCCTATATGCTGGAGTCGTTTCTCTTTCTCTTCATGGGTCGTTCTTATTCCCGTTATCCTTCTGCATCCTTCTCCACCCACCGCCCTTGATGACTGGTCCCCGGCACCCAAACTCATCCACTGCAGAAATTACACACCAAAATACTCTTAGAATCCTCAATTTTCAGCTTCTTTTTTACCCATTCCCACCTCTACTACAAACTTCCCAGGGCGTTGGGGAGAGCGTGGTTAAAGCCATAACTTTGAGGTCTTGTTATCCTAGGGGTTGGACCGGGTGCGGGATAAGGACCTTACCCTCCTGGAGATGAATAGCAGGAGTATTACTAGGCAGTACTAGGTGGGTCTCTTTTAGGGACGTATACATGCTAGTTCAAGGTCTCCTTCTTAGGGATGTATACAGGCAGTTAAGGGTCTCTTTTAGGTAGTTTACACGTTTAGTTAGGGGCCTCCTTTACGCTAGTGTGCAGGATGTACTAGTACCCCCCCCTTCTAGCTAGTCATGTAGGAAGTCAGGGCCTCCCCTTAGCTAGTGTGGTCAGGTAAGTCAGGGGACCCCTTAGCCTACGTTGTTGATAGGCTAGTCTGGGCCCCCCTTTAGGTAGGTGTTTGTAGGTTGTCAGGGCCCCCTTTAGGGTAGTCAGGGCTCCCTTTTTGTTAGTCAGGGCCACCTTTTATATAGCCTGGGGCCCCACTTTATGTTGTCAGGTGCCCCCTATTAAGTAGTCAGGTGCCCCCTTTATTGTTGACAGGGGGCCCCTTTTTTTTAGTTCGGGCCCCCCTTTATGTGTCCGGGGGCCCTCATTTATGTACGTCTCCAGGGCCCCCATAGTAGCCAGAGGCACCCCATAGTAGTAGAGGCACACCATAGTAAGCCAGGGGACCCTCCATAGTAGGCCAGGGCCCCCCATAGTAGCCAGGGCCCCCTTAGTAGTCAGGGCCCACCTCCCTTAAGTAGTACAGGGCCCCCCCCCCCCTCCTCTTACGTAGTCAGGGGCCACCCCCCCCAACCACCCCCCCCCCCAGCCCTCCCCCAATCCAAGGAGACCCCCCCTATAATCCTAGTCCCCAACCCGGGACCCCACCACCCATTAGTTGTCAGGGCCACCCCTTAGTAGAGTTCCAATCAGCGGCACCACTTATGTAGCACAGGGCACACCCTTATTTGTCAGGAGGCCCCCCCTTAGGTAGATCAAGGGCCCCCCTAGTAGCCAGGGCCCCCACATAGTTAGCCAGGGCCCCATAGTAGTCAGGGAAGCCCATCCATATGTACGGGCAGGGGACACCCCATAGGAGGTCTGGGCCCCCATTGTACGTCTAGGGCCCCAATACGTAGTCAGGGGCCCCCATAGTAAGCCAGGGCCCCCCTTAGAAGTAGCCCAGAGGCACCCCATAGTCAGCCAGGGGACCCCTGAGTAGCCAGGGGGGCCTCACATTAGTAAACAAGGGGCCCCATTAGGAGAGGTCAGGAGGCCTCCACTTAGTTAGTCAGGGGCCCCCCCTTAGTATGGCAGGGGCACCCCTTAGTCAGTAAGGGGAACAACCACTTAGTAGAATCAGGGACGGACCACCCTTTAGTAGTCAGGGCCCCCAATAAAGTAGCTCCAGGGCCCCACCATTAAGTAGCCAGCCCCCCCCCTTAGTTATCAGGGGCACTCTTAGTATCAGGGGGCCCCCCCTAGTAGTCAGGGGCCCCTTAGTAGCCAGGGGCCCCCCTAGAAAGTAGCCAGGGCCCCCAAGTTAGTAGCCCAAGCGACCCCCCATAGGTAGCCAGGCGCCCCCCTAGTAGCAGGGCCCCCCAATTGTAGCCAGGGCCCCCCCCATCTTGTGAGTCAGGGACCCCCCCCTTAGTAGTCAGGGCCCCCCCATTTAGTAGTCCTGCGGCCCCCCCCCGACTTAGTAGTCAGGGCCCCCCCCCCCCCTTGTAGTCAGAGGCCCCACCCCTCTTTGTAGTCAGGGCCCCCCCCGTAGTAGTCAGGGCCCCCCCCCGTAGTGGTCAGGGGGCCCCCCATAGTAGCCAGGCCCCCCCCCCCTTAGTAGCTGGGGCACCCCCTTAGTAGTCAAGGGGCCCCTTTAGTTAGTCAGGGCCCCCCCAGTAGTAGCCAGTGGGCCACCCCATTGTAGTCAGGGGCCCCCCATAGTAGTCAGGGGACCCCCATGTAGTAGGCAGGGCCACACCATAGATGCCAGGAGGCCCCCATAGTAGTCAGGAGCCACCACCCAGATGTAGTAGTCAAGGGGCCCCTCTTAGTAGACCAAGGGGCCCCCATAGTAGCCAGGGGCCAACATATTGCCAGGGCGGCCCCCATAGTAGCCAGGGCCCCCCCCCTGTAGTCAGGGGCCACTCTTAGTAGTCAGGGGCCCCTCTTAGTAGACAGGGGCCCCCCATAGTAGACAGGGGCCCCCTTAGTAGCCAGGGCCCTCCCCCCTTAGTAGCAGGGACCCCACACCTTAGTAGCCAGGGGCCCCCCTTAGTAGCCAGGGCCCCCCCCCTTAGTAGTCAGGGCCCCCCCCCTTAGTAGTCAGGGGCCCCCCATAGTAGCCAGGGGCCCCCTTAGATAGTTTAAAAAAAAAAAAAAAAACAACCAGCCACTTACCTGGCTCCGGCTCCCGCTCCGGCTCCCGGCAGGTCCCGGCCACTCGAGCCCCGGCGGCCTCGTACTGGCGCCCTGCATGGCGGCGCGGTGAAGTGTACGTCACCGCGCCTCCTACGTCAGCAGTAGGGGCCGCGCGCCCGGCAGGCTGAAGGCCTAATGCGTTTCAGCCTGCGGGGAGATCAGCGGAGTGCAGCGCTAGTGGCGCTGTGCTCCGCTGACACCGCGCAGCCCCGGGAGTCGGGGACATTAGTCCCCAACTCCCGGGCTGGTCTCTGGGCGCTCGGGACGCGGGTCCCGGGCGTCCAGTGACCGGATGCGCGGCCGGGCCCCGGGGAGCGACGGCACTGCCTCCGGGGCCCACAGCGGCTCGGGGGGGCCCACCGGCGGCCCAGTCCGAGCCTGCCTGGGACTGTAAAGTAAGAGGCTCTATACCTGTTGTCGTAAGTACCATGATGTCATTCCAAAACAAGAGTACATTTTTTGTCTTATGCCACGTGGCATGGTCTCAATGAATCTCCCCCAGAGACGAAAGAACTTTCCCACACACCTTTCTTTGTGTTGCATCGCCTCTACCCAGTCCATTCTCCGTAAGAAGGTACACTTCTTCATGAACTGAGGCTGACAATAGGTGTAAGAGCTGTACCTCCCTACTTGTATATGTAAATGTTTCCCCATCGTCAGAGCCGAACAGGGCCCAGGATGCATTCAGGCGAAATGAGGACACCAAGTGTCTCTGTATATATGCGGCTATGTTCTCCCAGTATGGCGCGATCCCAGGGCAGGCACACAAACAATGGTGTAAGTCTGCCACTGGGGAGCCACAACAGAAGCATCCATCTGATGCGAATTTTCCCATACGATGTCCCCTTAGTGGAGTCAGATACGCGTTATGCACAATTTTAAGGTTCATCTCCGCATAACGAGTAGAGGGAAGAAATTTATGGGCCGTCGATATAGAGCATTCAGAATAAAATTTGACGTGAATGACGGATCAATTGTGAACCATCTGGCTAATTGCATAGGAGTGCCCTCATATTCCAAATTTCCCAATAGGAATCTGTAAATCTGTGATAGGTGTCTCCGTCTAGCTGGGAATTTCAAGATGGTCCTGTCATAGTCTGTATCCCAGTCTGCGTCTGTCATTGATCGCAGAACCCTAGTGCAATAATGGTTTGCCTGTAAATAATTAAAAAAGGGTATTACTGTGTGGGGGAAAATCGCCTGTAATTCTCCTAATGTATATGGTTTACGGGTCTGGGGGTTTACCCAGTCCTCTAGGGTCCTCAGGCCCGTGTTGTGCAGCCTCCGGAAAGTACCATGAGGTTTTCCGCCCTGAAATTCCGGGTTATGAGTCAGCGACAAGTGTAGAGAGAACCGAGGAGTAAGTTTCCTAAGAGCCCTCATCTTATTCCAGGCCCGGCACACCGGCAACAGCAACATATTAGTACGTATCTCCGGGGGGATCTGGCTATACTGTAAGTGCACAAAATCAATTAAGGATATATTTGGAATGAACAATCTCTCCAATGAGCTGCTATAGAACACCTCAGTGCCTTGTTTCCAATCCGCTAAGTACCTGCCCAACGCCGCCAGACAATAATGCCTAATACTAGGGAACCCCCAGTCCCCCATTCATTTTGGGTTGACACAGTAGATGTCGAGGTATGTGTGCCCTACTGCCCTTTTGTTATGCCAGTTAAAGGACATCGATAAACTTTTCATCTTTGGGTCTTAAATAAATTGGTAGCATTTGGAGCAGGTATAGCAGCCTTGGAAATTCAACCATTTTTCTAAGGTTTGCTCTCCCCATAAAGTTAAGTGTAATATTTTCCCAAGTTTTCAGCATGTGCGTCGCTGCCGAGACGTACCTCCTCAGATTATCCTGGTATATTTTTGCCGGGTTTCTGGTAAGTTTTCTCGGGTATGTTGAGCCCTGCCACTTTCCATGACACAATTTTCATGGGATGAGGCAGACTATGTTCTACTGCAGTCTGTGTGGTATCACTCATCCTGTGTCCCTAAGAATATGTTCACACGGCTTATTTGAGCACATATGTCAGCCCGTAATTCGCGGCGTACTGAACAAATTATGGCCTGAAATACGGGCAAGTCATTACGGTAATCCACAGTTCTCATAGAGAACTATGGATTACGTCTCCTCTCCCCGCTCGGCGAATCCGCCGCAGGGGGAGATAAGTGACATGTCATTTACTAGTGGCGTATACGCGCCACTATTAATGATAGTCTATGGGCCGGTGAGGGGTCGGCGCCCCGCTCCCGTCCACACGGCGTCATTGCGGGGCGTAATTACGTCCTGCAATTAAGCCGTGTGAACATGGCCTAAGAAGGACTGACTCACGTGACCTGTACAATAGAGGTCGATGAACCGAGGCATCCCAGCCAACGCCCCAGATATCATCATTCGTATGAGGGAAACAGCAGGTCGGTCGCCCGCCAAGGAGAGGATCCGGATAAGACTTGCCATGGTAAAACCCCAGAACATTTATGACAGTAAATTGAATTTCAAAATTTGGAACATATGTGTGTGCAACATGGCATAGTAAAAACCCCACCATGCCCTTCTGCAGAAATGCAATTCTCCAGCAATGTAAACAATTGTAAACCAGCAAACAATAGATTGTTTCCCGAGGAAAAACCAGCACAAGTCATTGACAAATTACAATTCCAAAGATCTGTGATCGTCACATGACAACTCAACCCATCTTTCAGAAATGAGCGGGGCACATAAAGCTATACCCAACTAGTAAATTAGACAGGTACTTCTAACCCCAGAGCTATGTATCATTCCGCTGCCGGTAAAAACTGCCTGTCCACCGCCTCTGGCGTTTCATAGATCACTGCCTGCCCATTTTCCTGTACCCATAGTGTGGCCGGGTACAGCAGTTGGAGAGATCCTGAAATATCGGGATCCTCTCCACCTTCACCTGGACATCTTTCTACACTTTTTAAAGTTTTTTTTACTTTTTTAAAATCCCTTTTGAGGGATTTAACACTAAAACTATTTAACACTTTGTTTTTACACTTAGAAATGTATTAGCATATTCATATATGCTAATACATTACAATGGGTGTCATACTGACACAGGCAGCAGTCAGGGTAGCACACAGTGTGCCCTGATAGCAGGCTTATTATATAGACAGCCCTGTAGTTATGTTAATTCCTCAGGACTGACTATACAGACATTCCCCGGGCTCCATTGGGTCACTGGGAGTCCTGATCACCAAATGGAGCAGGAGAATGACCTTTGATTATGCTGCGGTTGAGCGCCAGGGGATTAGAGGTTTCCTCTGCTTCCCAGTGTTTACAGAGACTGGTCTAGGAACAGAGCTGTCAATTACAGCTCTGTGCCTAGTACAGCTCTGGTAAAAGGAACAGCAAAACCCCTCGCTGCAGACAGACGACCTGCATCGCCCGCCGTCAAAAGACAGTGGGCGGTCATTTAGGTCAAGGGTCCCCAGTGCCGGTCCGCGGACCGGCACTGGGCCTTAGCGCATCACCTGCTGGTCCGCGGCGCCGGCTACACTTGATGCCGACTGTCCGGTGACTTTAGTCCGGGCGGTCGGCATCTTCTCTGCGCGGCCACTATAATCCGGCCGCACAGGCCTAGCAGCTGCACTCAGCGTGCGGCTGCATTACAGGGAAAGCAGGAGCGGTGCATTACCGCCCTGCTTTCCCTATCATTGTAGATTCGGCGCTCGCTGAGCTCCGCATCTACAGCGATGAGCGGCGCAGGGAGTGTGATGCACAGTGACGTCACAACCCCCGCGCCGCTCGGTGATGTCGGCTGCTGGGAAGAGGAGCTCGGCCGAGGATCCGGGAAAGGTGAGTGACGTCTTATGACTTTTTTTTTTATCATTGTCCTGCCTGCCTGCTGGGGGCAGCTATATATAACTACTGGGGGCAGCTATATATAAGTACTGGGGGCAGCTATATATAACTACTGGGGGCAGCTATATATAAGTACTGGGGGCAGCTATATATGACTACTGGGGGCAGCTATATATCACTACTGGGGGCAGCTATATATCACTACTGGGGGCAGCTATGTATCACTACTGGGGCAGCTATGTATCACTACTGGGGGCAGCTATGTATCACTACTGGGGGCAGCTATAATTCACTACTGGGGGCAGCAATGTATCACTACTGGGGCAGCTATGTGTCACTACTGGGGGCAGCTATGTGTCACTACTGGGGGCAGCTATGTGTCACTACTGGGGCAGCTATGTGTCACTACTGGGGGCAGCTATGTATCACTATCACTACTGGGGGCAGCTATGTATCACTACTGGGGGCAGCTATGTATCACTACTGGGGGCAGCTATGTATCACTATCACTACTGGGGGCAGCTATGTATAACTACTGGGGCAGCTATGTAATACTACTGGGGGCAGCTATGTAACACTACTGGGGGCAGCTATGTATCACTACTGGGGGCAGCTATGTATCACTACTGGGGGCAGCTATGTATCACTACTGGGGCAGCTATGTATCACTACTGGGGGCAGCTATGTATCACTATCATTACTGGGGGCAGCTATGTATCACTATCATTACTGGGGGCAGCTATGTATCACTACTGGGGGCAGCTATGTATCACTACTGGGGCAGCTATGTATCACTATCACTACTGGGGGTAGCTATGTATCACTACTGGGGCAGCTATATATCACTACTGGGGGCAGCTATGTATCACTATCACTACTGGGGGCTATATTTATTTATTACAGGGGGCATATATCTCTATAATGACAGAGCTGATTACATATGTATATTATATACATGTATAATGCTGACCCACAGAGCTGACCAATATCACTGCAGACTGATTATCAGCTCTGTGGGTCAGCATTATTAATATAATAGTGACCCACAGAGCTGACAATCAGTCTCCAGTTATAAAATACTGGTTACCCCATACCATCCCCCTAAATGACACAGTATACACTTTATCAGGGTTTTTTTTGTGTGTGATTCTAAACATCCAACCCCTCCATAACCCCGCCCCTAATAACCACGCCCCCAACACCCCTCACCCCCCCACTGGGCCGGGGAAAAATTGAAGTGCATCAAACCGGTCCCTGGTAGAAAAAAGGTTGGGGACCGCTGATTTAGGTGTTAAAAAAAATGTAAGTTACCATATTGTCCATGTGGTAACTTTAATTTTTTTTTTTAAATATCAGAAATAAAATGATTGTGGATTTACATTTACCTTCTTGGATTGGAAATTTCAATCCATACTGTAGCCAGTTAAGCAATAGGCGTGGACATTACATATAGTAGCTCTGTATTAGAGCCATATGTTGTATAGCAAAAGTTCTTGTGTTCTAGACCACGGTGCCCGCGGCCTTGTGTTTTCCGGCCTGCGGCCCCCCGCGATCTCTCTGACTCCGCACAGCCGTAAAACGTCAGCGCAGAGTCAGTCAGCAGCTGTACACTCGGAGCAGCTGCTGGTACAGGGAAAAGGCAGGAACGATCGTTTCCCTCCTACCTTCTCCCTTTGTATGTACAACGCTCAGTGAGCGCTGTACATACATACGGTGTTGCAGGGGGCGTGACACACTACTTTCATCACGCCCCCCGCTCGGTCTCCTCTGCCGGCCCAGGAGATCTCTGGGAGCTGCATGACCGCCTGAGCAGCGTGACGACATCACACCGCTTACACTGTACACCAGCTCCCGGACCTGCCCGCACTGCACGGACCATGAGGAGGTGAGTACCTTTTTTTTAATTTTAGATTCATTGGCTTCAAGGGGCATCTACCTGGCTACTGGGGGGCTTTATGGGGTATCTACCTGGCTACTGGGGGCTATATGGGGCATCTACCTGGCTACTTGGGGGCTATATGGGGCATTTACCTGGCTACTGGGGGGCTATATGGGGCATCTACCTGGCTACTGGGGGCAATATGGGGAATCTATCCGGCTACAGGAGGCTATATGAGGCATCTACCAGGCTACAAGGGACTATATAGGGCATGCACATGGCTACAGAGGACTATATGGGGCATCTACCTGGCTACAGGGGAATATATAGGGCATCTACCTTGCTACAGGGGACTATATGGGGCATGTACCTGGCTACTGGGGGGCTATATGGGGCATCTGCCGGACTATATGGGGCATATTACCTAGCTGCAGAGGGCATATTACCTGGCTACATGGGGCAACTACCTGGCTGCAGGAGGCATATTACTACCTGGCTACAGGGGGCAAAATTACTACCTGGCTGCAGGAGGCATATTACTACGTGGCTACAGGGGGCAAAATTACTACCTGGCTACAGGGTGCAATTTACTACCTGGCTACAGGGGGGAAAATTACTACCTGGCTACAGGAGGCATATTACTACTTGGCTACAGGGGGCAAAATTACTACCTGGCTACCGGAGGCAATTTACTACCTGGCTACCGGGGGCAAAAATACCTATCTACCTACATGGGCAGATAGAACTGTCATCTACAAGGGGCTTTATACCCACTTATCTACCTACAAGGGTCAAATGTGCCTATCTACCTATGGAGGGCAATATAGTCTTCCTGGTTCCCCTCAAAGGGCTAATTATAATAGCATTACTGTACAAATGTAACAGTTAAGGAGAAGTTGCATTTACACAGTTCTAAAATTGTCGGCCCTTTAAGGTATGCTGTGAGGCTGATGTGGCCCCCGGTCAAAATGAGTTTGACACCCCTGCTCTACAGGTATAGCAAAACTACAACTCCCACTGTCGGGGACTATGGGTAATTGTAGGTTCGGTACTAGCTGGAGGCAAAGAGGTTGGAGAGCATTAGTGTGGAAGTGCAAGTACACCAGTTGGATTTGGGTCAGGCTTGGATTGGCCTATAGGTGGACCCTGGGCATGGTTTTTCATAGAGAGAAAGAAAGCAAGAATTATGTACAGCCATGATCCTGGACAGTTGTAGGGTGGACCTCAGGAATCCACTGGTGGGCTCCAAGAATCACCTCCACTGGTGGGCTCCAAGAATCACCTCCACTGGTGGGCTCCAAGAATCACCTCCACTGGTTGGTTCCAAGAATCACCTCCACTGGTTGGATCCAAGAATCACCTCCACTGGTGGCCCCAGGAATCGCCTCCACTGGGGAGGCCCCAGGAATCGCCTCCACTGGGGAGGCCCCAGGAATCGCCTCCACTGGGGAGGCCCCAGGAATCGCCTCCACTGGGGAGGCCCCAGGAATCGACTCCCCTGGATAGGCCCCAGGAATCGCCTCCAATGGTGGGCCCAGGAACGCCTCCAATGGTGGGCCCCAGGAATCAACTCCAATGGTGGGCCCCAGGAATCTACTCCACTGGTGGGCCCCAGGAATCACCTCCACTGGTGGGCCCCAAGAATCAACTCCACTGGTGGGCCCCAAGAATCAACTCCACTGGTGGGCCCCAAGAATACGCTCTACTTGTGGGCTCAATGTAGGTTTTTAGGCCCCAGTTAGGTAGGTAGGCGGTACCTAGGCCCCAGGTAATTAAATAGGCTCTGGGTAGGTAGGAATGTAGTCACTAGTTAGGTAGGTAGATATGCCCCAGGTAGGTAGGAAGGTAGGCACCGGTTCGGTAGGTAGATAGGCATACCTCGCAACTTTTACAGATTGTGAAGAGGGACATACCAGGTCACGCCTCTAACCAAACACATTACACTCATCGGCCACTTTATTAGGTACACCTGTCCAACTGCTCGTTAACACTTAATTTCTAATCAGCCAATCACATGGCGGCAACTCAGTGCATTTAGGAATGTAGACATGGTCAAGACAATCTCCTGCAGTCAAACCGAGCATCAGTATGGGGAAGAAAGGTGATTTGAGTGCCTTTGAACGTGGCATGGTTGTTGGTGCCAGAAGGGCTGGTCTGAGTATTTCAGAAACTGCTGATCTCCTGGAATTTTCACGCACAACCATCTCTAGGGTTTACAGAGAATGGTCCGAAAAAGAAAAAACATCCAGTGAGCGGCAGTCCTGTGGGCGGAAATGCCTTGTTGATGCCAGAGGTCAAAGGAGAATAGGGCAGACTGGTTCGAGACTGATAGAAAAGGCAACATTGACTCAAATAGCCACCCGTTACAACCAAGGTAGGCAGAAGAGCATCTCTGAACGCACAGTACGGCGAACTTTGAGGCAGAGGGTACAGCAGCAGAAGACCACACCGGGTGCCACTCCTTTCAGCTAAGAACAGGAAACTGAGGCTCCAATTTGCCCAAAGCTCATCGAAATTGGACATTTAGAAGATTGGAAAAACGTTGCCTGGTCTGATGAGTCTCGATTTTCTGCTGCGACATTCGGAGGGTTTAGGGTCAGAATTTGGCATCAACAACATGAAAGAAATGGATCCATCCTGCCTTGTATCAACGGTTCAGGTGGTGGTGGTGGTGTCATGGTGTGGGGAAATTTTTTCTTGGCACTCTTTGGGCCCTTGGTCCCAATTGAGCTTTCGTTGCAAAAACCTTGTGGAATCTATGCCACGAAGAATTGAGGCATTTTCTAAGGCAAAAGGGGGTCCAATCCGTTACTAGCATGGTGTACCTAATAAAGTGGCCGGTGAGTGTACATCACACCAAGACACGCCTCTAACCATGTCCAAACACATACATGCCAATTTTTTAGACAGCCAGAAAGGGAGACATTTTCAGGATTGCTTTGTATCCAGTGATGAAATATTAAGAACGTTGTTACGTCATATATAGCTAGGACGCAATCAGATACTTTTTAATTCAAGATAGTCAGTTTATTGACTTAAATCTATTTCCCCAAATGAAAAAGAGCAACATTTATAGAGTTCAGAGGGGCAATGCTTACAAATAGGCACTGTCCCTCCAAAATAGGGACACTTGGGAGGTATGGATAGGCCCCAGCTAGGTAAGAAAGTAGACTCAAGTTAGGTAGGTATATAGGCCCCAGATAGGTAGGAAAGTAGGCACCAGATAGGAAGGTAGATAGGCCCTAGGAAGGTAGACACAAGGAAAGTAGGCACCAGTTAGGTAGGTATATAGGCCCCAGGTAGGTAGGAAGGTTGGCGCCAGATAGGTAGATAGACCCAAGGTAAGTAGGCACCAGTTAAGTACGTAGATAGGCCCCAGGTAGGTAAGAAAGTAGACACCAGTTAGGTAGATAGGCCCCAGGTAAGAATGAAGGTAGGAACCAGTTAGATAGGTACAAAGGCCCTAGGTAAATAGACCCCAGATATATCGGTAGGTCCCAGCTAGGTAGGGCTTCATTAGTGAAGGAAAACCTGACCTCTCCCCATTCACCCGATGACCGGTAGGTGGGCTTCTCCAAGTGAAGCCTGGCATTGTGCCGCCTATGCCAGGACTCGCCTCCACGGCCTGTAGTGACAGCCGTTTTGCTACAGCAGTAGTTCCACCGCTACTCCCGGTAGAAAAACCATTGGGGACTCAGCTAAAATGTTATGAACCACAGGTCCTGGCAGCAAAAAGCTTGGGGGACCTTGCTCAAAATGCAAAGCACCTTAGGGTTTTGCAGAAAAACTGTTGTGCACCGTGTTAAGGACCCATAGCAAATCTTTGGATTGGGCCTCTCCTATGCCAGCCCCTTCCCTGACCACAAACATTTCCAGTAACTCTTGATAAAAGACATCCAATTACTAGATAATACAAGCAGCGAATACCGCACCATATTAGCATCATACTGATAGCAAACAAAATCCCCTATACAGAGACCAACAAAACTACTACACAAGGAACAGATTATACCGCCTAAACGCAAACACCTATTACCACCATGTAATGGCTGTATAATACCCCTATACTAGTACTGAATAAAGATCAGTATGCAAAGACCAATATGCCCTCCATACAGTGACCATATCGTGGTAGATACCAGTGGATATAGGATCTACAGACTGTATATTACCTCCATACTGCGACCATATAGCAGAATAAATAGTAGCGGGGATAGGGTCAATGGGACGAATAGTAGCGGGGATAGGGTCAATGGGAGAACCGTTGGGGGCGTGGCTAGTCTCCATTCTTCAACCGCTGGTAGCAGTACTACCAGGTTCTGTTAAAGACACGAAAAGTCTGGTTAATATGCTGTCTGCTGTTCCCTGGGATTCCACTTCCTCATGGATATCGTGTGATGTAAGTTCACTGTATCCATCTATACCTCACTCTTTGGCCATTGATGTTTTAAAATCTCACCTTATTCGGTTTAGTGATTATTCCCATATCTTCATTGAATTTGTGATACTCTGTACAGAATTTTTACTTAGTCACAACTACTTTTGCTTTGATGGTATCTTCTATATGCAACGATGTGGTGCTGCGATGGGGGCCAGATTTTCTCCTTCCCTGGCCAACATTTATATGTCGGCCTGGGAGGAGAGATATCTGTTTGATCCCTCTTGCCCTCTTTCTCCCCACATCAGGTGGTATGGTCGTTATATTGACGACCTGCTCCTGATGTGGGGAGGTACTCAAGAGCAGGCTGTTGAGTTCGGTCAGTATATTAATAACAACAATATGAATCTTAAGTTTACCTGTGAGCGTTTTTCTGAAAAAGTCAATTTTCTGGATGTAACCATTTTTGGGGTTAATAATAGGGTTGAAATCTCCCCTTATAGAAAAAACATTGCTTGCAATACTATTCTACATGCAACATCACATCACCCTCATCATGTAATTCAGGCTATTCCTTTTGGGGAACTGACAAGATTAAAGAGAAATTGCTCCAATCTGGAAGCTTTTCTGGTTCTTGAGAAAGAGGTACAAGACAGACGTAGCAAAAGAGGGTATCCGAAATGGCTGTTAGAGAAAAGTAGTAAGAGGTTATCTTGTATCCCGAGAGATCATCTTCTTAAAGAGAAAGGACGTGATGTCAACCATCATAAAAATAAAATTGTTTTTACCACTACATATAGTCCACAGTTCAATACTATTTGTAAAATTATTAAGAAATAACTGCCCGTCATATTAGATCAAGAGGATAATAAACATTTCATTAGAGAAGATGAGGTTCATTTTGTTTCTAGAAGAGGTCAAAATTTGAGATCGATATTGTCCCATAGTAATTTTTCTAATCCAACTTGGTCTATTCCCATTTGGCTAAGTAATAAAGGCATGTATAAATGTGGTCACTCAAAATGTATCGCATGCAAACATGTAACAGTTTCTAAAGAGTTTCATTCCATCAGCACTGGATACAAATATGATATAAACACATATATCAATTGTAATACCCGTTTTGTGGTATATCTAATAACTAATGCATGTCAGAAACAATACGTGGGATGTACCACCTGCAATTTAAAAATACGTATTCGGAGACAAATATCCGATGCCAAAAAATCTCTCTCATTAGGTATGTCCATGGTGTCTAAACATTTTCACGACATACATCAAGGAGATACCACCAGCCTCACTTTTGTAGGGATAGAAAGAGTTAATAAACCTGCCCGTGGTGGAGATCATAGGAAAAAGCTATTAGCACGAGAAGCTTGGTGGATGTTTCAATTGGGAACTAGATATCCAGTTGGGCTTAACAAAAGATATGACCTCATTAGCCAATATTAGTGTATGTTTAAGATGATCGCTTTGTTTTTAGAAATTCGTAGCATTTGCATTTGATTTTATATATATTGTTGTCTGTCCAATCATGTGATGTGTGTCACGTGAACTGGATATGGGATATTTAAATCCTGGTTTTTGCGCTTAACAGTGTGCCATGAATAAGGAGCGTTCCTGCTCCGAAACGCGTCGGTCCCATGCGACTCCCTCCTAACCAGCCTGTACATTTTTAATCTGAATTTTGGATAAACTTCTGAACTTTTTTATATTTACGAGGTGTTCACGCTGGACCTCTTCCTTTGCTCTATATGCGACCATATAGCGGTAGATACCAGTGTACACAGGTTCTGCAGACTGTATATCACCCCATATAGTGGTAGATACCAGTGTACACAGGTTCTTCATACAGGGACCACAGAGTGGTAATTACCAGTGATCACAGGATCTGCAGACTGTATATTTTCCATACAGTGGTAGACACCAGTGTATACCTGCTCTGCAGACTGCATATTACCCCCTTTGCCCCCTCAGCTAGACTCTACTAGTGTACACAGGCTCTGTAGACTGTATATATCCACCATACAGTGTCCATATAGTGCTAGATACCAGTGTACACAGGTTCTTCAGATTGTATATCACCTCCACACAGTGCTCATATAGTGGTAAATACCAATGTACACAGGCTCTACAGACTGTATGTTACCTCCATACAGTGCCCATATAGTGGTAGATACCAGTGAACATAGGATCTGCGACTGTATATTGCCCTCATACAGTGACCATATAGTGGAAGATACCAATTGTACACAGGCTCTTCAGACATATAAATGATTATTGTGCAGTTACATCCAGGGACTCACAGATGACACCTTCTCTGATGAGTTGTTCACATTCCTTTTCTTTTGCATCCTGTCCAGCCATCCATGAAGACTTCTCCTGGCCACCACTTGTGCCTGCAAATCTGGACACAAATATGTTAGAATTCTCACATTTCCAATACCTCTATCACTGCCCCCCACTTCTGTACAAACTTCCCAAGGGTGGGAGAGCAGGTACAGGCCATAACTTAAAGGCACAGTCTTCTAGGTGGGTGGGGAGGAGCAGAGCACTAATCACCTGGAGATTGTGCTACAGGTTTGGCCTGTACCTCTCAGAATCATGTTACCAGGTACGTAGATGCTTCTGGGAGGTAAGTACACATGGCCCCAGGTAAGGAAAAGATCAGGGCCCTAAATAGGTTGGTAAGGCCCAAGTAGGTAAATAGATCTCAGGAAGGGAAGTTGGTAGGCCCCAGATAGCTGGTATGCTCGAGTTAGGTAGGCTTTAGGCCACAGAAAGGGAAATTGGGAGACCCCGGGAAGGAAGGTTGGTAGGCCTCAGAAAGGAAGGTTGATAGGCCTAAGGTAGGTAGTTAGGCCACCAAGTATGTAGCCCCCAGTTATGTAGGTAAATAATCCATAGTATTTGGCTGTGAATTGTATGCAGGTTACTTTTGCCACATTCATTATGCAAGGATTATGTGGAGTCTTTGGCCATGACATTTCATGTGGGAAAATCACTTTGTGATCCCCTAAATAACTTTCACAGCTCATAAGATGTGGTCATATTGTGATCAGAAAGTTGACACAAGCAGGACTGGAATAAGATATTCTGATGTCCTATGCAAATAAGGCACATAACGCCCCTCCGATGGAAAATTCATACCTCCGTGCGCCCCTTTTTCTACCTCGGATGAAATGGCGCTTAGGCGGTCGCCCACCTTGTCCTACTCGTCGTCCCGACCCTGGACATAAGCGCTTCCCAATACTCACTGGATAGTTCAGGAAGTATTTTGGGTGACTTGGTGATTGCAACAAAATCTACAATTTTTATTTTACAATTTTTATTTTTTAAAAGTAGAAAAACAAAAGCTATGTTAATTTAATGTTGACATATTCATATCGATCCGCAAAATCAGATTTAGGGGTTTTCCAATTCCTTAAAATAAACTCTCAGAAATTTGGCAGAGGCTAAACTAGAGAAAGACAATCAACTTTCCATTCAGACTCGCTGTTCTAGCACCTAGTATTCGTTGCCGATGTTGTCACGATCAGTGGTCATGTGTCGCTACAGCCAATCACAGGCCTCAGTGGTCACGTGATGCTCATACAAGAAGAGACCGCTGAGGCCTGTGACCAACTAAAGTGAAGTCATTGACCGGGAGCAGTGACAGCACAAGAACTGAGCAGCTTTAAAGGTGAGTTGTTTTTTTTTACTGTTACTTCCATCCAAGTCTCATTACAGCTTTTTTAAGGGGGTGTTCCCACCATAGACTTTGACGGCACATATATAGGATATCCATCAAAATCTGATAGGTGCAGATCTCACCTGGGATCTCACCTAGAACAGAATGGAGAGTTATTGACAAATTCAACACTCTCTTCTTTCTGAGACAACACTTTTGAGGGCTCGTTCCCCAAATAGACGAGGGTCCTAGTGGTGGGAATTATACCTCCACATCATGACCCCATATCATCACCACAGAGTGACTAAATAATACCACCACACCATGACCACATATCACCACCACCAAGTGAATAATACCTCCACATAGCACCACCATATAGTGACTGAATAATACTGCCATTTGTCACCACCACATTATGTCTGAATAATACTGTCACACCATGACCATGCCAGGGAAGCGTCATAAGATAATCCACTGACATCACTGACTGCAGTGGGCTCATCCTGCCCCCTCAGCTAGACTATAAAATCTAACTGCGGCAGCGCTCACAGCACAGTAGAGGGAGGTAAGTGATCTCTTTCACCACCTCCCTCCCTGTCCCCTCCAGCTGACCACTGCTGTGGGATTTCCTGGGCGCTGAATAACCTATGGGTCTGCCTCAGCAAGCACCAAGTGTTTCATGGCTGTGACTGATCATCTTGGGGTGCAGGAGATAGAATACAGGCCACAGCCGCACTACAATCTCCAGAGAGTTGGTTCTCTGTCTCCGCCCCCCATGAGCTGTGGATTTTCCTCCTCTCATGGTGTGGTGGTACTATTCATTCAGTAGGTGGTGGTGATATGTGGTGGTATTATTCAGTCACTATGTGGGGGTGATATGTAGTCATGGTGTGGTGGTATGATTCAGTCACTATGTGATGGTGATATGTGGTGGTATTATTCAGTCACTATATGGTGGATAGTATGTGATCATAGTGTGGTGGTATTATTCAGTCACTATGTGGTGGTGATATGTGGATATGGTGTTGTGGTATTATTCATTCACTATTTGGTGGTGATATGTGATCAGGGTGACTGAAATGGGACAAATATAATATTTATTACATCCAGGTGCTCAAAACAGGGTAAGTATCAAGGATCATTGACCTGCACAAAGCTGGAATAGGCTACAAAACCATAAGTAAGATGCTGTGGGAGAAGGAGACAACTGTTGGTGCAATAGTAAGAAAATGGAAGAAATACAAAATGACTGACAATCGACATCGATCTGGGGCACCATGCAAAATCTCACTTCGCGGGGTATACCTGGTTATGAGGAAGGTGAGAGATCAGACTAAAACTACACAGGGGTAACTTGTTAATGATCTCAAGGCAGCTGAGACCACAGTCACCAAGAAAACCATTGGTAACACATTACACCATAATGGTTTAAAGTCCTGCAGTGCCTGCAAGGTCCCCCTACTCAAGAAGACACATGTGCAGGCCCATCTGAAGATTGCCAATAAAAACCTGGATGATTCTGTGAGTGATTGGGAGAAGGTACTGTGGTCAGATGAGACAAAATCGAGCTCTTTGGCATTAACTCAACTCGTCATGTTTGGAGGAAGAGAAATGCTGCTTATGACCCAAATAACACCATCCTCACTGTCATGGTGGAAACATTATGTTTTGGGGGTGTTTCTCTGCTAAGGGCACAGGACTACTTCTCTGCATCAATGGAAGAATGGATGGAGACATGTGCTGTAAAATCCTGAGTGACAACCTCCTTCCCTCTGCCAGGACAGGGGTTGTCTCACTACAAGGATTGCTTTTTTTTTTGTTAAAGATCTTGCAAAAACAAGTCACTTTGCAATATGTGACCATTAACAGTATCCTACCTATTCCTATATATCCCCTCTTGAATGGACTGCATCAGCTCTTCAGGTCGCTATAGCTACAGACCTGTTTGATATATCCCGATTATCTGCCAGCGCTGGTTGCTATAGCTATAGACCTACCTTTTACTGCAGCCTAGTGGAAGCCAGTAAACATGCCCCTGAATTCAAAGTGAAACCTAGGAAACAGGACTGAGGTAAGATGAATCAATGTAGTGAGACAACCCCTTTAAGGGTCACATGTATGAAAACTGTCTAGGTCTAAAACTCACTTTGTTGCCCATAGCAACCAATCAGAGCGCCTGTCTCATTTTCCCAGAGCACTATATGATATGGAATGGGTGTTCTGATTGGTTGCTCTGGGCAACAAAGTGAGTTTTAGACCTAGACAGTTTTCTATGCAAAGTATACCTGACCAGTTTTTGGAAATGATCCGACTTTCTGGTGCACTTTACACTGATTTAATGCGCCCAAAACTGGCGTGGAAACGCCACATTTCTGACAGGTCGCCCTTAGTATTTTATTAGCATATTCATGTATGCTAATACATCACCTTCTTTGTCAGTATGACAGTGTGCCCTGACTGCAGGCTTGTTATACAGACAAGGAGACCTAGAGTAGCCCCAGGGCTGACTGTTCTTTCATTCCCTGGGCTCCATCTGGGCACTGGGAGTCCCGATCACCCGATGGAGCAAGGCAATGCCCTTTGATTATGCTGTGGATACGGATCACGCCAATCAAAAGGTTAAGCGCCAATAATCGGAGGTGTCCTCTGGTTCCTGCCACTTACAGAGACGGCTCTAGGTATGGAGATAGTGACTACAGCTCTATTCCAAACTCAGCTGCGGCACCGGGAGATGCAATACCCCTCTTTCTACAGTGACCTCTTTTGGTGTCACTGCAGAAGAACGACCTGTATCGTCCACCGTCAAAAGATGTTGGGCGGTCATTGATAATGGAGCCCAAGGGTGTACTTAGTTTCTACAACCCTCAACTAAATGTACATGATGTCATGGTAGCTGGGCGGAGCTAGTCATCAGATTATATTATGACATCAGCAGCAGGGATCTTTCCCGAGCCAATGGGCTGATGTATACAGGGGACCTGTCAGCTGTGATGTCACAACAAGTGGGCGGGGCTGGAATCCTGAACATCCGCTTACATCATAATCATCTACGGAACCTTTAGAACCAGACAGGATTGTACAGAGAGGAGCTGTCTCCTCTCCTCTCGTGATTACCAGACATTTCCCCATAGAATAACCATGTAGGATCATTTGTATGACTCTGCACTATGTGGTTCTTCAATTATTTCTCCTGGAAATGTGTAATTACATTGATAACTAGGTGATACTTTCATTTATTGATAAGGTGTGTCCCAAAATATTCTGACACTTTGTGATTGGATATATCAGACTTGTAGGGTTATATCCTATTGAAGAGAATAGTACTCCACCCCGTTGTTAATGGTTGTATGTTTAATCATACATTTCCTGGTGAATTACAGAGGAACGACTTCCACACAAGTCTATGCTCTGCGGACCTATTACTCCTACAAAGTAATCCAGTGATGATAGGGAGACAGAAAATAAATTGGTTGGATATTTTTATATGAGTGGTTGAATGAATGAATAATTAAGTGGGCGGATATTTTTAGTGGATAGATACATGGGGCGACACATTTACGGGGTTTTAGTAGAAGTCTGGCCTCTTTTCAGTCTGATAAAATATGCTGTATCCCGTCATCGCTCTATTTTAATGAGGCGACTTCCAAATATCAGGAGCATTAAAGAAGCGCCCAGGCTCAATGTATTGTGCCTGAGATTCAGGGGGGTGCTGGAGGTGTGTCACAACTATAATCGTTAGAAAGAAAGCTGCAGATTTATGACTTTGTAACGGCCAATTTCAGGCAAATGCTGCTGGGACAGGGAGAGACTTTAAAGGGGATGTCCCACGACCAAGGGTTTTCGGCCAGTTTTTCAAAACGGTTTGCTGTTTTTCAGACAGCACTGAAAAAAACGGGCCTGAAACATGAGCACAATAGTGCGTACTATAAAAAAAAAAGCTGCGGCCAGTCCCCACTGCACGGGTTTCGGTCACAGGCGGTTTTTACCGACCGCGGTCAGATATGCAAAAAAACATTTGTGCAAGACACAATCTTCCGTTTACGGTTATGGACAGAATATGTGCAAGCAATGTGTGAAGTGGGGAGGGCTTTTCTCCGCTGATGGCGGGAGAAAAGCAGCCCCTCTCCCCGCCCGGGCCGAGGGGGCACGCCGCCACCCTAAAACAGGACAGTTTTGTCCATGTGCGCGTGGGAAGCACCCCAATAGCACCACTAATAGTAGTTTACCTGAGTCCTGAATTGTCGCCTTGGTAGCTCAAAATACTGTTTTTTAGATTAAGCACATTTCTAACATACAAGTGTGTGACAAAAATAAAATGGTTGCAAGCCGAGCGGGCAAATATACATTCAATGTCTTCCTGGTTTGTTAGATAGATGATTAAGTTAGGTAGTGGACAGGTGGAGGAGGATGGTTTGTTGATAGGAGAGAAGTTGATAAGGTAGAGGAATGCATGGAGGGCGACTGATGGACTCAGTTTATTTATACATAAATGCGGAAGGTCCTACATGTTAAGATTTAACGAAAGGAGATGAGGACCAGAGAACCCTGGACAAGGATAAAGGACACAGTAGGAGCCTTGACACTGTGCACCTTAACTGCCACACACTAATCTGCCAGTCACCTCTCAATGAGTTCTAGCATCTGCAGCTCCTTAAATAAGGTACTGTGATGTCATAAGAATGGGCGGGGATCTAGACGAGATCATATTGTGACATCAGCAGGTACATTAACTATGTATGCGGAGGAGCTGCCAGCTGTGCATGCCATAATTAACTGGAGTGGGGCTGAAGCCAAATCTTTCCATTAATTTAAAAGGCAGTAGATACGCGATGGAGGATTGAGGGGTATAGCGGATGATTGGAAGGATGATTGCTAGATGGCGAGATTTGGCATGGATTTGGTTAGTTAGGTTGTAATGGATATATTTAAAGAATATTAATCTAAAGATATTGTCTCACATTAAAATTCTTTTGTCTATGTCTCATTGAATTTCTTTATATTTTTCATATCACCTGATTTAATGGAGATGAGGCTGGAATTGTCTCAAGGATAAAGTGTCTGACAGCAAGGAAGTGACACGCATCATGTGGCCATAGTTTTAAGGGCTGAGTATGGACAATATTGGGTTTCTTCTTTTTCGGGGTTTTTCAAGTGTTTAATAAGTTAAATGATGTTATATTAAACAACACTCAGAATTTAAAGAAGAACTCGGCCCAAAGGGAAATATCGAACAGGATAGGAATAAGGGGATCACTCGTGTTGACCAAGGCTGTTTCTGTAAACCCTATATAGAATTCACATGAGGGGTATAGGTGAACCCCTTTTCGTTCTTAGTTTATTTTTTACCTTACACCCTTTCAAAGAGCCTTAAGTTGTTTTACTTTTTTGTCAACATAGCACATATAGGGCTGTGTCTTTAAGTTGTATTGTAACTTTCTCTAGGGTTATACAGTGTTCAAGATTGTTATGGTAGAAGGGTTCCAGTCGGGGGGTTGGTTTTGAGACGGCTTCCCTGAGGTTAGGCTATATGGATTTTGTAGGGCCCTTAATGTTGTCTAGGGTGTTTTAGGGTACTAGTGCTCCTCTGTATTTTCTTGCATCACGCATTGCAATATGGAACAGGTTTACCAATATTATTGATATTGTGTTGTGCGTGGTCTAATAGCTTGTTGTGCATAAAGCCGCCATTGAGTCTTTGGAACCTAAAGGTTGCTCCCAATTTATTTTAAATGTGGTATTATTCATTTAAAAGTTAAGTCTTATTATTTCCATTCTACATATGGTTGTATGTGGTATGGTGTGGAGGTATTTCCGACAGCGATATGTTGGTGATATGTGGTCATGGTGTTGCATTATTATTCATGTCACTATGTTGGTGGTGTTTGTGTCCATGGTGTTGAGGCTATTCAGTCACTATGTGGGGGTGATATGAGATCTATGATGTGACATTTATTATTCAGTCACTATGTACGGTGGGTGATATGTGGTATGGTTGTTGAGGGTATTCAGTCACTATGTGGGGGTGATATGAGATCATGATGTGACTGTATTATTCTGTCAACTTTGTGGTGCGTGGTGATGCATATGAGGTCATGATGTGGAATTATTATTCAGTCTCACTTTGGGGTAGGTGATTGAGGTCATGGTGTTGCCATGGTATTATTCAGTACACTATGTTGTCGGTTATATGTGGTCATGGTATAGTGGTATTATTAGTCCACTATGTGGCGGTGATTTGGGGTCATTATGTGGTTGTTATTATTTGATCTTTGTATGTGGTATTCATTATTAGTCTTGGTTTTGTCAGTTTTATAAAATTTTGGTGATATTTTCCTCCTGTATTGCATGTATATGTCAGTGGTCACTGTATGACCATTATATTGTGGTATCCTTACCATTAGATATTGTCTACAGGCTGATTGTAGGTTATGTAATTACAATACATTACGTTATATATATACATCTTTATAGTTGATGTTGTGGTCCGCGCTGGTCTGATGGAGAAGGGGGGCATGTTTCTTGTTTAGGTGGGTGTGGTTAGAGGTAGGTCCTACTTGGGATGTGTCATTTGTTTGAGTGTGGTTTAGAGGCTCTATTGTTCCTGGGGTAATTCATTTAATTGGGTGAGGGTTGAGGGACATGGCCTGAAGTTGTCTGTCTTTGCCCATAAAGTGGGAGGTATGTGTAGTGTGTGGAGACTTGATAGACCGGTATTTGCACCACAATGTAATTTAAATATATTCAAAGGCCTGAAATTAAACTAGGACATCAGCTGCGCTCCACTATTGGATGTAGCGTTCTGAAGTCACATTCACCTTCCTGACTCGCTGTGCCTTGCAATCCGAATGGATTATACCATATACACTGGGTTAAATGGGTGTATATTAGGGCATCTACTGGTTCTGGGGGCTATATGGGGCATCTACAAGGTTATCAGAGGGAATAATGGCGGTTGTTACCTGCTTACAGGGGGACTATATGGGGACATATCCCTGGCTAAGGGGACTATATGGTCTTTTAAGGTTACAGTGGGACTGTATGGGATACATTCCAGCTATACTAGGGGGCTATGTGGGGCATCATGCTGGTACAAGGGGCTTTACGGGGATCATGCCTGGTACCGGGGGCTATACGGGGCTTCTCGCCTGGCGACAGGGAGGCTATGTAGGCATCTCCTTGCTTACAGAGGGGATATGTGGGCAATCTCCCTTGCTACAGTGGGCTGTGTGGCGGATCTACCTGGCTACTGAGGGGCTATGTGGGGCCATTCCTGGCTATTAGGGGGGCTTTTGTGGGGAATCTACACATGCGCTACAAGGGGCTGGAGGCTATGTGGAGCATATTACCTGGACTACGAAGCATATTACCTGGCTGCAGGTTGGCATTGCTACCTGGTACGGGGGCAAAAATTGTTACCTGGTTACAGGGCGGAAATTTATACCTGGCTAACAGGGGGCAAAAATACATATATACCTACAATGGGCAGATATAACTGTCATCTTATTGGGGGCTTTATACCCCACTTATCTACCCGCTTACAAGGGTCACATGTACATATGTTAACCTATACCCCCTAGGGTTGGCAATCATTTTCTTCCTTGTTGCCCTCAAAGGGCTAATTATAATAGCAATACTATACATATTATAGACATATTATGAAGACATAAATGTCCCAAATGCTTTATGGAAGATATATCATGAATACTTCAAGTTATAGATATTTCTGCTACTGTCCCTGTGTGCAAAGACCATGCTCCTCTTGTGTAGGTGACAGAGGTTTTATGCTGCACAAACCTTGGTAAACAGCCATTAAATTAATGATACTCTACCTTTATGTATAAAGACCTTTTCTTCAAACAATGCACTTTCATTTTTATTTTTCTTCAGACCTTTATCTAAATGGGATCAAAGACCAATTGAAATAAACAGCCGTATAATCTACACATGAAAAGGTAGTCTACATTGGTCAGATGGACCTTGGCTCCACCAAAAGCATCATTAAATGTTGTTCTTCCAGAAATGATTGATTTTCAATTCTTTTATAGCTAGAACATTGAAAATATTATTTGCTTTGCAATATCTCCATGCTGGCTGGAAAGTGGATCTAGAAAATCATATAGGCATACAATCACTGGCCTATTTCAAACATCGAGAGAAATGAATGGTGTACATAGAAGGAACCATAATAAGGATGAAAATGGACCCTTGTTATTACTCCAACTTTTGTCGCCCAAGACAGAAAGATATGATGTTAATTTCCTCACTACGTACTATTTGTTTTGGGATAGTACCCTACCTATACTTGTTAGCAATGGAGTTTCCCTCAAAACTATAACCCCTCTCTGTGCCAGTTATGTCCTTTGCTCTGGAGAAATTCTGGTATCCACTGAAGGTTACCCAGGAGTAGTATAGCACTAGGGTTCTTTGGTCTGATCTCAGGAAATGTCCATCCTGCATCCATACAAAGGATGCACATCACTCCTTTTAATTTAATTGGAATCATATCATTGCATCCCATAATGAAAATGCCCTAATGCTTCCATAGCTGGTCCAAGTTGGGTTGTCTTCAGCTGGATATTTGGTGCCCTATCATTTTATGGGCCAAGTATTATGTTAGAGCAATGATTTGCAGCCAAGGATCTCTGGTAACCATGGTTCATTTGGCTGTTAAAGGGGTTGTCTCACAGCAAGGATTGCTTTTTTTGTTAAAGATCTTGCAAAAACACTTTGCAATATATGTCTTTTAATAGGGTATCCAACCTATTCTGAAGATATCCCTCTTGTATGGGCTGCATCAGCTTCTCTCAGGTCGCTATAGCCTACAGACCTGTTTGATCTCTCTGATAGGCAAGCATACTGCTGCCTCAGTACAAGCCACGTTAAAAATGCCTCCTGCTGAATTAAATTGTGATACCAAAAAAACATCAGGATGAGTAAGATGACTCAATGTAGTGAGACAACCGCTTTAATGTGGGTAGTGGTTCCCTGGGGGTGAAATTGCTTTTAAGGTGTTCCTGTGGGGTAATAACATTAGGATTCAAAGCTTAGGCTTCCCATATGATCCCTTAGGTTTCGCACTGGTTCACCAGTTGATTGTGAGGTTGCAAATAAGGATCACATACATTTAATCTGAAAATTTACACCACACATATTGGTTCTCACCATTAATGGCCGACAAGTCTTTGGATTCTGTAGAAAGTGTCTGTGTAGGTCCAGCTGTGGTGAATTTCCATGTAGTTTGAAAACTAAAGAGCTCCAAAGGTAAATTTTTCTCCAATTTATACATAAACTTGTATTCCTCAGTGGGTAGGGCTGTGATAACCTTGTATTCATTGTCACAAATGAAGAAAGCTTTTCATTATTCGTTAAATCTGTAATTCAAAATAAAATAGTCTTTGTAGTGGCATATAATAAGCAATAAATAAATTATGCAGGTTGGTATAACGTTTTAATTGGTATTTTTGAGTTCCTTAACAGTTTTGTTTATTTCTTGACTTATAAAGGTACCAACGCCCGAAATCCGAGCCCACAATCTTTACTTTGATTCTTTAGGCTATGGATATCGGATGTGTCTCAAAGGGGTGTGGAAAAGACACATTAGGCAAACCTGGATTCCATCTAAAAATCTATGGGACTTTTCGCAATCGATATATGGCTTTAGCTTGTCCAGCTTCAGACACCAAGAGGTGGTAAGTTTTTCTGTGATATTTACCACACATACTGCCTCAGTTATGTACAAACTCATGATCATGTTAATCAATGTAAAAGAAATCTAAGTATATTGTTTTTGTATGGAATATTACAGATATAGCCATCTGCAGAATGCAAGTCTATAGTCATAGGTTTTAATTGTGAAATTGGTTTTACCTCTTACCCCTGCCCAACTCTCGAGTATGCAGAGCCTGAAAAATAGCATACCAGAGTTTCTGGTAAATATGGTTGCTATAGGGCTATTGCAGCCAATAATTTTCTGTTATCTCACTAAAGTACGCTGTTCTGTTCTTGAACATTTCTACTCAATGGTCAGTGGGTTTTATTTCAATTTATAGCAAATTGGAAGTGTGTAAACAGGAAAATTAGTGTAATTACCACCATTAGGAGACCAATAAACACAAATCAAAATCTGCTATTTTAGGACATTTGTTCCTCGGGCTTTGTGGCATGCTGAATTCCAGTCACTATAATTACCGTTTACATAATAAGATGGTGACAGTAACTGTATAATCAGTATGTGTTTATACATTCTGCAAAGCAATTTCAACCAGACTTAGAATATAATCCATATTCTTAACTGTTCCGATCCTCGCAGGAAACCAATCCACCACATTTATGTCTTCAAGTCCAAAAGCAAAGATGGATTTGAAGTGGACACTTAGGGCAACATGTATAATTTAGGTGCAAAGAGGCCAGTTCTAAATAGCTTTAAAGCAGTGTAGAATGCGCCAGAATGTATGTTAACTGTTCTACTGATGGGTCTTGATTTGTTTTTTTCTATGTTTCACACTACGACTACTCAAGCTCAGGGTAAACCACTTTTAACTTGGTTCTGTGTTCTCAACAGTATAATGCACCTTGTTTTGCCGTCACTCCAGTCATAAATGGTGTAGAATAAATATTACAGTTGTCGTGCGACACACCTCCAGAACGCCACAAACATCTTGGGCGCCATCATACAAGAAAACAAAAAAAAAAAAAAAAACAAAAAAAAAAAAAAAAAACCAAAAAAAAAAAAAAAAACAAAAAAAAAAAAAAAACAAAAATGGCCTGCGGGCGCTGCATAATGCACCTATTTTTGGAGTGCACCTGCTCATATATCAAGAGAACAGGGCTGCGCCAGTTTTTGGGATGAAAAGACACCAGAATACTGGCGCATCCCTGTTCATACATGTTGCCCTTAGGGTGCATGTATAAATGGGGCTGCATCAGTTTGCTGGTTTGCATTGAGCCAAAAAAACTGTCTTATCCATGTTCAATAGATGATTTAACAGTTGTATGGCAAAATCTGGCACATTGTGTGACAGACCCGAGACTTTTAAATTGTGCCAATTTTACAGAGGTGTGTCACGCCAGATTTGTACGATTAGACACATTTATGAATGTGTCGCACCAAAATGTGATGCAAAACTGTCATAAATAGTGTTGCGTGATTATTATCAACAAAGTTGAATAATCAGACGGTTTTTATGTTGATCGGATTTTTATAGTTTTTCATAGCGATAAATTTAGGTGGAAATCTGCGAATAATCTATTAATATGCGCTCATTTTTGGCGATTCCTGTCATTGGGCGGCCAGAAATTCAGCTTACAGACATAGAGCAGGGTGGGCTTGTGTGCGCGACGTCATGACTGGGATGTGTTATGGTTGGATTGGCTGAAAAATCACATGACATCGTGGTTTACATTGAACGCCCTTTCTGTTCATGATCTAGGGTCTCATAGGAGTAGGACGCTAAAGCGCTCGGCCTCTGCCAAACAGCTCATCAAACAGCTCAGCGAATTTGTTCTATTTGTTCACACAGACAGTCTATGCTTTTAGCTGTTGAACATTAGAATACTTAGGTAGATTAGAGATTTGCAGATTTTTAGGTACTTTAGGCTGAGATTTTAAAGGAGCATCTAGCCCTGTAAGTCTTGAGGGGAAGGAGCGGCGGGGCGGGGGGGGGGGGGCGGGCGAGAACACAGGCAAGCCCAGACTTGTTTAGGACATTTGCATTGCAATGGCGTTTTATTAACAGTTTTCTGTTGAAATCATTACTTGTTTGTTGGCAGCCTGAACTTATTTAGGATACAGATCTTTTCTAGTAACTGCAGGTGTATTTGTTTAGGTGCAAAACTCAACTTTTATTATCCGTATACATTTCAGAATAGGTGTTTTTTCACTTTTGCCCAGTCCTGCTTTGTGTAGAGGAATCCTTGCAATTAATAATTTGAATACAGCAATTTTGTATTCAGCGTTAGGTGTATTTTTAGGTGCAATAAAAAAAAAGTTTTATTAGCGTATACATTTCAGATAGGTCGTTTTTTCACTTTTTCCCAGTCCAGCTTTTGCTGATAGCAGGCACCTTGCACTTAAATTTGAATACCAGCAATTTTGTCGTCACCGCAGGTCCTGTAGGACAGAAATGTGGCTTTTTAGTGGCTTTTCTCCCTCACAATTTTTAACGTGGCTAGAAGTCATTTTTAACTATTTTTTGGGGTTCACGTTGCTGTGAGATAAGCAATAATCATGTCATTTGGAAATGAAATGTGGCTTTTAAGTAGGAATTTCTCCCTCGACATTTTTTAACAGTGGCTGAGAAGTCATTTTTATAATTTTTTGGGTCATGCTGTCTTTGAAATGCAGCGATACTACTGGTCCTATTCTAAAAACATTTGTTTATAACAGACATTGTTTCATTCCAATCGTCAAAAAGTGGCTCAAGGGTCATTGTTTTGAAATTTTTGGGGCATTTGCTGTGACATGCAGCTATATCTGGTTCCCTATTATAAAAAAATGTTGTTTCTAACAGATTTTGTTCTTCACAATTGTTGTTTTTTTTTTTTTTTTCCAAATGTTTGTCATGGGTCCATGTTTTGAATTTTTTGGGGGCATTTTGTTGTGAATGCAGCTAGACTACAGGTCCTGATTGTAAAAAAAATGTGGTTTCTAACAGACATTTGTTCTTCACAATTGTCAAGGAGTGGCTCCATGGGTGGATGGTGCTGTCAGTGATAAACGAGGAGTAGGTAAGGTCACTGTTCAATGGACACTTATTGCAAAATGACTTGTTTTTGCAAGATCTATTAACATTGATAGCTATCCCTGTATTGAGAACAACCATTTAACTACAATTAATAATAAAGGAGATACAAAGACATGGTTGGGATTTCAAATCCATATTTTAAAAAATGTGTTTTACTAGAATTAAATACTAAAAAACTTGCATGACAAAAAATAGCTGGGTAAAAAATTCCCTCTGAATTGTACAAGGGAGGTACAGGATTGACTTGACCAGATGTAGGTTATTAAGAGGACATGGAGTATGGAGCACGCAGAGAACAAAGAACAGAGACCATTTCCTCACCAGAACGTTGAGTAAATTGAGAAAGTATGCCAAGTAAAAGGGCACTCCTGGGTGGAACAGGAGAGTTATTCCACCACGTACTTTCCAAGTGAAAGCTCACATAAGTCCGCATCATTCGGAGAGGCCAGCGCTACCCTGGTCGTGACTGGGTACTGAGGAAGGCTGGAGGTCTTTTACCTCACACTTCCCGCTTCAGCACTCTGCTCTGCATTGACTGTTTTTCGTGTGCTTGAGTCATAAGGGCATTTTTACCGTGTTAATAGATGACGGACGCAGCCTCGGGCTCTTCTCCGCAACCACTGTAACACTCCGGCACCTGGACAGCTTGTAACTGCATGGTGTTAATAGATGTCAGACGCTAGCCTGGGCTCTCACCGCAACAACTGTTACTTCCGGCCCTGACAGGCTGATCACCGCGTCGTTAACTGATGGCTGGACGCAGCACTGCTCTCACCGTTAGGGGCATCTGGAGCGCTTACATTTCACTATAAAAAATCAGATTTTGAAAAAGGTGATTTCTTGAGGTTCAGTAGTGTACAAAAAGGGCTCAAGGAACTGGACACAAATTGCACAATTTGAGGATTAAAATTTTTCTGGGGCTGGAGTCACTATGGGGTCACATTCATTTGATCTCCTGGGGCTGGTGTCTGTACCCTAATCACTGAAGATGGGATTTGGAGGAAAATGAAACCATGAATTGATTGGCCTGAATCACTTCAGAAGCCGGAGGGCAATTGTTCCACTTCGCAATACTATGAAGTGTTTTGGGGATGATTAGGACATTTTTAATACTTATGGGGGGGTGTGGATGAATTGATTAACAATTCTAACGGTTGTAAAAAACTCGAGTACGTTGATTAACTGCTGGGAGGGAGTGTAGGTTGTATGTTATAACACTTAGGAAAATAAAAAGCATAAGTGGCTTAATAATGAAAACTTTTATTAAAACTTCCCTAAATTAATTCTGTATAACTAGTGTCAGTTACCAAAAAATTTACTAAAATGACAGTCACTGTACAAATAGCATTCGTGCCACTTTAGTGATCTGTGGGGTCAAACAGGTTATTGGGGTCAGGGCAGAATATAGTCAAATGGGGGTTTTCCAGGTGAAAACTAAAAATGGTGGTTTAAAGACTCCTTTTTCGGCATCTTTTTAAATCTGGGGGTCATGCAGGTTTGGGGCTCATGGCTGCGTTCCAGGAAAGTGATATTCAATGGTCCAGTTCAAGTAACACTGATGGTCAAATCATACTGCCTTCTGGCACTTTTTATTTGTGGGTGTTGATGCAGGTTTATGGGTCAGGCTGTGGTACAGGCTGGGAATAGTGAATGGTCTGTGGAGTTTTTTTTCTGTGGCTTTTATAACCGAAGTGTGTTGCCTAAGATGTAGCAGTATCATTGACTGTTTGTGGATGTTATTCCTGCTTCTCCTGCCCTGTTTGGGTTGTATGTATGAAGGTGTTGTTGCTCTCCCATATGACTTTAATGGTGATCGGCGTAATCATTATCGAATTTCCGGAAAATCGTTTGATAATTGCCGATTCATTGAACTATCGACACGAGATGACGATAGTCAACGTAATCGCTCATCACTAGTCATAACAAGCCAGACCAATTTAAAAAAGGTATTGCGGAGCCCAAAGTTGTGGTAGATAAACGGTAATTGCCAGTAGGCAAAAAAAATAAAAATTCCTTCCCAACTAATACCCCTAAAGTAATACAAATAAATAATATTAATATAAAATTATATAATATAGTTAGAACGGCACGTCAGTGAATAGAAATTTTGTAGTATCTTGCTTGAGCACCTTAGCCCCAGGAGTCTTGGGGACGGTCTGCTGTTGGAGATAGGATAAAAAAAAAATTTAAAATTTTCAAAGTGATCCAATCTGTTTAAAAAATTTGTTTATTTAGTTTTAGAAAAAAACAAAAAGAAAAAAAATCTGAATAAAAAAAATTTTCCCAAAAAAAATTTTTTAGCTTCAAAATCCGACCTACTGACCGTGACCTAAAATTTTTGATGCGTAAAAATGAGTTAAAAAAAATGTTTAAAAAAAGATTTGTAAGTTTTTAGTTTTTAAAAAAAAAAAAATATAAAACCCAGAATGAATGTTTAATTAACAAATTTTTTCATTAAAAAATTCATTTAGTAAAATGTTTTAAAATTCAACACGAAACTCATAAAGAAATAACTTTTAAATGTTTCTCTTAATCTTGGGGTTTTGGAATACAACGATAAGAACTATTACTGTTGTCATATTTAAAAGAACTATTTACTTTATTTTATAACGTTACCCCCTTTCTTTAAAAAGCTATGAATTCATTGATTTGTTTTTTAAATAAAAAATTAAGTGAATAATAAAATTTTGTTATTTTTTTATTTTTTGTTTTTACTAAATAAATTATATGAACATTAATCAGATTTGGTTCACTGTTGAATTTTTTAATTTTTCCGCAGTCACCCGTTGTACATAGGGCGTAGCCGACCCCTGAGGTTCGGGGGATTGGGTGCGCCAAAAGTCACTCGTTTATGATGCCCTTTAAACTGTTGCCCACAGTTTAAAAAAAGTGGGGGAAAAAGGAGTTTTTCCCACCATTTTAGTTTATGGCTTTGACTATCCCGTCTGTACCAGTATGCCCATTAAACCCTGTCGCCCATTTTTTTTAATTTCAAGCCTGCTGTGAAATATTTAATCATTGATATACTACGTTTAAATCCATAACTCCCCGTTGAGAATGGGGTTTCGTAAATTTTTTGGTTTGATAATTTTATACTTTGTAATTTTTTTATGACTTTTAAACTAAATAATTTTAGATTTATTTTATCTTCTATTATTTTATAATAAAGGGGTTGTCCGGGACCTTACAAAAGCTTGTTGCTCGTTGGGATATGATTAGAAATAGAAATAAATAAGTATACTCACTTCCTTGATGCTTCCATTCTGTCCCTACTGACAGCAAGAAAATAAGGTTTCAACAGTGATTTAAAATATGTTTCATTTAGTGTAGTAAAAACAAAGAATAAAATAATTGAATTAATGTGTTGCATTAAAAGGGCCCAGTGGTCCGGAAGTGATGTGTCGCCTGTGATTGGTTGACTAGAAAGAAAAATGGGCATTACTTTGCAGAGGGAGTAGGGGGCGACCACTGGGATGGAACAGTGGTGTCACAGAGGTGAGTATACTTATTTTTTTACTTTTTAATCTTTTCCCCCGGGACAACGAGATTTTGTAAGTCCCCGACAACTCCCTTTATTGTATATTTTTTATTTTCATATTAATTTCATATTTAATATAGTTTTATAAGTAATATGTTAGTTTATATCACTTTAGTGGTATTATTTGGGAAAGAAAAGGGGATTTTTTTTTTTGCCCTTTTTCAGTAAAATTTGTTTAGCATGGGGCCCCAAATGTCAGTCGTCAGTTTAACAATTTTGTGGTGCAGGGTTTCGCTTACAATAGCCCCCAAATTAAGCTGCGGGGGACCATTGACTGTGGAAATTAAAGTGATTTACAAAAGGCCCGTCGGGGACCAGTTTTATAATGTCACCTTTTGGCCCCTGTTACACGGCTAAAACTGGGTTTTCCGCCGTAATTAGCGCGGAGTGCGCAAATTACGGGTTGAAAACGTCCAGTTATTTTGGTTAAACCCCAAAAATTTATAGAAAAATATGGAAAGTTCCTCTTTGTCGGCGAATCCGCCGGGCGGGGAATAAGTACATTGAATTACCGCGGGTATAGCGCCGTGGTAAAAAAGTTTGGGCCCGGAGGGGGTGCCGGCCCCCCCCCCCTCCCCCCGGGCCCCCGGGTAATTGCGGGGCGTAATTATGCCTGCAAATACACGTGTGAAACCCGCCTTTGGTTTTGACCCTGTTTCTTGTCATAGTAGGACTGTCATATTTTTATATTTACCATAATCCATTTTTGGGGGGGTTTGGGTTAAAACCCGTTTACAAAAGTGGTTTTGGGATTTCTAAGTGTTGGGGGTATTTCTAAGCTGAATGGGTGAGGTGTAAATGCAGTGCGTTTTTGGATTCAAATGTTGGAATGTATGCCTTATCTATGAACCTTAATCTACTCAAGTGCTAATCTGTTTTTAACCATGTTCTTCAACTGTACCTTTTTTTTTTTTTTTAGTATTTTCTAAAAAATCTGATTAATAAAGTTTTCCGAGAAGTTAATTTACAGGAAGTGACTACTTTCAAGCTGCTTTTCCTCTTCTCTGCAGGCTTCTTTGAACTGAACAGCTGAATTTATTGAGAAGATTTGGTTGCTTGATTTACACTTCCAAACAATCTATCTTTTTATTGAGATTGTCAGCAGGACATCACTAGCAAGCAATCTGTATTATACTACAAAGGCTCAATTAACAGAATTTAGAACAGAATTATCTCTACCATTTCCATATTATTATTTGGAGAACCTAATGGAGCATTACTTTATTCAAAGGGGCACTTTCTTATCACCTTTAGTGCATATCTGCACTCAGAACATTATGTACAGTATGTATGTGTGTGTGTGTGTATATGTACACTACTCACAAAAACTCAGCGATTATTGGGCTTTTGGTTGAAATTTCAGGATGAACATAACATTACTTTTAATGTTTTTTTAAATTTACTAAATGAGACTGTCTCTTAACTTTAGAATGCACATGTCCAACTGTTCAGTGTTTCAGTACTTTTTAGGCTATGTTCACATGGCTTAAAGCCGACGTAATTGCAGGATGGATTTCGCCCCGCAATTACGCCGGCTGCCGTGCATGCCTGACCTCCCCAACATGTTTCACCAGCTAAACTGGCTTCATCAGGGGTTAGAGGTCCTCTGGTGAAACATGTTGGGGAGGTCAGGCATGACGTTTTAAATTGTGATTTCTCACCTCTGTCTACAAGTGTCCCCCGCTGCAGATGGTATCACAAGGAAACCTTATATGTTTTATGTCCATTAGATTAGGGATGACTGCCCAAGTAGTATGCTTGGGATCCGTTACTGGAGTTAGTAATTTACTGTATATATAAGGTTTTCCTGTTAATAGGTGGTGTTCCACTAGACTTGATAATAGAAAAGGAGCTATTCCTTCAGAAGTAGAAAGGGATAAAGTGAGAGCTTAGAAATCAGGTTTTTAAATAGTGTGTATAGAGGTTAAGTGTTATACATAATAAAAGTTATGTTTTAGTGTTTTATAGATAGAGAACTGATAGAGTTTAAGTTTGCCTATGGCAAAATAGTAAATATCAAAAGTCACTCTCTGTTCTCTTGCGAGATTCCCATTTTTTTGGAGACTATTTGACAAGAGATACAGAGAGACACATGCAGGTTCGGGCTGGCGAACAGGGGAGCAGAAAAAAACCCTGGTGGACCACCAGGCAATGTGACTTCTTAGGGGAAAAAAGGCAGAGAGTGAGAGGCAGAAAACAAAAGGCAGCGTGCAAGAGTCACGTGCAATGTGTGTCCCCGGGGGTTTGTGTGTGTGTGTGTGTGTGTGTGTGTGTGTATATTGTGTGTATATATATAAATATATATATATATAAATAAATATATATATATATATATATATATATACCCGGTGCTGAGTTTAAGTTTGCCTATAATAGTAATATCAAAAGTATTCTGTTCTCTTAGATTATTTTTTTAGATATATTACAAGAATACATAGAGACACATTGGTGAACATGGTTTTGAGCTCCCCAGGTACATGCCAAACCTTGGCGGGTAGTGAGAGGCACCACTGCAAGACCCTTCCCGGTGTGAGTTACTATATATATATAGTAACTCAGCAGCCGGGAAGGTCTGCAGGGGTGTCTATATCCCAGCCAGGTTCTGGGCATGTACCTGGAGGAGCTCAAAAACATGTCACCAAGGTAAGGAGCCTTGGTGAAGTGGAAAGCCGATTAGATCAGGCAGTTGACACACGTCTAGTATAGTGTTTAGTATATCTTCCAGCCATCCCGAGATGGCTTTTCATTCGGGGTAAGCAAAGAGTTGAGTGGGTGCTTACTCCCCATGTTCCATGCCAGGATTTACCTGGCCTATTTAAGGTCAGTAGGTCAGCTAGGTGTGGCTGCAACTCTAGTCTAGACATTTGGCTGAGAGCTTTACACTGGAGGAGGCCAATGTCTGCTACACCAACTCCACTTTGCTACCAAGGTGTTAGTGAGGGAACTACGTTTGCATAGTAAGTGCTCAGACGAGCAGTAGTTTTGTTTTATTCATAACTGTGGCCGTGCCTGTTATTGCTACACGTTTGTTTCTGCAATAAACATATGGAAGGACCCGGTTTCACCCTACAACTGCCTCTGTCTCTATTCCTGATGGACTTAAGCTGTGATCCTGGAGCCGTGCACGCTTAAAATATGTCACCGACACAGAAATGTCTAATAAGGTAGGTTTATTTAAATAAAGTCCAAATGAAAACAGCAGCTTTTTTTCAGCAGGTTGCAAAATTAAGGCGTAGTATAAAGATGACCTTTCAAATGAAGTGTTAACAGAAAACAGGTTGCTCTTGCCATACAATCTTTCAGTTAGCAGCAGGGTTTACCAGCATCTATTATCTCAGTTATGTGAAGCAACAGAGAAACCTCCAGACACATTCTTCAGTCTTGAAGCCACACCCTAGCCCACCTAAATTCAGTTCTTCATACAAAAGCCTTTGTTGGTGATGATGGCTACAAGGCATCTCCTGTATGGAGAAACTAGTCATTTGCCTTAATCAGGAGGGATTTTGGTCCTTTCTACCACCCAAACACTCTTCAGATCCTGAAGGTTCTGTGGGCTCCTTCTATGAACGCTGAGCCTTAGTCCTTTCCATAGATTTTATATTGGTTTCAGATGAGGAGATTGGCTGGAACATTCTGACAGCTTTATTTTCTTTCTCTGAAACCAATTGAGATTTTCCTTGGCTGTGTGTTTGGAATCATTGTCCTGTATTCCTTGATTTCACCATCATCATCCTGGTAGATGGCAGCAGATTTTTATCAAGAATGTCTTTATATATTTGTCCATTGATCCTTCCTCCAATTATATGAAGTTTTCCAGTGCTAAAAAAACAGTCTCACACCATGATGTTCCTACCTCCACACTTCACTGTTGCTCCAGTGTTTTTGGGGTGTTATCTAGTGCCTTTTGGAGTCCTAACATGGTGTGTATTATGGCATCTAAAGAATTCAACTTTTGTCTCATCTAACCAGATTATATTCTCCCAGTATTTCACAGGCTTGTCTAAATGCTGTTAAGCAAACGCTAACTGTGCTTAAACAGCAATGGAGTTTTGCATGGTGAGCGTGCATACAGGCCATGGAGGTTGAGTGCATTACTTACTGTTTTCTTTGGAACAATTGTACCTGCTGATCCAAGGTCTTCCTGAAACTCTCCACAGGAGGTTCTTGGCTCTTGCACAACTCTTCTAATAATTCCTTTCATTCCTCTGTATGAAATCTTGCGGGGAGCAGCTGGTCGTACTGGTTTTTGGTGAAATTATATTCTTTCCACTTCCAGATTATGGCCCCAACAGTGCTCAGTGGAACCTTTAGTTGTTTAGAAATTCTAATGGAAATAATTCCATCAGTATTTTTTGCAACAATAAGGTTGTAAAGGTTTTAAGACGGCTCACTAGTTCTACCCATCATGAGATGTTTCTTGTGTGGAACCTTGATAATAAGACACCTTTTTATATTCCATCAGTTGAACCAGCTCATATTATTTTTCACTAAGTGGCAGGATTTCTTTCTAGTTACTGAGAGATTTCAGCTGTCATGACTTTCCATAACTTTTTGCACCACTCTTTCTTCATATGTTCAATACTTTTTCCATTTGCCTGTGTTGTTGCTGACATCTGGTGAGAATTTCATGTCAATAGCATCTTTAGAAATATATTAACTTAGAAAATTGTTGACATGTTCAATACTTATTTCACCAATTCTATATATCTCTCTATCTATCTATCTATCTATCTATCTATCTATCTATCTATCTATCTATCTATCTATCTTCAATGTTGAAAGCATGTAACTCACATCTTGGCCTGCTGAGTATATAAGATGTGTGATAGGTGGTCTTTGCACACATCCCTTGTTGCTGTCATGAGTAAAAGGGGGCGATTTATTAGAGTTGCAAAAAGACACGATTACTAGCAGTATTTCTGCAGCAGTGCCGTGACTGGGCCATAGATATACACAGGGCAAATGTAATCCGAACTGGACTATGTTTGCTCTATTTAGCAAAAGTGTACACTTTATGTATCAGGCACAAGTTTATATGTTTGGTGTATAGAGCAAAAGGAGTTAAGTTTGGACTTTGTTTGACCTATAGATTTTTATAACCCCTCCTCTCCACATGGTATTTGTCGGGATAAATTTTCAAGATATCGTCACAGATCCCTCAAACGTAGACCACAAATGTGATGTGAAAGGGGCCTATAATATAATCCTCAAAAGTAAAGACAACAGAAACCTCCAAAAATGCTCCTTGATTGTTCTCATCAGTACATACAGTTAGGGCTTGTCCTAACAGCATAGGTTTTCAGTCGGATTTACAGACTGTTTTCGGATTTGAAAACCATCTCTAAACTGACTGTCAACCTTTCACATAGACTTAAAGGGGTTTTGCCACCATGTAATGTTGACGTGGGAACCTCCAAAATGGGTATTTAATCACTTTTCTAAATATATGTGTTTACAAAAAGTGAAGACTCTGAGAGCTACAGCATTGCTTAGTCCCCCTTAGTTACCTGAAAGCTTCCACTAGACATGACCAGAGAGCTGACAGGACTCGCTTGCGTGAAACACTTCTTATCTGAATGACAGGGAAAAATGAATGTGATTTTAAGGCACAGGGTAGGAAAGTGCAGGTTATGAGGCTGTTCTTGCTGTATTGAGATATCTATGTATACTGTTATTATTTTAGTAGTTTTGAGACGCTCCTTATTCCTCACTCCTGGCGCACCCCTCCTTCAGCCCTGCAACTTCATGATCTGCGTGATTTGTTGTGACATTCTCCTTGCTGTTGAGAAGGTTAAGTAACTTGTGTCCTGGCAAATCCCCTTTAAGTAGAAATCCGTGCAGTAGTTAACACCGCATGGATTTTCTGCCAGACAGTTTTTTTGACTTAGCTGGTGTACGAAAAAATAGACATATTCATTCTTCCGCCGTTTTTGGACAGAAATGAACTGTTCTATGTGAAGAGGGGGGACGGCTTGAATCACAACATGACGGACAAAAGCCACCCCCTACGTGCCAAAATAAGACCAAATACTGGTTGGAAAATCTGACCGGTATTTTGTCATTGCCGTGTGAATGTACTCTTACGCTGAATTTGGATGCTTTACTGTGTTTGGTCTTTTTTTTTTTTTCAACTTAAAAAGTCAATCAGTGTACCCTTAATCCCTTAATCAATATACACAAAATCCCCCCACCCTACTAAAAAATCTCTATATAAACCCAAACCACTAAACAACCACATTAACTTAAAATAAAAAAAAAAAAACCCCCACCCCAAAAAAAAAAAAAAAACAAAAACCCCCAAAAAAAAAAAAAAAAAACCAAAAAAATAAAAAAAAAAAAAAACCCAAAAAGAAAAAAAAAAAAAAAAAAAAAAAACATAAAACAAAAAAAAAAAAAAAGAAACCCCCCCCCCCCAAAACCAAAACACAACCAAAACAAAAACCAAAACAAAAAAAAAAAAAAAAACCAACCCCAAAAAAAACAAAAATAAAAAAAAAACCACAACCCCCCCCCCCCAAGATAATATATTTAAAAAAATATTAATATTTTATTTATTATTAATATTTATTTTTTTTTTTTTTAATTTTATTTATATATTATTTTTCTTTTTTTTTACCCCCCCCCCCCCCCCCCCCCCCTTTTTTTTTTTTTTTCCCCCCCCCCCCCCCCCCCCTTTTGCAGAAATATATCCGTGACACCCGAACTAAAATTATCCTACACAGTACAGGATAATGTAAGTGTTATGTTCATTTACTTTAACATCACAAACACTATGCAGATTTAGAGTACACAGCAACAAAGGAATAAAGAAACCCAACCAAGGTGTTCTCTTTCGTAATGACCAGGGCGCCAAGAAATTTCAGGGCCCAACAGGCTGAAGCTACCTGGGCCCCCCCCCTGCCGTAAACCCCGCACCCCCAGAACCCGATCGCGCCCCAGCAAAAAAACGGCCTCTTAGGTCATAAATGACGCACCCATTTTGACCCACATAATACAGTGTGCAAGAAAGACTGTATTGTGTAGTACATAGCAGTGAGTCACATAATCTGTCTGTCTCAACATCTATAGACACAGGGCTTAAATAGCTCCATCCATATCCCCCTCCACCCACATACAATATCCCCTCCACCCATATAGATATATCCCCTCCACCCAATACCTATTTCCCCTCACCACATACACTATCCCCTCATCCACATACAATATTCCCCCTCCTCCCACATACAACTAGCCCCCTCACCCACATTTACAATATGCCCTCCACCACATACAATATTCCCTCCACCCAATACTATATCCCCCGCCATCCAGCATACAATTTGCCCCTCCTACACATACAATATTCCCCTACTTCCCGCATACCAATATCCCCCTCCACCCGCATACATATCCCCCTCACCGCTTACAATTTTCCCCTCCACCGCTCATATCAATATCCCACTCCACCCGCTATACAATTATCCCCCTCCACACGCATACTATATCCCCCTCCACCCACATACAATTATCCCCTCCACCCACATACATTATCCCCCTCCACCCCACATACACTCTAATCCGCCTCCACCCTACATACAATAATTTTCCCCCCTCCACCCACATTACAATTATCCCCCTCCACCCACATACAAAAAATATATTCCCTCACCCACCATACAATATCCCCCTCCAATCCCACATACTATTTCCCTCACCCACATACAATATCCCCTCCACCGGCATACAATATCCCCTCCACCCACTTAAATATCCCCTCCAACCACATACATTATCCCTCCCCCCACTTACATATCCACCACTTGTTTCACTTGGTCACGAACCTCACCACCTTCTAAAATTAACACCAGCAAGAATGTAAGTGTACCTCATATCACCAGCTCAGGTTTAACCTACATCACCGCCAACATAGAGACCACATAGAGGTCTGACTACCAGTCAGTTAACTACATCACCGCATATAGAGACACCACATAGAGGTCCGACACCAGCTCAGGTATAACCTACAACACCCACCATATAGAGACACATAGAGGTCAGACACCAGCTCAGGTCACATTATCAGTGAATCAGCACTGATCCAATTTAGAAGCAAAATAACCCTGAAATCACGGTACTCACCAGAGACGTCACTAGCTGAGGAGTCGTTCTCTTCTCTCATGAGTCGTTCTTATTCCCTTTTCTTCTGCATCGTGCCACACCGCCATGATGACTTGTCCCGGCCATAGCTCATTCCCTGCAGAAATGTACACACTTATTATCTTTGAATCCTCATTTTCAAGCATTTCTTTACTATTCCCACCTCGGTACAAACTTCCCAGGGGTGGGAGAGCGGGTACCAAGCCATAACTTAAGCAAGGCCTTGTATCCTAGGGGGTTGGAGGGGTGGGAGAGGGACTGTCCCTGGAGATAATGCTTACTGCTATGGGCTGCTCCCCTAACAATTATATTACCAGGTAGGTAGGCAAATGGAAAGCCCAGTAATTAGATAGGCCCTATTTAGGTAGGTAGACCCCGGGATAAGTTGGTAGGCACCCGTTGCCCCAGGTAGGTTGGTGGGTACCTTGTGCCATGAGTCCCTTTAGTTTTGTAGGCGCGCAGGGCTCTCCTTTAGTGGTTAGGTTGGTGTCAGGGCCTCCTTCAGGGGTTGAGGTGAGGTCTTCCTCGGGGCCCTCCTTTAGAGTTTAGGTGGATTCAGGGCCTCCTTTAGAGGTTAGGTGGAGCAGGCCCCTCCTTTAAATGTTAGGTGGAGTCAGGGCCCTTCTGTTAGAGGTTAGGTAGAGTCAGGGCCTCCTTTAGAGGTTAGGTAGAGTCAGGGCCCTCCTTTGAGGTTAGGTGGAGTCAGGGCCCTCTTTTGAGGTTTGGTGGATCAGGGCCCTCCTTTATAGGTTAGGTGAGTCAGGGGCCCTCCTTTAGAGGTTTAGGTGAGTCAGGGCCCTCCCTTTAGAGGTTAGGTGGAGTCAGGGACCTCCTTTAGAGGTTAGGTAGAGTCAGGGCCCCTTTTTAGAAATAGGCAGCCAGGGCACTTTTAGAAATAGGCAGCCAGGGCCCTTTAGAATGATAGGCAGCCAGGGAGGGTGAGCGAGCCCCTTTAGAGGATAGGGCAGCGCCAGGGGACCCCTTGCGGGATAGGCATCAGGACCCTTTAGTGATAGGCAGCGCAGGGGACCCCCTTTGAGATAGGCAGCGCCCAGGGACCCCCTTTAGAGATAGGCAGCGCCAGGGACCCCCTTTAGTGATAGGCAGGCAGGACCCCTTTGTGATAGGCACGCCAGGGACCCTTTAGTGATAGGCAGTCAGGACCCCTTTAAGAGATAGGCAGCGCCAGGACCCCCTTTAGTGATAGGCAGGCCAGACCCCCTTTAGTGATTGGCAGTCAGGACCCCCTTAGTGTTAGGCAGTCAGGACCCCCTTTAGAGATAGCAGCACAGGACCCCCTTTAGTGATTAGGAAGTCAGGACCCCTTTGTGATAGGCAGCGACAGGGACCCCCCTTAGGAGATAGGCAGTGCAGGGACCCCTTTAGTGATAGGCAGTCAGGACCCACTTAAGTGATAGCAGCGCCGGGACCCCCCTTTAGTGATAGGCAGTCAGGACCCCCTTTAGTGGATAGGCAGCGCCAGGGACCCATTAGTGATAAGCAGCGCCAGGGACCCCCTTTAGTGATTGGCAGCGCCAGCGACCCCTTTAGTGAATAAGCAGCGCAGGGGACCCACCTTTAGTGATAGGCAGCGCAGCGTACCCCTTTAGTGATAAGCAGGCCAGCGACCCCCTTTAGTGATAGGCAGCGCCAGGGACTCCCTTTTTTGATATGCTGTGCCTGGGACCCCCTTTCGTGTTATGCTGCGCCAGGGACCCCCTTTAGTGTTAGGCTGCTCCAGGGCCCACTTTAGATTTAGGCAGCCAGGGCCCCCTTTAGTTATAGCAGTGCCAGGAACCCCTTTAGTGATAGGCAGTGCAGGGACCCCTTTAGTGATAAGCAGTGCCCAGGGACCCCCTTTAGTGATAGGCAGTGCCAGGGACCCCTTTAGGATAGCAGTCAGGGACCCCCTTTAGTGATGGCAGTCAGGGCCCCCTTTAGTGATAATGCAGTGCCAGGGTCCCGCTTTAGTTATAGGCAGTGCCAGGACCCCCTTTAGTGATAGGCAGTCAGGGCCCCTTTAGTGATAGGCAGCGCCAGGGACCCCCTTTAGTGATAGGCTGCGCCAGGGACCCCCTTTTAGTGATAGGCAGTCAGGGCTATCCCTTTAGTGATAGGCAGCGCCGGGACCCCCTTTAGTTATAGGCAGCGCTCCAGGGACCCCCGCTTAGAGATAGGAAGTGCCAGGGACCCCTTTAGTGTAGGCAGTCAGGGCCCCCTTAGTGGATAGGCTGCTAGTTGCCCTCTAGTATATTAAAAAAAACAAAATCAATCACTTACCTGAGCCTCGGTCCTGCCGCTACGTCCTGCCGCCGGCTCCTGCCGCCCTGCATAGACGGCGCGGGGGAAGTGACTTCACCGCGCGCCTACTCAGCAGTAGGGGCTCGGCGCCTGGCAGGGCTGAAGGCCTAATGCATTCAGCCTGCCGGGGGAGATCCAGCGGAAGGCGCAGCGCTAGTGGCGCTGCGCTCCGCATGACACCGGAGCCCCGGGAGTCGGGGAAATTAGTCCACAACTCCGGGCCGGTCTCTGAGACTCGGGACGACGGGGCCCGGGCGTAGTTCAGAGACGGTTGTGTGGACGGCCCGGGGAGCGACGGCCACTGCCTCCGGGGCCCCAGCAACTCGGGGCCCGACACTGTGGCCAGGCGGTGCCTGGTTCGGTTGGCCGCGCCGCCGGGCCCCCGCTACTTGCCGTGAGGAATAAGGGGGCCCGCTTGCCACGGGCCCCCTTATTCCACCGGGCCCCATACGGGAGTACCGGTTGTACCCCCTGTATGGCGGCCCTGGTAATGACAACAATTAAAAATGTCACAAAGTCACAGTAATCAGCTTTGTATCTGTTACTAATAATATACCCTACATTATTAATACATGCATTATTCTCCCTGGAGTCAAATTATTAATGGGACCACTTTTGACGTTGATGGTGTTATAGCTCATAAAGAAACCGTGTTTGCACCTGCTGTGGTGAATGTGTGTCATGGAGTGAACAATTGGACTACACTGTGAATTAAACTTGTGGAGCATATCACATTGCATGAAAGATCAGTGGTGAACATCGACTATGAAGGTGTGTGAGGGTGGACTGATACACCACAGTGGAGCAGCTCATCACCAGAATGAACCAGCAGGTTACCACATATGTCATTGACACAACAGTATAGCAAACTCTACTATGGGCTTATGAAGCAGACGAAGTTGCATCATCAGAAAAGGTTTTACATTTTCCCAGCAGTATAGGAATTGGACCTCTGCTGATTGGCAAAGGATTGTCTTCTCCAGTGATTCACGTTTTCTGCTTCATTGAACAGATGGACATTGGCATGTCAGACAAGAAACGCCATCCTGCAACCATTGGTGGAAGAGCACAAGTTGCTGGTGGCAACGTTATTGTCTGGGGAGGGAATTCATGGCCTTCTGTGGGCCACTCATCCATGTGGAAAAAGCTCTCAATCGATTTAGATATAAATCTATCCTTGCATTTAGGCATAAATCCTTGCAGATCAAGTACACCCATACATGCTGATTATCTTCCCTGATTGTACTACCCTGGTCCCCTAATTCTCCAGACTTGAACACAAATGAGCATCTGTAGGATCTGGGGATGTTGGATCCTCTCTTGCGCACACTCCAGCAGTATGGCTCCTGTGACAACTTACCAGGACCTTACTAAGTCACTGCCAGCCCATCTAGCTGCTGCCTGGGCTGCACATGGTGATTACTCTGGATATTAGCCTGTGGTCATAATAATGTGATTTGATGGGGATAGCCTTATCACTGAATAAATCAGGCACTACCACAGGCCCTGTAAATAGTTTGTGTCTACTCCTTTAAGTTGCTTTCTTTCTAGTCAATGAAGTATTTCATGTATAAATGCTTTATCCTAATGTGATTTCCTTATCTTAATATCTTTTTAATGACCTCAAATGTTCCTGGGAAAATCAGTGGTTTCTGCTCAATGCAAATGTCACAAAGGACATATTTGTGCAGTTATGTTTAGAAATTGTTCTTGATTTGTGAGGGCGGTTTGCTGATTCTTTTCCACTCCTATTAGCCTGAAGGGAGGAAAGTACTTGGCTTGAAGAGCTACCATCTGGGAGAGATAACTAGCTCATCATCCATATGATCTGACGTATGATATATTTTTATTTTCTGCGACATTGTCCCATGTACAACAAAAAGAGTTGGACGGACACATGGTAAATGATCTTATCAATTTGGTCTATAAAGCACTGATGTAGCTAGTAGGGGAGGAACAGGTGTCCCCACGGGTGGCACACTTGCCAACTCTTCCAGCCCAATTAGGATATTGGGCAAGTGTCCCAGGCACTGTGTACAGCATGTCCACAGCAGGAGCCAATCTGTAATGGTACGGCTCCAATCCTGACCTAATTTTAACCCCATGGCAGCAGGGAGACCAAATACTGGCCCTGGTCTGCAACTCCACAGGAGCCTATTCGGCTCTTGCCACAGAGGTGTGTAATAGGCTGCTTGTCCCACTATATTATAATAACATAGCAATATAGTATCAAGTGATCGCATAGTCTAGTCCTCGTTGGGACTAAAAATAAAGTAATAAACAAAAAAAATTTTAAACAAATTAAAAAACAACACAAACCATATTCCCAATAAAAAGCCACTCTGTACAGATAATAGGGTATTGCCATGACATTAACACCAATCCTTTTTTATGAATTTTTATTTAATCCATTACAGTGAACACTTTGAAAATAAAAAAATAAGTCATGCCAGTATTGCCTTTTTTTATCCAGCCTCAGAAAAAAACAAAAAAAGTTCCTAATAATGTGCCGCCAAACTGATTACCAAGGCAATACATAAATATATCCCACAAAATAAAAGTTCCTTACATAACTCCTTCCCAGAAAAGTAAAACTGTTTTGAGTATTTCTTTTATCAATATTGTGACATAAATCATGATTTTATTATGTGTTAGCAATTATCGATTTATGGATACAAGGTGGGCCCAAAAAAATAGGCGTGGTCTGTAAAAATTGCCATGGGCGACCAGGAATTCTAGCTACGCACTTCTAGGAAAGGGTGCATAACAGATAACATTTTTAAAAATAACAAAAACAAAAAAAACTGTTTATCTATGATTGGAAACACACATAAAGGTTTTGATGTAGTTTAAGGTACAGGTTCTGATTTAATTTTTAAGCCAAAAAACAGTCAATACATATTATAATTAAAGGGAATTTCCTCTATCTTCCCAGAGTTGATGGGTTTGCTTGTCTTCCTGCCTTAGGGGGAGTTATCTATGGAGGCAGTTTAAGCCAGCAACACTACAGAGATGTCATGGTGCTGTGACTTGAATGTGCCGCTTATGATGCCTCCTGTGGCAACTGTGATACCAGCATCTAGACCCTGCAAAGTGAAGATGGACAGTGTATTAGTAAACTATATTTTGACGCTAATTTTTCCTTACTGTTCCTCATTAAACAATGTAAAAAGTAAGTTACACTGTTCTTTGTGCAATAATACCCACTTGCACAGTTCATGGGCTTAGGCACATGCCCCGGAGTTTATTTTATTTACTGATGAATGGTTAAGAGTCGTAGGAAGATTCATTTATATTTATAGAATGTTCTAGAGGATGTGACTGAGCCTTGGAGCACTAGACACGGGGCAGAGGAGCAGCAGATAGACCATTAGACTTAAAGGGGTTGTCCCACTACAGGGACTGCGTTCTATGTTAAATATCTTGTTAAAACAAGTTACAAGTCAATTGGTTTGTATTAAGTAAATGATTTAGTATAGCTGCTGACACCTAATTTGTGCCTGTGTAGTGCTATTTCTTCAACTTTGGGTCAGGCTACACCCCCTGTGCTGTGACTGACTGTCCTGTGCTCCCTGTGCTGAGTGACGGCTGTCTGAGTAATCTGTGTTTGTGTTCTCTCACAGTGACAGCTCTGATGTGAAGGAAATGGGCAATTACGGAGTCTCTTTAGCTGACAGATTCATTTCCTCCACCCATATAACCCTCCCTTTTACACTCTGCTCCTCCACCAATATAACACACCTTTATACACTCTGCTCCCCGCACCTATATAACACACTCTTATATACTCTGCAGCGCCTCATACACCCTGGTGCCAAAATATCACTCTGCCTTCCTGGTCTCATTATCAGATCTGTACTTTAAGGCATGTTTGTGCATTTTAGATACTAGTGCATCTTAAAACAGATCAAAAGATCATTGATATCAATAATTTAAGTCACATAGAGAAACCCACAGATAGAAATACAGGTAGGTAGGAGAGAGAGAAAGAGGGAGAATGGTTATGGCATGGTGGTAATATTGGTTTGTAGGGGCAGGTATCAGGTATCTTGATGTTTAATATGCATGTGGTGCAGTGTGGTTATGGTATGCTGGTATAATTGTGTCACTATATAGTGTGTAATCTATTCACTGACAGGTAGCAGGTATATTGACTTTAATATACTGTACATGTGGTGTTGATATGTGGTTATGGTATTTGGTAATATGAGTGATATTCTGCAGTCACTTTTATTTGAAGAGGATATTCACTGACAGGTAGCAGGTATATTGACTTTTAATATGCATGTGGTGTTGATATGTGGTTATGGTATTTGGTAATATGAGTGATATTCTGCAGTCACTTTTATTCGTAAGGGCTATTCACTGACAGATAGCAGGTGTATTGACTTTTAATATGCATCACCACCACACAGTGACTGTATCACCACCATCACATGCATATTAAACGTCAAAATACCTATTACCTGTCAATGAATGGTCCCTACAAAGAAACATGACTGCAGAATATTACCAATATTTCAACCATGTCATAACCACGTACCACCATCACATGCCTATTAAACATCTATATATCTGCTAGCTGTCACTGAATAGCCCCTTCAAAGAAAAGTGACTGCAGAATATCACGTATCCCCACCACAAATGTTCAACATTAATTGAGGTGGTAATACGTGGTTATGGCATTGTTGTAATATTCAGTCACTATGTTGTAGTGATATGGAGTTTGTAAAGTTTGGATTATAATTAGGGGGGGCTGAAAGAAAATTACATGGGTGGCAAACTTGTCATTATCTGTAGCCACACATGGCAGCGCGGATCGCAAATTGAAATTAGAAGAAAGAGTGGTTGGTTATGTGCAGCCCTATGCTGCTAGACTCATTGACTTTCTGTAATATTAGGGGGCTGTATTTATAACGGTTTACACCAATACAAGTGTTTTAGTTACAAAGATTGTTTGTGGAGCCTGGGAGGGAGGTGACTATCACAGCTCTCCAGACATAAACAGATCTTACATATGCCATGTGGTCATACCCTTATTAAGAATCTGGCGGGTATTTTATCGTCTTTTGAATGGTTTTGGGGGGGCGGTTTTGTCCGCAGTTTGCGGATTCGCACATCCCACATAACCAATGAATTGCATGTTCCAAGTTTTGCGGAATGCTGGTGGCTGAAAATCCGGATTTTCTATTAAAGTCTATGGGGATGGTTTCTTGTTGGTTTCCAAATTCGAAAATAGTCTCAAAATCTGACGAGAAATCCATGCTATGTGGTCGTACTCTTACTGGAGAGCTGTGACATCCACTCCCTCCCACTGGTCATGCTGAATGAAGGGGACTCAGGAGGAAGCAGGAACAGGGAGACAACTGAAAGAAACTTGCTGGTAATAAAGGCAGTTTAATTAATTCAGTATTTAGAATCTGCAAAAATCCGAGTGTAATCCAGTGGCCATAGCCTGCAATAGAAGATCCATGCTGTAGTCTACACAGGACAGATTTTCTACTGTGGGTTCTCTAAACCACCAGCCCAATGCCGGAAGATAGAACCAACCATGGTACAGTGATGTTAAAATGCCATCGGATTTTGAATGGCATTTTAACATTTGCTGTGTAGACATAGCCTAATTCTCCGAAAAAACGATTGTCAATTCTGGTGGCTAGAGCGCTTGGAAGATCTTGACCAGCCAGCTCATCTTTGATCCGCCCAGCGAGACCTTCCCAGAAGGCTACTACAAGAGCCTTATTATTCCAGGTTAACTCAGAGGTCAGAGTACGAAACTGAATGCCGTATTACCCCACCTTGATGGAAGCAGAGCTGGAATGATGCAGTATCGGACTCATGACAAAGTTCTTTGTGGAAAGAAATTCCTGCAGGTTAGCCTTCAACAGATCCGTTTGCTCCCAGGGGGTCTGGCCCAGTCCAGGGCTTCACCAGAGAGCAGGTTAATGATGATAGCCACCTTGGTTCGACCCTCTGATACTGACTTAAGGTAAGTTCACACGGCGTAATTGCAGCACGCATTTGCGCTTTAATACGGCTGAAATACGCGCTGCAATTATGGTAATTTATACAGTAGCTCTCGTAGAGAACTTTGAATTACGATCGTATTGTACACCGGGGGAAAGAAGTGACAGGTCACATCTTCACAGATCTTACGCACCGCTGATAATAGCAGTGAATGGGGCCAGCCGGGGGCCGACCCCCTCTGTCCTTGGAAGTACACGCTCAACAGCGCATACTTCCAAAACACAGCGCGTACTGCAGCGTGTACAGTATGTGCCCCAGTTACGTCGGTTACGTCTCAGCCTGCTCCCTCTGTACCACATTTGACACTCCGGCTACCACCGCGAGTGGCCATGTCAAGGGTAGCATGTTCTATATTCCACTGGACAGTTTTAGATTTAGGAGACTACAGCATGGATTTTCTATTGTGGGCTACACAGCTCTGGGTATGGATGAATTTTTGTTTTTTCATTTTTTTTTTTGCAGTCTGTATGTATACTGTGGGCCACATGTATTAAAACTGTCTTGGTCTAAGACTTTTTTTGCCCAAAGCAACCAATCAGAGCTCCCCTTTCATTTCATATAGTGCTCTGAAAAAAATTTAAAAATAAAAGGGCACTCTTATTGGTTGCTATGGGCAACAAAGAAAGTCTTAGAACAAGACCGTTTTCATACATGTCCCCCTATATATATATAGCTGCCCCACCAAGTACATAGTTTAAATACTCCCCCAACCTCCTAACCACCTTCTCCCTAAGCTCAGTTGCTCCCTCCTCATTCAGGTGTAGCATATCTTTACCATAGAGCCTGTTAACAGCAGATAAGTCAGCCTAGTTCTCCAAGGAGCCTTTTATACTGCACCAATTCTTATTTATCTCCCTTATCTCCTGCTGCCTCTCTTGTGAGGTACAGGTAGCGTTTTAGAATATGCTACATTTTAGGACCTTGCTTTAAATGGGTGTTCCAGCAGTTGAAAATGCTTGTTCGTCTTTTGGGACATGACGGAAAAATGGAAGAAAAGAATCATACTTACCTCTTGGATGCTTCTGTCCTGTTGCAGCAGCCACCATGGTGATCCTGACTGTAGAACGTTCATCGTTCGCGTGACAGATTCAGCCAATCACAGGTCACAGTGGTCACCCCTTTCACTTTGCGTTCTTAAAATCCTTTTTAAGAACTCTCTACCTACCTCTAACTTGCTGCCAGTGTGCACCATTAGGTTCTTTGCAGCCTCTCCCAGTTATCTGTCAACCCGATCAGCAATATGTTGAGCTTCAGGAAGACAACACTGTTCAACAATTTTGGTCTTTGTGACCGATTTGTCCTCGTATCTTAATAATTGACAGGATTTGCTCTTTCTATAGCTAAATAGTAAAAGAATGATAATGTAAAGCCACTGAGAGTCCTCTGCAGGTCAATAAATGTATGAAATAATTTATTTCATCATTTTAATTGTATTTAGTAACTGTATGTAGGATATGTGTGCCTTTAAGATGCATCTGGAGCTCTGAAGATTGCTTAGCTATTTATAAGCTATCTTTATTAAGTAAACTTATTTTTCAAGTGTTCTGAAAATAAAAACTTAGGATTAAGTAGTTTTACTAGAAGTGCCTTTCAATTGCTTTGAATATGTATGACGGCAATGTTCAACTTTTGAACTTCTAAAATCCCCATTCATTTTGTCTGCTTCTCCTTAATGCATGCAGTGTGCTTCAGGTCCATGGCCTGTGTCTGGTACAGCAGCTCTGCTCCATGCAAATGGTAAAACTTAATCAGCCTGGTCTCCTATATTTCACACATGAAAAATTCTATTTGTGTCTTCCCCATTGTAGTTTACATAGCATTGAGTTTTAACTAAGTCGTGGGAAAAACAAAACCTGTCACTTCTTGACATGGAGTCTACACAGAAGCCATGTTGAGCAGTCCAACTCTGTGCCACAGCAAATTGAAATCTGTGGCAGAAATCTGAAGGTACATGTGAACATGACCTTAAAGGGGATTTGCCACGATGTAATGTTGACATGGGATCCTCCAAAATGGGTATTTAATCACTTATCTAAATATATGTGATTACAAAAAGTGAAGCCTGTGAGAGCTACAGCATTGCTCAGTCCCCCTTAGTTTCCTGAAAGTTTACATTAGACACGACCAGGACACTGACAGGAGCTGATCTGGCTGCACTTGCGTGTTTGCACTTCTTATCTGATGACAGGGAACATGAAGGAGCTTTCAAGAGGCTGGGGAGAAGTGCAGTGTATGAGTCTGTCTGCTGTATAGAGAATCCACTGTTGTAATGTTAATATTTGAGTAAACTTTTGAGACGCTCCCTTCTTCCTCACTCTCTTCTCACCCCTGCAGCTGTTCATGACTCAGCGTGATTTGTTTATATTCTCCCCTGAGCTGATAAGGAGGTAAAGAACTCACTTTGTGGCAAAACCCCTTTAACTACCTGCAGGCCAGCCATTTATTATAAACTTCTTGGCCGTCCACAGATAACGTTGCATGGACATTTTGGAAGAGATGCCAACAGCTGGATTTTTCAATGGGAATCTAGGGACGGTTTATTACAACCCCTGCCTTTCCGATCGCCATATCCAAGTGCTGTAAATTCAGGCTACCTTCAGGCTTCATGCTTCCCAGCCCAAGGAGTCATGTGAACTTCAGGGCTTGGTAGCTGCAGATTCTGCTGGGACATATCAAGCCTGTTTCAGCTTTGTCGTGAATTTATACAGTTGTATTTTCCCTGTAACTGGGGCTAAGATATCAGTTCTTTTAATTCCCCCCCACCCCCAATTTTATATAAAATGTATTTACTTCACAACTATTTAAAATTTAAAAAAACAAAAAAACTGATTTTTTTTGACCATTTTTACAATTTCCCCTGACATTATTGAAAACAAAGTCTAACGTAAAAATGACATCAAAATAAAAAAGTCAAACCCACATGTATTAAAAAAATTTTAAAATAGGCCTGTTCACAAGGGGTTAGAGGACCCGGTCATGACCTGGTTAATGATTACTTGAAGTGTGAACAAGCATTATTAAAGAATTTCTCTAGCATGTTCCCCTTCTTTCTTCACTTGCTCTCTCGGCTTCATTCTAGTCTCTCTCCCGCAACATGATATAAAGGAAAGGTTGTCTTTAGCCAGTAATTTAATCCAAGTAAATAGAGAAATAATAAATCAGCTTGATGTGTTTTCTCTTATTTTATTTATGTCTTAGAAATATATTCTTGTTTACTCCCTGCAACCACATACTTTCCTGTGCTTACTCAGTGTACACGTTTCCAAGGCAGCATTTCTTTATAGGAACTTATTATAAGCACATTTTTTTTTCTGTTCATTCTCGGAGTATTCGTTTCCTAGGCAGCATTTCTTTATAGTGAAACTTATTATGAACACGAGTTGTGGACCGGCCAAAGGTTGTTTTCTGGTACTTTTTTAGTGTGATGAGTCACCTGCTGCCTGCAGCTTTATAATTATACTGTAAAATGATGGTGAGTCATAGGTCTGAATAGCCACTGTTTAGTAACTAACCTGCCAGTCCATGTGGTTACCTCGTTACCTCTGGTCGAGAGACATAACTTCACCTTTAACTCCTTTGTTACCATAGGATATCTTCACACTTGTTTATGAAATAACAATACTGGCTACAATTCCATACCACGCTGCACCCCAGCTGCCATCGCAAGCAAGCCACGTCAGGGGTAGCGACCTGATAGTTCCCCGCCGCAGCAAGTCAAACCCACTTTGCTCTGGTGAATACCGGGGGCTACTTAGACCCCCCCCTTGCATGGCTTATACCATCGCTTGCGGTGGTCCAGAGAATCCACCTACATCCGTGACAGTATATTGTGGCCAAGGATTCTGCCAGGGTTCCTCTACCCAATATCCGGGATGTCACGACTGCAGTGGCCCAACAGAATCACTCAATCGATCAGCTCATCATCATGATGCAGAACCTGTCTGTCCGCGACTACAGCTACACTTCCGCCTGTTGTCACTCCACTACCTATAGTTACGGCTTCGTCCACAAGACCCATGCTGCATCTGTCCCGCCCGCCATGCTTTGATGGTATTCCGACAACTTCAGGGGCTTTCTTAGTCCGTGTTGTATCCAAATGGAAATTATATCCCACTAATTTCCTACGGAGCATGCCAGGGTGGCTTTTGTAGTCAGACACCTATCTGGTGAAGCCTTGAAACCCATCGGGCCCATGTTCGCCAAGTTCTGAGGCACCTGTCAACCCACCAACTCTACGCTCAGCTTGAGAAGTGTATCTTCAAGCAATCTAGTGTGCCATTTCTGGGTTACATTGTGTTCGACAGAGGTCTTCAGATGGATCCAGCCAAGTTATCTGCCGTCCTGCAGTGGCCTTGTCCTGTGGGGCTCTGGGCCATTTAACGCTTCCTGGGCTTTGCTAGGAAGTTTATCCCTCACTTCTTCACCGTGGGAGCACCTATAGTGACTCTTACTAAAAAGAACAGCAACCCCAAACTTTTGCCCCTGGAGTCTGAAGAGGCATTTAACTATTTAAAATCTGTCTTTGCTTTTGCCCCGCTCCTTCAGTGTCTCATTTTCCGGTTCTACCTCCTCTCCTCTTCCTCTTGCTGTCGGGGTTCCTCAGGGATCCGTTCTTGGTCCTCTCCTCTTTTCACTCTACACAGCCCCCATTGGACAAACCATCAGTAGATTTGGCTTCCAGTACCATCTCTACGCTGATGACACTCAACTATACACTTCCTCCCGAGACATCACTCCTGCCCTGCTACAAAACACCAGTGATTGTCTGTCCGCTGTCTCTGACATCATGTCCTCTCTCTATCTCCAACTAAACCTCACTAAAACTGAACTTCTAGTCATCCCACCATCTACTAACCGACCTCACCCTGCTTTTTCTCTCTCCGTGTGTGGCACCACCATAACTCCTAGGCAGCAGGCCCGTTGTCTGGGGGTTATACTAGACTCTGATCTGACCTTCACCCCCTATATCCAATCTCTTGCCTGCTCCGCTCACCTGCACCTCAAGAACATCTCCAGAATCCGTCCATTTCTCACTGTGGAAACAACTCAAACTCTCATTGTTGCTCTTATTCATTCTCGTCTCGACTACTGTAACTCCCTACTTGTTGGTCTTCCTCTCTGTAAACTCTCCCCTCTCCAATCTGTCCTGAATGCAGCAGCCAGGCTTGTCTTTCTTTCCAGCCGCTATACTGATGCCTCTACCCTGTGTCAGTCTCTGCACTGGCTGCCTATTCAGTACAGAATACAACATAAACTCCTCACTCTCACACATAAGGCTCTCCACAGTGCTGCACCCCCATACATCTCCTCCCTTATCTCTGTCTACCACCCTACCCGCTCTCTCCGCTCTGCTACTGATCTAAGACTACACACCTCACTCATCCGAACCTCCCATGCCCGTCTCCAAGATTTTGCACGTATTGCACCAGTTCTCTGGAACATGTTACCCCATGTGATCAGGCACACTCACAACCCTCACAGTTTTAAGTGCGCTCTGAAAACTCATCTTCTTAGACAAGCCTATCAAGATCCCTAATTGTCAACCCCCCAAATTCTGTCACAGATTCGTCACTTCCTGCACTTTGGCACCCACAGGCACTTATCTGTATATAGATGTATGGTTGGGATGGCAGGTTCATCCACATTTTATGTATACTACCCCATATTTATGTAACATGGCTGGTCCATTGTAAACCAAGCACTTGTCACCCTTTGTTTCACCCATACACCCTAATAGATTGTAAGCTCTTGCGAGCAGGGCCCTCACACCTCGTGTCTCATTTGTCAGTAGCTTTTTTATAATGTCTGGTTTGTCTCTGCTTATTCCCTCTATATTGTAAAGTGCTGTGGAATATGTTGCCGCTATATAAATAAAGATTATTATTATATTATTATCTTGTGTCTTCCTGGTCCGGAAAAGCCTTTCCTTCTTGAAGTTGATGCGTCTCTTTGGGGGTCTGTTGGATTCTTTTGCATAAATCCTCCAGTGGGGAAAAACATCACCTGTGGGTGCTTTTCCAAAACCTTTTCCCCGGCGGAGAAGAACTATACTATTGGAGACCATGAATTACTGGCCATTAAGTTGGCTCTGGACTAGTGGCGACATTTCCTGGAGGGGGCCCATCATCCAATTAATATTTACATGGATCACAAGAAATTAATGTATCTACAGTCTGCGGATGCCGTAGGACTCGATCCTGTCCCTCGGCACATTGTGTCTCCTGACCGTTTAATTTCTGTGGCTCCCATTAACCTCCAATGTGTCCCACCTGGAAGAACCTACGTACGTCCAGCCCTACGCCAGATGATCCTGAAATAGGGACATTCTTCTCAGCTGGCTGGCCACCCTGAAATCCGAAAGTATTTGTCTCTCATTTCTCGTTATTATTGGTGGCCAAATCTCAATGTCTCAAGACATTAAAGACTTTGTTCTCGCCTGTACTACTTGTGCCTGCAGTAAGACCGGTCGGTCTTCTCCAACCTTTGCCTATTCCTGTCTCCATTTCATCATGGATATACCAGCTTCTTCTAATAATATGACCATCTGGTTAGTGACGGACTGATTCTCCAAGATGTCCCACTTTGTGCCTCTGCTGGACTTTTTCCCATCATATCATCCGTTTACATGGACTTCCATTGCACATTGTCTTTGACCGAGGTGTTCAGTTTGTGTCAAGATTCTGGCATGCTCTGTGTAACCATCTCTAAATTAAGTTGGATTTTTTTGTCTGCCTATAACCCCCAGACGAATGGGCAAATTGAGAGGATAAATCAGGTGTCGGGAACTA